>CM029448.1:26641249-26963749 GCA_017140165.1 Eucalyptus shirleyi | reverse complement strand
TCTTGGGAATAGATTTAGAACATAAATCTGTTTGATAAAATTTTTGTTATCGGGAACAAAAGTCTATTTTTTGTTCCTAAGAGTAGATTTGGAATATAATCGAAAAGTTAAAAAAAAAAAAATTCTTTGTTTCTAAGAATAATTCCAAAATTAAGCCAACCCGTTTTTTTTTTTTCTCTGTTCTCTTCTTTCTTCTTATTCTTCTTCCCTCTCTTTTTTTCTTCAACTATGGCCGCCACTGCCACCGTCCACTACCGCTAGTCACTGACAACCAGTAGGGTGAGGTTTGGTGAGCTCGTCAAAGGCTCGCTAGGCCAGAGCAAGTTTGGCAAGCTCGCCAGAGATCTGGTGAGGCCAAGCTTTGCTAGTGTCTAGGTGAGCCTCACCTAGATCTAACGAGGTCAAGCCTCATCGACAACTGGGCGAGCTTAGCCTCGCTAGATTTGGGCAAAGCTGCTTGCCCAACCAAGGCTCAGTTGAGCCTTGCTAAGTTGCCAGCGAGGCTTGGTTGATGAGGCACAGCCTCATCAAGGGCTGGCGACACTCTAGCGAGGTCACCAATCATCCTAAGGCCGATGACCAACAAAGCTTGAAGAAGAAGAAGAGAAAGAAAATAAAAGAAGAAAAAAAGTAATAAAATTATTTAAAAATTAAAATAAATTATTTGGATTAGAAATTTTCAGTACGATACCAAACACAATTCTATTCTAAGAATAAAAATTTTGGACAATTACTAATACTCTAAAAATAGAAATTCGTTTAATAACGACACAAAATTTCTTCATTTTGGATGACGGCGGCCGGCGGCGGCGTGGTGGCGGGGGCCGGCGGGCTGCTGGCAACCAAAAGACGGTGGTCGACGGCAATAGATGAAGGACTGGTTGACGAACGATGAGAAAATTTTTTATTTCTCATTTCTATTTCAAAAATAGAGAAGTATAAAATTTCTACTTCTGATTTCTATTCCAAACCTATTTCTGGAATAGAAATTTATTCCAGAAATAGAAAAATGGAATAAGTTTATCAAACGAATTTCTATTCCAAATACAGATCTGGAATAGAAAAAATTTTGGAATAAAAATAAGCAATTGTCATGCACCCCTTAAACAACTTAAAATACTTAGAAATTGTTCACAGAAATATAATAAAAAAGAACCATTTTTAATAAGAAATTATTCTCAAGACCAGAATGGTGTTACCAAACGTACCTTAAGTCTGGAAGCTAGAAAGGATGTTGATAGCAGGTAGTTCAATGCATTGAAAACAGGATGACTGGAGTCGTATATTTTGCAAATGTATAATTCTTGTCTCTAAAACATTTTTGAGTGGTTGGATTTTTTTCCTCTTGCTTCTTGTTCAATCTAAATCGCACGGAATCTCTCACTATATGCAAAAATTGGCACATTAGTTTACGTATAATTTTTTCTTAGTTTTTTTTTTAATTTGAATAACATTTTAAATTTTGATGGAAGAATAAAAAGTTATTATTAGTCATCAAGATCAAATTGGGTTAACAGGCAAACACACTTGCTTAAGCTTTTGTAGAGATCAATAAATTGTCTCGAGTGTTCTTGTGCTAGAACCTAGAGGTATAATGCCAAGTTATCCAAGCATTTATCATCATCTATAGGTTTATTAATACAGGGACTAATGGACAAGCGTTAGTCGCAACATAAGCATGTTTGGCTTTAGCCGTGACTTTCGGAGTGTAGTAACAATGATTAAAGTTCATGAATACATTAAAATTCTTACTATAGTGCTAGCTTACATCATTGTCATTAGTGATATTCAGTAGTGCTTTTCAAGCAAGCCCAAATTTCCTCAAAATTATTCTCGCTAGAATAATTTGGCTTGTAATTGAAAAGTACCTCTGCCTGCATTGGGTATTACTTCTGTTATTTCGATGCGAATGGCTTGTGAGAGAGTCCTTGCTTTTTCTGGGTAAAAGAATTTTGGGGAGAAATAGTTTTGAGTCTGTCCTTGTTAAGGATTACTTGATAGCATGATTAAACTCGTAAATATCACTCCAAACTGTAGGATGTCGGGATGCTTCAGAATCATCCTCTCAGCTGCTAAGAGTGACAAAACACAATCAAACCAATGCATTCGCAGATTACGGCAGCGTTCCGGTCCAACTTGTACACTGTACTTGAACGATCGGAGAAACTTGTGGTTGCCTGAGCAAGGCCAAACTGAAGTATCACTAAACACGAATGTTGGAAGAAAGTCAGCAGAAGACGACTTACCTATTTCCGATGTGCAGTCAACAATTTACCCCGGAACGATCGTTGAATTGTGGATGATTAACGAACAAAAAAAATACTTTACATTGGTCTGAATGTAGTCACAAGGAAAACATCAAATTTTCACAGTGTAAATACCAATTGTTTTCGTAAAGGAGAAATGGAACGCCTTATATATATATATATATATATTTATGAAAAGGGCACAAGAAAATGAGAGGTGTTTCTTTCTGAGCATACGTTTTGCTAACCATATCAACGGTTATCTACAGAAGAATTTTATATAAGTCCCTCATGCCCTTTCAAAAGGTGTCTTTTCATTGTAGCGTATCAAGACGAAACGATGCGTTCTCATTGCACCCCATCATGGACGTACTGATTAAGTACAACATCTCCCACTCAGATATGATGGGCTTGATAGCGCTTTATCAAGAATATAATGTATTCAACATTCATCAACTTTAAAAAACAATTCATACTGGCAAGTAAGCCGTGTGACCAGTAAGTACACCTACACTTGGGAGCTCAAATTATGTATCTGTTAGAGATAACATAATGGCTACAACCTCGAAAAGAAATAAACAATCGATGTCTCACAATGCCTAAACATATTTTGTTACGTCAATTTAAGTATACATATCCCTTAAAAACTATACTTGACTATTCTCATAACATCATATATTTACAATTATATTCAAATCCACAGAATGTGATATAATTGGTCGATCAGTAAATACATGTGATAGATGTAAAACAACAATAGTGTTCATTCGCACTCATATCTTTCTCCATTTCAGAACAACTACTTTTCTAGACACGTCCCATAAAGCCATATACATTTATGACTGCCGATAACATGCTAAAGTAGCAACATTTATATTTCATTTCAAGAACATAGTTAGAAGTAACATAGAGCACAAAATAAAGTAAATTATAAATTACCTCAATGGCTCACACAATGAGTAAATAGAAATAATTTCACTCACATTATCTTGTCGGTCACACAATGCATATGTAGTATGAATTACATGCTATAATGGATTTCTCTTTTTTAAGAGTGTATGTTATTTATTAAATATATCCACTATATGGATCTTTGCCTAAACTTAGTCACATGCTTCTCACATACTCAAGTTTAGCTCGAGTGCTATATCAGCTCGTTTTCTATAGCGCCCAATTAAGTACTCGCATCCGACATCTTTCAGGCATATATGATTGTGTATATAAATCACAGACCTCATCTTGACTCTAATCAATGCGACATATTATTTTATGTACTAAAACTACTCTTCAGCATTTATTTGTACATAAAGTCTCATCTCAACATGTTAACTATAGCACTTGAAGTGATTGCTTGTGTGAGTGAGCCAATCATTGCCTGCTGACATACTTTTCAATAATATATGTGTGTTTCTGTTAGTCTCATAATGGATTTGTACTTATTGATAAAACATCAAGTCACTAATAAATAAACAAGTACAATAGATATGTCCACATATATATAAATCAATGATCATCTATAATAACATATATCACATTCTACGTAATCCTAATGACATCCCGTGGGTCAAGAATATGTTTCTAGGAATAGCCTTCGTAAATAGATCAGCAACCATTTTATTAGTTGAAATGTATTGTATGATCACTTTTTTTTTACACTATTATATCTCTTATGAAATTATTATTTATGTCAATGTGCTTCGTCCTTCCAGGATACTTGAGATCTTTCACATAGACAATGATTACTTGACTATCGCAATAAATTATAACCGGTCTTGGAACCTCAATGATAGTTGTTAAATTTTCCGAGAAACGTTTTAACCATATTACTTCTTGCACTGCGACAGAGCATACAATAAATTTTGTCTCCATCATAGACAAGGCCGTACATGTCTATTTCTTACTATTCCAAGAAATCGCACATCTATTAAGCAAGAACACATATCAAGAAGTCGATTTACGCTTATCTAAGTCTTCACCCCAATCAGCATCTAAATAGCTTAATAGGCGTAAATCATTCCCTTGATAACAAAGTCGATAGTCTATGATGCCTTTTAAGTATTTCAAAACCCTCTTCACTTCTTTTCAATGTGTTTGACCATGATTTGATTGATATCGGTTCATCAATCCCACGGCATAACATATGTCAGGTCAAGTATACATCATAGCATACATCAAACTTTCGACCACACTAGTGTAAGGAACAATTTCCATCACTTTATTTTCTTCTGGAGTCATAGGACACATCTTAGTTCTTAGGCCTTCACCTTGCATGACAAGGGTATCAATGGGATTACAGTGCTGCATATTGAAATGTTTGAGAATATTTATTCTATAAGAATCTTGTGATAAAGTAAGGAGTTTCCTTGATTGATCTCTTTTGATTTTAACTCCTAATATATAAGCAGCTTCTCCCATGTCCTTCATTTCAAAATTGGATGACAACTATTCTTTTATGGTGATAACCAAAACCTTGTCATTTCTAGCCAATAGAATATCGTCCACATAAAGTAATAATATCACAAATTTATTTTCGGATTGCTTGACATATACACAATGATCTTCTTCGATCATTGCGAAACCAAAAATTATTATGGCTCGATGAAAACAAAGATACCACTGTCTAGATGATTACTTAAGGCTATATATAGAGCAATGAAATTTGCAAACTTTATACTCTTGACCGTTAGCTATGAAACCTATTGACTGCTCCATATAGATTTCCTTATCTAGTTATCTATTGAGAAATGTCGTCTTTACATTCATTTGATGTAATTCAAGGTCCAAATATGCAATGATGGCTAGAATAAAGCGTATTGAGGCAAACCTTACAACTAGTGAAAAAGTTTCCTCATAATTTATACTCTCTTATTGAGTATAACCTTTCGCTACAAAACGAGTCTTATACTTTTCAATAGATCCATATGCTCTTTGTTTAATTTTGAAAACCCATTTGTTTCTAATAGCCTTGCGATTGGGTGGTAGATCAACCAAGTCTCAAACATGATTTACTCTCATTGACTCCATCTCATCTTCCAAAACTTTTCTCCATTCTTGCTTATCAGAGGATGAAAGAGTCTCTTGAACAGTCTTAGACTCGGTTTGGGCAATCATAAATGCTTCTCCTTCAATCTTAAAATGACAACGAGGAATGCTTTTACAATTACTTTTACGTAATTAAATTTCTCTTGAATTTAATTTGTTAGACGATGCAATACTCCCACTTGGTCTTGTATGTTTAGGTAAATCTTCATTTCCCTCTACAACATTAGTGGATATGTTATTAGGATCTTCCATCTCATATAATTCGAAGTCTTTATTAATCTCACCTCTATTAGGAAAATCGTTCTCTAAGAACGTGACATCTCGTGACTCCATTTCGATTGTACTTCCATAAGCTTGTTCACTTATGAACACGTATCATTTGGAGTATTTAAAATATCTTATAAAGATATATTTTTTTCCCTCAATGACCTAATTTTCCATATTTATGAGAAGAATCATGAATATAAATTGCACACTCCCATGGACGTAGATTACTTAAGTCTGGTTTTCTACCAGTCCATAATTCATAAAGGGTGGAAGTGACCAATTTTGAGAGCATTCAGTTAAGTACATAAGCAGTAGTCAATAGTGCATCTCCCTAATAGGAGATAAGTAAATTTGCTTGCGCCATCATAAACCTAACCATTTCCAATAGGATCATATTCGTTCTCTCAACTACTCCATTTTGTTGTGGAGTACTATGAATAGTTAATTGTTGTACAATTCTCTTTTCATCACAAAAAGTCTTGAATTGTTCAAATAGATACTCATATCCACAATTGGTTCTTAATGCCTTTATTGTTTTGTTCAATCGATTCTCTACCATCGCTATATATTGTTTAAAGCAATCAAATGCTTCTGACTTATGAGATATTAGAAACATATAATCAAAACGAGTGAAGTCATCTATGAAAGTGATGAAATATAAGGCTTCATGTCTTGCCCTCATGTTCAAATGACCACAAATGTCACAATGTATGAAATGTAATGGAAATTCAGCTCTAGTTCTTTTACTGAATGGTTTTCTAGTCGATTTTCTTGCTAGACAATGTTCACATACGGGTAGATTAATATTAGTGAGTAACCCTAAAATGCCTACTCTAGCTAATCTTTACATTCTTTGTAACCCGATGTGACATAATTTAGCATGCTAAGTACTTGCATCAATCTCAACACTATTATAAGATACAATTAAAGAGAAACAACCATCGACATTAATATTTTACTAATCATAGACAATGTCCAATACCATAAAACCATTCAATACATGACATGAACCATAATTAACTATTCCAAATAAAATGTCAACATAATTACTATGAAAATTCAATACATAACCTAGGCTAAGAAGAATAACTACGGAGACCAAGTTTCGTCGAATATTTAGGGCATATAGGACATTATGTAGAAATAGGCTTCGACCATCACGTAAAATTAGTTTACATGTGCCGATACCTTTCACTTCAACTCTTGAGTTATTCCCAACATATATCCATCTTCTTCTAAGCTATATCCGATGATACTTCACAAATGCTTCTCAATCTCTAGTTGTGGCATCCCAAAATTCAATGACAAGCCATAAGGTGTGTTAAAGTCTCTAATTCGGTGATAAAAATTTCCATGGCTTATGCTTTAGCCATTAGTCTTTATTTTTAGAATAGATGATGTGTGTATATGTTTGTGAGAATTTAAATTTGATAGATTATGATAATAATCTATGCTTGACCATGCACTTTATAAATTAAATTTCAATAAACAAGATGCCCCAAGACTTTGGCCAAGATGAAAATTGAAATTTAAAAATATTTATAAAAGAATTTCAAAAAAAAAAGGGAAAAAGTCAATTTTTGGAATGGGCCTTAGGCTCATTTGGCCGAAGCCTTGATGGGCCAAGCTAGTCGGCCCAATTAGGCCCACTAAAGGGGGCTATCGACCAGCCCAAGGGGAGGCCCAAGAGTGGCCGGATGGCCCAACTCCAAGGCCCATGATGCATGCAATAGGACAAGTGGCACAAGACTCTCATGTATTGGCTTAGGGAAGAAGGCCATGCATTGGCCATGGTTAAGGCAAAGCAATCATTACAAATGATGAGAGTTTGGGGGTATAAGAGGGAAGAGAGAGAGAGGGTGGCCGGATTTCTCATTTGGCCAAGAGAGAGAGAGAGAGAGAGAGATCGTGTGAGAGAAAGGGGGAGCGGCTGAGAGAGAGGAGGAGGAACCGTCGTCCGTCCGCCGTGTGCTGCCGTGTTTGCCACCTTACGCCGTCGTCCGTCCGGTCTAGAGGCAAGTGGGAGTCCTCTAGCTTCTCTTGCATGCTTGAATGTTGTTTGCATGTTAAATTTTTGGGTTTTTAAGTGAGAAAAACCGAGGTGTGGTTGGCTTATACTTGAATCGCATGACTGTTCTTGCTCATACCCTGTGAGTCAGAATGTTGTTTGAACTTGCATGTGGGTTTAGAGTTCGATTTTGGCTTCGATTTCTTCATGAGAGTTGTAGCTAACATCTTGAACTACAACATACTGAAATTTCGTGGAAAATTATGGAGATTTGAGGGGTTAAAGTTTCATCCTACGGAGACCCCAGATCTGGAAGAATTTTACTGACCTTTGGTTGGATTTGTGGTTGCATGTTGGTTTGTATTGAGAATATCACTTCGATTTCTTAATAAAAGTTGTAGGGGACATCCTAAAATATAACATACTCAAATTTTAAGTGAAATGAACAAGAATAATCTAGTAAATCAACTAGATCTTGAAGACGGTGATTCTGGTGATGTATTCCGAGACACCCGAGATTTCATGGACATAGATGATGACTATACTCTGGTTATTTGACTTAGATCTCTTCATGAAACTTGTAGAGGACATCTTGATGTATAACATATCAAAATTTCAGAGAAAAAGAAAGAGAATAGGTAGGTTAAAACTCAATATTTCGGAGAAGTATACACTGGACGATGCGGTAATGGATCCGGAAGCTTCGTGAGACTGTATAAAATAATCTAAAAAGAATCTAGCTTGGAGTTCTCATGAAAGTTGTACGAAAATATCTTGGCTATAACTCAGTAAACTTTCATAATTTTTGGAGGCCATATGGATATTTTAATTGAATTTCTTCGAAAACCGTGCGTTCTGGTTTCATCCGAGAATCATAGGATGTTTTGTGAAAATGGTGAGATTGTGTAAAATTCAATTTGGCCATGAATTTTGCATGAAATTGTCATCCTATTGGTTTGTTTAATGATTGCTTGAATTTTTATTGACAAATAATAATAATAATAATAATAATAATAATAATAATAATAATAATAATAATAATAATAATAATAATAATAATAATAAAATGGATTATTTTATTGGCCATAAATTCCATAAATGATTACACCATGTAGCATGTATAATAAGATATTGGTGTATATATGACATTGAATTGTGATGCATGTGTGAATCCTATGCCAAGTATAACTTGTTTGATGTCACGCCATATGCCATGTTAAATTGAGATCAAAATAATGTTAAATGTGGATAATGATAAGTGAGGAGGTGGTTGTGGTGGAGGATAATGCCCATAATGTATAGAGATGCATTGCCGGATGGCCCTGGGAGATTCAGGATGCTAGGAACATGGGGGTGCCGGAAGCCTTGTCGGAGGTTTCTGCCCGAAGGGAATGCCTCGCGATGCTAGGATTGGGGTGTGGGATGCCCGGCCAGAGAGTGTAAATGCTGGAAGCCCTGTTGGAGGTTTCTGCTCGAAGGGAATGCCTTTTGATGCCAGTTGGGATGCAAGATGCCCGGAATGTGGGGCCCGGATGCCCGGTGGCCTGGGATGGCTGAATGCCAGAAGCCTCGGAGGTCTTTGCCCGAGGGGATGATGAAATTGATGATTTGAGGAATGGGTGATGTGGTGATCAAATTGAAAGCTAAAAGTGGAAATTAAACCATGGCATGATATGCATAATGATATGCGTGATGATGATAATGATGATGATATGTGATGTGAAATAATGATGATCACCCATGGCATGATGATGATGATGATGATGATGATGATGATGATATATGATATGCATGACGATGATGGTGATGGTGATGATGATGATATGTGATGTGAAATAATGATGATCACCTATGGCATGACATGCATGATATGCATAATGATGATGATAATGATGATGATATATGAGATGGCATGATGACATGTATGATATCATGATGCCATGATGATGATGACATGTATGATATAATGATGCAATGATGATGATGACATGTATGATGTGATGATGTCATGATGATGATGACATGTATGATATGATGATGCATGATAGTATGCGCATGGCTTCAAGGTAAGTAACGCTTGCAATGAATGTATGATTTGCATGATGCATTGAGTTGTTATTGGATTTCTTTACCTGCTGAGTGGTTGTACTCACCCCTTTTGGGGACCAACATTTCATATTAGCAGTATGCCGCTTCCTACCATCACGCGGGGTGTATTTTATGGGTTACCGTCCGACGTCGAGGTAGAGTGTGAGGAGTACAGCTGTCCTTCTGTACTTGGACTCACCTACATACGTGTGCGCTGTTTTGTTTCGTACGACATAGGCCTGGCTGGGGGCCCGATTGTCCAGGAGTTTATCTCCGTCCACATTCACCGCGATGGGGTGATGAGAGGGATGCTGCTACCACCGTCGCCTGACGCACTAGACTGGTGTGTGAGGCCTGTGCGTGACGAGTAGGGGCTGCTTCTTTTTTGATAGTTAGCCGACACTTATGATGGGGGTCGTGCACATGTGATGTAGAGGGTTGAGGGTTCTTTTTTAGGTTTTAGGTTGGACATGGCTGAGTCCTAGCTTTTCATTTTTGATGTACCGACCCAAAAAAAGTCCCATCTTGAAAATATATGTAAATAATGAAAATATATGTAAATAAAGTGTCGTGACTTGTCTATAAAATCATGATAATTAGTGATGTGTATTTGTATTATGGTTGGTAGGGGGAGAGATAGTGATGTTTTAATTTGCTTCCGCTACTGAGTCGTGTTGGGACCGTTTTGTTTTTTTTTTAAAAAAAAAATATGTCTATGAATTACGACGCTTCTTCTAAGGAGAAAGGTAATAAGGTGTAACATTGGCACTGGTGGTGACCTACGAAGGGTTCGGGGTGCCACACTAGTTATGTGATCTGTTGCTCCTGAGTCAACAGTTCATATTGAATGAGATTCAGCAAGCATTACAATATTAGAAATAAAAACATTAATTAAAGTAATTGAGTATTAGGGTACCTCTTTCGGCTCGATGCATTCACGAGCAAAGTGACTCATCTTACCACAATTGTAGCACTTTATCTTGGTCTTGTCCTTTTTCCCACCACACTTCTTGCGTTGGAAGGTCTTAGCCATCTTAAGTGCATGATCAGTCATCTTCTATTTGTTGTCGAATTGATGATTCCTTTTGCGCAAACTCGATTCAGTAATATAAGAATGGATAGAGGATCTTGTAGCCTCTAGGTGCTCATCCTTTAATTTCAAATGATACGTTATATCATCAAAAGTAACAATATTCCTATTATGTATCATGTCGATCTTCATATGCTCCAAATTATTAGGAAGAGACCTTATAACAGTCTGAATTTGTTGTTTATCAGTAAATGAGTGACCTGTCGACTTCAGCTCTCGAATAATATTTGACATCTTCTGAAAATAATGCCTCATTGTTACATTTGAGCGCTTGAGTGATGTGAGCAATGCTATTTTTTTTTTCTTCCAAGCTTGGTAAGCTTCTAGATTTCTCTTGTGTTGAGCTGAAGTTCTATGCTCAAGTATTGAGAGTATCCAAAACCTCTTGCTCCTCAAGGATGCACTAAACCTTTCGAAGTTAAATATTATAATGGTCACCGTTCAGCTTTTCACTTATTAAGGTTAGCCACAATGGTCTTGGATGCCGAAACCATAATCAATTGATACAAAACATTGACATAATAAACATAGAATCAATACTAGCACACTTTTCATAATAACACACATATTTAATTTGCAACAAAGATAAACTAAATTAATGATAACTCAACAAAAGACACAGAAATGAAAGTTCACTACGTTCCCAATCAGTTCCTATGTATGATTGTTCTATTATCATTAATTAATTTAATTTGCGCGAATTTTAAGCTCTAAGTGAGAATTCCTTTGAATTCTATCAACTTATGAACTCTTACTAGAAAAATAATTACATGATCTCATGTAATTTCTACATTTTTCATTAACACAAAAATATAACATAATGTGAATCAATGCACAAAAAACAATCATGCCGCAACTATAATCAAAACCGCAATTCAACATGTAACGGAAAAACAAAAATTTCCTACTATTGTTCGAATTTTCTTGGAACTAGAAAATATCAAGTATATTAAACTATATACATGCTATCATCAAACCAAGCTCTACACAACATATATGATATCATTTTTATGTAGGGAAGCTATTATATTTCCAAAACCACAAATACAGGCCAAAAAAAAAAAAACAGTGCATTTAAACCCCAAAAATACACATACTTAGGATTCCCTATACATTTTTATACCTTTAAAAAACTAAAAAAAAAAAAAAAAAAATTATACCACAGTATAGAAAACATTCATACGAACCAAACATCGCTGACCACGCTCCAATCGAAGCTTTCATGTGCCCACACGTGTTGCCTGAGTGTGCGATGCGTGTGGCGCATGCGCCAGCGATCCTTAAAGGATCTAAGCTAGTCCAACCGATCCAACCGGCAACTGGTCCGACTGATTTGACCACTGGATCGGTTGACCAGTTTGACCCGTTGACCGGTCAATAGTCGAGTCGGGTTAGGTATCGGGTCAAGCCTTGGGTCGAGTTGCGGGTCGGGTTGCCGGCTGGCCAACAGCTTAAGGCGGTGACATCATCGATGACATCATCCAATAGTTACCGACTGTTGGATGATGTCATGGGTGACGTCAGCATGTGTCGGTTCGCCAACGCACACGTGATGCTCATGCGCTGGCATGCCCAATGCATCTGGCATGTGGCGCACACGCGCAGTGGCTTCTGGCTACGCATGTGAGCACGTCCGACATCGTCCAGCAGCTCTTGACCCACCGTTGGACTCACCTCGACAAGTACTTTCACCTTGTATATTTGAAAATTTATTTTGGTCGAAGAAATATTCTGAAAAATGACCAAAACCGTACGGGTGTATGCAACCCCATACCCATTCTTCTCTTTGATTCGTTTTCGACGATTTGGATTGCAATTTCGAGCAATAAACATCTAAACAATGTAGATTTCATTCTCTTGATCTTGATATCAAATGGTAATCGAGAAAATTCGATGAAAAATAAAGTAGAAATCACAACCAGACTTTGATACTAATGTTGGAAGAAAGTCAGTGGAAGACGACTTATTTATTTCTGATGCGCAGTCAACAATTTATTCCAAAACGATGGTTGAATTGCAGATGGTTGACGAACAAAAAAAATACTTCATGTTGGTCTGAATGCAGTCACGAGGAAAATATCAAATTTCCACAGCGTAAATGCTAACTGTTTTCGTAAATGAGAAATGGAACGCCTTATTTTTCTTTTATGGAAAGGGATAATGAAAGGAGAAGTGTTTCTTTCTGAGCGTACATTTTGCCAACCATATCAACGGTTATTTACAGAAGAATTTTATATGAGTACCTCATGCCCTTTCAAAATGTGTCTTTCCATCGTAACGTATTAAAACGAAACCGTGCGTTCTCAAAATGAGAAGTGTTTATTTATAGAAGAATTTTATATGCAAAATGAAACGGTGCGTTCTCATCGCACCCCATCATAGACGTATTGATTAAGTACAACAACGAATAAACAAATTACCAAATTCATTACACGGATTAATTCCTCAAACGGGGATCCAGTCAAAGTTAAACATGGTTGTGTTGCGGCTGTCCTCTTCATCCATGGTGGCTGATTGGTTGATTAGTTAGCTATAGATGATGATAATGTGCTTGGATAGCTAGGCATCATCAGACAATTTAGAACAAGCACGACTTATCAAGGTACATTTATCATCTTTTGTGTCCGTACATCTCCTCACAGGACGTGCATTTTGTTGTACCTCTCAGGGTGATAAGGCAGTGGATCTAGAAAATTCTTTTCACCGGAAGGATATGTGTGAACAATATATTCTGAGCGGTCCGCACTCAACAGTGATTAAAAGATGTTGGGATCGCAAAAGAAGCAGATCGTACATGAGTTTTTGACAGAACAGTGAGTTATACAAGCCAGTTTAGAAGTTCAAAGAATCTACAACTCCAGCGATTACTTTGGCTAGCTGAATCACTTGCAGATCCACAAAGTTGTAAGCAATTAAGGGAGTACGTACCCTCTCTGTTCATTTTCAAGGCGGTAGCGATGGCAAGAAAAAATGTCTACCCAACTGACACACGCAGATGCCTAACCTTCTCATCATCAAACATTTTGAACTTCCACATACTGTGTCAAATGTATCAGATTTCGAGACACAAACCTGGTCCATATGTAACATCTCACAATCACGTAATTGCAGAGATTTGAGATTCTTGAAGCTTGAAGGATTAGGCACCTCAACCAACGAGCTGCATCCATGGATGCACAAGTCTTCCAATGAATCTACTGTTCCTTGAATCTTGACAAGAGTTTGACACCGTTCTAGATCAAGTTTTCTGAGCTTTATCAAGTGCGAGAGATCGGGCAATCTCTCAAGTAGAGGGAGTTCATATAGCTTTAGCATTATCAGGTTCTCCAAACCCTCAAAGCTTTGAATCTCACTTAGACTATGACATTGCTGAAGGTGAAGTTCAGTCAGCTTCTTCAAGTTTGATAAATTAGGAAGTCTCTCGAGTTGTAGGATCTCTATGAGCTTCAGAATTCTCAGATTTCCCAAGCCTTGAATACTTTGAAGATCGAGCAGATTAGGACAGTGCCCCAAATGCAGTTCATTGAGCTTCTTTAAGTTCGAAAGATCAGGTAATTTCTCAAATGTATTCAATGCTCTAAGGTCCAAAGTATGAAGATTCTCCAAACCTTCAAGGCCATCGATATCTGTTATTGCAGAAGAATAAATCCTTAGCTCTGATAGTTCCTTCAAATTGGATAAATCTATCGATATTTCCAATGATCGAGAGGATTTAATATGCAAGCACAATAAACTTGATGGAAGCCTAGGGAGAAACTGCAGGTTAAAACAAAGAAGTTCAAGTCTTTTGAGTTCAGACAGAAGACCAATATCCGCATGGAGGACAGTAACGTTGTCACAAGACAACTTCAGAGACTCCAGATTGCATAACCTTCCAAGCCACCATGGTGATGGATCCCCTATAATTTCAGTCGCATCCACAAAAATTGAGTTCTCTTCAGCCAAACAAAACTCAGGAACTTGTGAAATCTCCAAATTCAACTCAGTCAAATTTATCAGGTTCGAGAGATCCAGAAATGTCTTCATCGAATTAGTACCAATATGCAAACTGAGCAGGCTTTCAGGAAGCCTTGGTACGTAACATATTCTAGTGTTTGAAACTTTCAAGATCCTCAAAGATAATAACCTCCCAATATCATCAGGGATTGTCCCCTCTAGATGTCGGCAGAACTCTGCATCTATCTCTTCCAATTTCTCCAACATCCCAATTGCACTGGGTATACTTCTTATGGAACTACCACACATCCTTAGTATTTTCAAGTTCTTCAATTTCCCGAGTGAATTAGGCAACTCTGCAATACATGTATGGGACAGGTTCAACACGACTACCAATTCCAAATTCCCAATTGAGTCTGGAATTCTCTTGAGCAACTTACACCCACTCAAAGACAAGTGTTCAACCCTTCCAAGCCGTCCAATCTCTAGAGGAAGTTGCGAAATTTGAACATGTTCCAAAGAGAGCCTCAATAGAGAGGTTAAGTTACCGATTGAACTGCAGTTATTTAGTGACAGACATTCACAAGCACTGAGAGTCTCAAGTTTTTTCATCCCCCTTGATACTGGGATTTCTCTTATAGAAGTGCAATCAATGAGAAGTTCCTTCAATGATTCTAAGTTGCCCAGCTCTTCTGGCAACTTACGAAGCTTACGACAGAACCTCAAGTTCAGAAGAACCAACTGCTTCAACTGCCCTATAGATTCATCAATCTGAACCAATCTTCCACAGCCTTCGAGGATCAACTGCTCTAATTTTACATGTGCAGAGAAGTCAGGAGTACCATGCAATTGAGCACAACCAGTCAAATTCAAAACTTTTAAGTCCCTTGCCATCTGTAAAGAGCGAATCAGAAATTAGATGATCATGGATTGAATAAAGAGGCTGCAACTGCAAAAACATAGTGGGTTTCACTGAAAAAAGATAGTACCTTAATATGACTCCAACCATCCCAATTTTCTGAAAACTTACTCCATGACAGATCAAGAATGACCATGTTCATCATGGAAAAAGCGCTCAGGGTAGGTACTGGAGGAAAATTATGCCATGAAAGCCATCTTAGCTCAGATAGGATGGGTGGATTCATGGGGAGTACATTTGTTGGAAAGCCACTTGGAGACCTATTATCCAGGACAGGCCTCACTTCTAGGTATCTCAGGTTTGATAGACTCCCTAACTCTTCATTAGAAAAAGACTGCTGCAACCGATGGTCGAACTTCAGACAAAGAGCTTCCACTTTTTTGGTTCCCTATAAGGGAAGAAAAGAGACAAGTAAATAATATTTAATAAAAAGAGAGACAGGTAAATGATATTTAAGCAACAAATAGTCTTCCATTCAAACATGAACTAATATGAGCATTACTTAAAGATAAATGTCCCTAGAGCAATTGGTCGACAAGACGTTAGAATAACTCCCCTTATTTTAAGCGAACAATCAATGTGAAAACGCATAAAACGTGTCCAATTGATGGGAAACAACATGCGAGTGCAATTTTACCTTCTTTCTCATTACAATGTCCGAAGCTTCCTCATGATTCCATAATCTGGTCTGTTTCTCTAGTTCCATGTTACATTCTTGGCGAACAATGTCTCTACCAAGGTCTCTTAGCTGATCATGCATCCATAGTTTATTGTCTTCTCCAATTTTTATCAAAGACATCCGCTGAAGGACTTGAAGACCTTCCCCTGGGAAGAGATTTGAATCATTCCACATGTGAAGCACAATCCTTTTGTCAAATCCAATGAAAAGACAAGCTATATCAAGAAAAATCTGCTTTTGCCGATCATCCAAAGCGTCATAACATATTTTCAACTTTCTCTTAACTTCCTCATGAGGAACCTTTTCCAACTTCTTCAATGTAACATCCCAAACATCTTTGCTTTTACCCCATAGTAGTGAACCTATAACTTCCAGAGCAAGAGGAAGACCTCCTGTCATTTTTACCACTTCATTGGAGAAATCAGCATACCCGTCCAAAGGATGATCTCTTCCAAAAGCATGTTTGCAAAAAAGTCGAAGAGATTGACTGTAGTCCAATCCCATAAGCTCATAAGTAAAACAGACCTCAGGCACATTGAAGACATCTGTGTTTCTACTGGTGATAATTATCCTACTTCCTAAACCAAACCACACTGGCCTTCCCATAAGTGCATTCAAATGAATCTTTTTATCGACATCATCAAGTAGGACTAGAACCTTTTTGCCACACAACCTTTCTTTTATTGTCTTAATTCCATCATCAACATTACTGACGCTTGACCAGTTTCTTTTGAGGATATCAGAGAGCAGCTGATTCTGCAAAGACTCAATGCCCTTTAGCTGTGAAGTTTCTCTGACATTGGAAATAAAGCAACAATCTTCAAAATGATGTGATAGGTGGTTGTATATTATTTTGGCGAGAGTAGTCTTTCCCACACCCCATACCATGGATTCCGAGAATTTGTACGTCCTCTGAATCACTACATATTATTCTATTGATTTCCTTCACGTGATGTTCAATGCCAACCAAGCAGTCAGTTACCAGCAGATAAGCCTTTTTCAACTCAGCTATAACCTTCTGGACAATATGCTTTACAAGCTCTCCTTCTCGTCTTATATTGTGAAAGCAAAAAAGCAAAAGAATTAGAAGTATGAATAAAAAGGTACGTTAAACGTTACATAGAAGCTAAGATCAATCCGAAAAGTAGAAACCGCTAGACTAGGTACCTTGTAATCATTGAATCAATGTCCCACCCTTTTAGATCGCCAACCACCTTGAGAGCAGCCTTCCACTTGCTGATAACCTTATTGTCAAATTGCTTTTCATGCGAAACAAACGCATCTCGATAAGACCCAGTTTGATGACGAACCTCAGAGGGCGTAACATCATAAAAAATGGGCATGATCTTCTGTCTTCTTGATTTCCTACACTCTACCATTTGTACCAACTCATTAAGACACCATTTACTAAAGGCATATCCCTTGGAAAATATGGGAATTGAAATTTTTGAATGGTTGATCGCTTTGAGTAACTCAGGACTGATCTCTTCTCCAATTCTCAGCTCATCATCATCTCTATATGTGCGGATTCCGGCAGCTAATAGGCTAGTATAGAGAAAATCCGTAATGCCCGAGCGAGTATCAGGTCCTCTGAAACTCAAGAAAATGTCATAGTCAAATCCAGATGACATGAAGGTTGATGATGTGACGCAATCGAGCTGGCAATATTTTTCTTCTTGCAGCATCGTCATTTTAAGGATTTGTGCTGAATTATGGACAGGTTCCTCAGCGGCTTCTACACTGTCACTGCTAACGGCTGATGACGATGCACATTCTCTATGAGAAGTTATCTCAAAATTGTTTGCTGCTGCAGCTGCTATTCCTTCTTTCCGCCAGTGAAATTGAATGCTCTCACCTGTTTTTCATGAAACATTATATCAGAAAGGCCATAAGAGAATCTTTGTCATATTTGCAAAATAGGCAATATGATATAACCTATTGTTACAAATATCGGATTACGGGTATCATTAGTAGGACTTTGCTGTTTAGGAAGAGAATGTCATCAAATCCTATCGGGAGAGTTGCACTAGCTATAAAAAAATATCTCCCAAGTTCATTGACTTGACTTAACAATAATGTAAATATCTACAGTCAATGGGTTATGGCCCATAATTGCTCAATTCATTTGGTAAATCCCAAATGAGTTTGCCATCAAAATTTCAAAATGCCCACTATAGATTGGCAGATAAGCTAGACTCTAAGTTGGACTTGCCCGTGAAAATTCTTGGATTGTGAGGACTCCTGGTACAATTTTGTGAAATGTTGCCAAAAAGTGATGTAAATGTTCCAAAGGGTTTTTACCCATCAAAATCCAAGAAAGACGGAAGATTATCTGGTAATTATTATGGAAGCATCTCATGGTAGCACTAACCAGAACAGTGAACTCATCAAGAAGTGATCTGTCTGTTCCAAGTTTGTGTTGTGTTTTACCTCTAACTGACTGGTTAACTTCTTTTAAGGGATGATATAGTCGGAGAGTGGGATTGAAGTTTGAAAGCGTAAATTTGAGAAATCGCTCAAGTAAAGATAGTTCAGTCACTGTTCAGGAGCTAGCATATTTTTAACTTAGAAAGTTTCACCAAATTCTATGGCCAGTGTGAAATCGATGTGGAGCCTCCTACCTTGATTCAAAAGCATACAAAATAAGCTTCTAGTGAGAATGTATTACCAGAGTGAATATCTTGAGACAGTTCCAGAGAAGAGACCAACTGTCGTTTGGGGGACTGCAGAGGTTCAATATTCTTTTTGGTAAGCATTGCCCCAGGAGATCCATCTTGAGATAATGAAGAGGAGGCAGAGTCTGAACTTGCAAGAGATCCATCAAGAGCTGAATGCCCTGTAGCTTCTAACTGTGAAGGAAGCATTGGCAGCAGAATTGGGGTCGTAAAAACAGCATTGGACTGGTCTGGCCATTCTCGAACTTCATTCTCTTGGTGACTTGTATTAGCATCTTGAGACAGTAGTGCACTGTAAACTGCTTTGTCTTCAGCCTGCAGTTCTTGGGCATCAAGCTTCTTGTCTCTTTTTGCTATTTGAATCTCTGTTTGCTCCTCATCACCAGGTGAATCAACAGAAACTACAGAAGCAAAATATTGTTAAGTTAGATAGTTTCACCAAATTCTCTAACCATCATGAAATCAATATGCAAACTTTTACCGTGATTCTAAAGCATACAGAATAAGCTTCTAGTGATAATGTGTTACCAGAGTGAACATCTTGAGATAGTTCGACAGAAGAGACCAGCTGCTGTTTGGGAGACTGCAGGGGTTCAATATTCCTTTTGGTAAGGGTTGCATTGAAGCATGCAGGAGATCCATCTTGAGATAGTGAAGAGGAGGCTGAGTCTGAACTTGTAAGAGATCCATTAAGAGCTGAATGCACTGAAACGTCTAACTGGGAGGAAAGCATTGGCAGCAGAATTGAGGTCAAAAAGGCAGTATTGGACTGGATTGGCCATTCTCGAACTTCATTCTCTTTGTGTCTTGTATTTGCATCTCGAGATAGTAGCGCGCTGTACACTGCTTGGTCTTCAACCTGCAGTTCTTGGGCTTCGGTCTTCTTTTCTCTTTTTGCTATTTGAATCTCTGTTTGCTCCTCATCACCAAGTGAATACACAGAAACTAGAGAAGCAGCACATTTTTAAGTTAGAAAGTTTCACCAAATTCTCTGGCCAACATGAAATCGATGTGAAAACTTTTATCATGATTCTAAAGCATACAGAATAAGCTTCTACTGAGAATGTGCTACCAGAGTGAACATCTTGAGATGGTTCCAGAGAAGAGACCAGCTGTTGTTTGAGGGACTGCAGGGGTTCAATATTCTTCTTGGTTGCAATGAAGCCTACAGGAGATCCATCTTGAGATAGTGAAGAGGAGGTAGAGTCTGAACTTGCAAGAGATCCATCCAGAACCACATGCACTGAAGATTCTAACTGTGAGGAAAGCGTCGGCAGCAAAATTGAGGCGGGCAAAGCAATGTCTGAATGGATCGGCCATTCTTGAACTTCATTATCTTCGTGACTTGTATTAGCATCTTGAGATAGTAGCGCACTGTAAACTGCTTGGTCTTCGACCTGCAGTTCTTGGGCTTCAATCTTCTTGGCTCCTTTAGCTAATTGATTCTCTTTTTCTTCCTCATCACTGGATGAATCAACAGAAACTAGAGAAGCAGCAGGATTCATTTCCGAGAAAGTAATCTAATCAAACACAAATAAGCAAAGATGAATTACTTTCAAGCAAAATAAAGTCACACTAAAGATGCTTAGTATAACAATGAAGAAGTACCTCTGCCCTGAATTCCCTGGAATACTGATTCTGGCGATCCCACGGCACATCCATTTGATGAAGCCCTAGCATCAGAACATTTTCCAAAAGGTATGCTGTATTAAACATGACACGGAACATTGTTTCTCCATGTTCAAGACCAGCATCTAGACTCATACACTCGAGCACAACATCGCCTTGAACAGGGCAATGGATGTCCACTTTAACCAGTTTGCAGTCTGCCTGCAATGACATATACAAACAGCTTGATTATGGGCATCAGAATAGCATTAAACTTTTATTTGTGTATGGGTGCATGAGTGAGCAGGTGGAACATAATCCAATCAGAGTGAATCTTATACTTTCAAGGTTTCAACCAACGGGATTTGGAGAAAAAAAAATTGACAACTTATCCTTCTGACAAGACTGCAAAAGCCACATAAGCACGTATGCAAGTTTATGGAGTAGTATCTTATCTCTCTGGTACTATTGATGATCAAAGAAAACTTATACAATTGACTCTATACCTGGGATAGATGCATAGGATCATTTTTCCAAGGTTATATTAAGAACAATTCACATGGGTAGTAGTCGATTTCACCATTTTCTCTTTAAAAAATAACATAGTAACATGACAGCAAAGTCTGACAAACTCTTAAGGTGAAAACTTTTTCTGTGAGGACCCACCACATACTTGAGAGCAAGCAGAGTCTTATCTGACAAAAACATATGAAATGATGTGAATTTAGGGAAAAGAAGCTTTGAACCAGAATTAAATTAAATCCACCTGCTTGTAGTGCCTGATATCTTTGCCCCTTTCAGGTGTTGAGAACAGGACTATGGGAGTTATATCTGTTAGGTTATGGGGGTCCTGACCAGATATCTTAAACATAAGATGGCATCCCACTTCAGCATCCAGACAAGGAATGAACCTCAGTATCACACTATCCAAAGTAAGAGCCTTATCTGGTAGGCACCCCTCTGACTCCACCTTTGATGCGGATATGTAGTTGAGGTATCTCAGCTGGGAGGGCAATGGATTCAAGGGTGAAATCAGATGCAAGAGATCAAAAGGAGCTTTCTTGTAAATCAAGTGGAGTGTTTCCTCTGCACCATTGGACTTCTTCCTATATAACAGAAGAGCAGCCAACATGAACGCCAGAACTGGCCATCCACCTCTTTCGCAATGCATTAACAGCATGCATCGTTGCTCTTCGAGCGACAACCATGCATTGGCAGAACTTAGGAAAAGATGGATCATCTCCATGGTAAGAATGGGGCAATCGCCATGATGAATTGGGTAGTTCATGACACGCATGTAAGACAACACTTCAGACATTTGGCTTTGGCTCTCTTGCTCTCCGAAATTGAACACCTTAACGAAGGCATCAGTAAAATGCTGTCGCACCTTACCCCCTATTCCTTCAATCAAAATTTGATGATCCTCGTTGTTCAACCCATCCACTGTGAGACAGCAATCAAATACTGCATCCACATACAGCAAATCATTGCATGCGTAACAATACTCATATACATTGATTCTGCTAATAGGAGAAGTCCATCAGCAAGAGAATTTTTTTCTTTTCCAGAGAAAGAACTTGTGAGGCTACAGAATGCCTTACTCTCTTGGAGACAAAGTCATCACATAAGATGAATTATAAATATAAGATATGTGGAAAATCATGTTAGCATGACCCAGTTCTTCAAAAATTATGTAATGGACAAACCAAAAGACAAGTTCATGAAAAGAGTGACAAGAAAAGGCCTTAGGCATAGAGGTGAAGTATGAATGATATTTTCTGAGAGCTGATGAATCAAATAAAGAACACAATTTCCTGAGTATGCAGGATAAATACAGACTGACAAGGATTTTAAAAAAAAAAAAAATTAATTTCTTGACATGCTAGATATACTAGCTAGTTTTGCAATCAAGAAGTAATTCTTCCCAGAAGTAATTATACCAACAAAATCCTCAGCTTTAACAAGGAAGTTTATTCTACAGAGGAGTCAGCAGTCTCCTCCAAAGGATAACATGCATGTTTATTGGGTCCCACTGTAAGTAAAACTGATTAGTCGTGGGCCTCAAAAGAAGTCCAAGGCAGAGATTTGTTGAGTAATGCATTTGTAGACTTTGGAATGATTCCCCTTTCCAATAGGTAACTACTAGTGGCCACAGAAGAGCTGTGGATTGTGGTACGAATTAATTACTGCCTGGTACATGAGTTTCTGATGAGCAATACTAGAACTGGACTCACAATTGGTAGACCAAGTTAATCAA
This sequence comes from Eucalyptus shirleyi, assembly GCA_017140165.1. NCBI lineage: Eukaryota > Viridiplantae > Streptophyta > Magnoliopsida > Myrtales > Myrtaceae > Eucalyptus > Eucalyptus shirleyi. The sequence goes on along the minus strand of CM029448.1, from coordinate 26,940,934 downwards.
AAGCGAGTGCAAGGGAACACGAAACAATTTATTGGTAGGTAATGGTTGTGCAAGTTGGCTTGCTAATCATTGTTTATTGTATTAGGCAAACAGCTCAGTAGAGCTCCAACCAGATATTACACTTCTGCAGGAAACAGGTTGCTATTTCTTATCCCAAACTATGAAATCTATCCTTGATTTTTGTGGCCCTATAGCCCAATTAACCACCAAAAAAAAAAAAAAAATGTAATGCTTCTTTAAATTTCTATGGCGTATTATGCCACGTGCGTAAGCAGAAGCATGATAGTAAGCTAAACCAATTTTTGCTTAACAAAAGAGATTTCCGTTGAGCTTCAATTCTAGAAGTGGGTTTGTCCCTACAGGAAGTATATGGCAGAATACATAAGTAGAGGCCATTAATACCAGCTAAAATGAATCCAGAACCTAAAACAAAAGTAGGCAGAAAATGCAGTACCCTGCCAATGTTGCACTTTCAAATTATCAAGAGACCAACAGTCGGCATAGAAAAAACTTACCGTAAATTCTTTCAGAAACTTTCAAAATCCCATCTGGCGGTTTCCTGAGAAAGTATATACTGAGTAAGGCCTCTTTGCACCAACATTAAATCAAAATCCTTTAAGTCGAGCTTATTGAAAGAGCTAGATTAGCACCCACATCATGAAGGCAAAACCAGAAGTCATCCTAGTTCAATATATCCAAGCTAATTGACACTTTCTTTTTTATGGATTTTCACACAAAAATTTGTTTTAGGAGAAGCTTTCAGTCCTTCTCTTATTGCTTGAAAGATTATTAGTAGGCAGTTACCCTTATTAGTTCTTCCTTCTATCCAAGTAATCAATGGCCCTGAAACTCCTTACTGTTCTTAATTGCGTCAAAGATGTGAAACTCACATGTTTCTCTCCCTCCCCTACTCCTGTTCTTTAGTCTGACATTGACTTCCTCAGTAATTAATTTGTCTTTGGAGGACTGTGTCAAATATCAAATTGATTTCATCATGTTGCTAAACGCCATCATGATGATGTAGTTAGGGGTGAGCAGCGGTCTAGGGTCGACCCTGAACCGACCCTGGACCGGCCCAACCCTACCGGTCCTGGTCCGGTTCCCAAGGGGACTGGGTCGGTCCTTGGTCCTGAAATTCCAGGACCAACACTGTGCGGGTTGGTCCTCGGTCCTAAGAGTTTTGGGTCGGTCCAACCCTAGACCAACCCTGTATATTATATATACTTATTTTATATATTTAAACCTAAGTAAAATGTATGTTATATTATATTATATTGACATGTTCTATCAATAGCACTAATAGTAATTTCAATTTAAAACTTTTGTTGAGTATTAATTATGTGTCGTTTGTTTTGTTTTCAAGTGTTTAGAAGTTCGTGTGAATTAACAAGATGTGAAGTTATATATTTATGGTTTATATTAAGTATTTTGAACTTTTTATGGTTTAATTGTATTCTACTAATGAATTTCACCTGCACTTTGCTTTTTAATTTGTGTCAACTTGTATAAGTTTTTGAAGAGTAGAGTAGTACTGCAGTTGCTACGGTGATTTGCTAGTCAAGTGGTGTGAAGCTCATTTTTTAGTTAAGTGGACTCTACATGATCAAATGCTAGTCAAGTGGTGTGAAATTCATTTTTTTGGTTGAGTGGATTTTACATAATCAAATGTAGGAAAACGCTTTTACATATGGTATTATGAATATTAAAGATATATGATTACAAGAATTTTCCATCTTTTCCCATATCTCAATGAGCGGTTAGCAGGTATGAAATTTCTATTATTGCGTTATCTTAAATTTGCTAAATATGTATTGGTATTTATAGTTTAGTTGCATAATGCCACATTTTCGATGTATGTGTCATTTGAATTTGTGGGTTTGCTTTTTTAGGGAGTATAAAAATTAAGACGAAAAAAATTATCGATCGGTCCTGGGTTGACCCTGAAATCGGACCAAACCCATTGGGTCGGTCCGGTCCTTGGTCCCAAGCTCAATAGGGTCGGTCCTCGGTCCTAAAAATTGAGGACCGACACTGTACGGGTGGTCCTAGAGTTAGGGGGTGGCCCGAACCAACCCAGACCATGCTCACCCCTAGATGTAGTTAGGCGACGAAGCTTTTCTGGCAGTTTTTAAATCAACTCACCGAGTATACATATCACTGTCCACTTCGCTGAACTGGTTGAGCTGCGAGTCCCCGTCTGACTGTTCCCCTGGGCTACACAACTTCTCGATCTTCCTCCGAACTTCAGACATCCGAGGGCGCATAGGCGAATTCGAGGATACACAACGGTCTGCCACCCCCAACAGCTCGACCATCGCCACATCAATGTCGAGGAGCTCCTTGTCGATTACTTCAGTAGGCCGGTTCCCGCAAACAACAGACTGAACCCATGTAGGAAGATCTACACTTTGACCTTCCTCATTGAGGAGTATCTGGGTCGGCCGCTTCCCAGTCAGGAGCTCTAGAAGCAACATCCCAAAGTCATACACATCCACATTTGATGGGTCGGACCCGGTCACAGGGGCAGGCCTTGTGAGGTGGGGTTGGCCATAATCGGAGACCCGGGCCTCGTAGGACGGCGTGAGGAGGACGTTGGACGACTTGATGTTCCCGTGGTGGCTATTCTGGGCATGCAGGTGCTCGATGGTCCGGGCAGCCCCGAGGGCAATCGAAAGCCTGACTTTCCAACTCAGGGGAGTCTCTCTGTATCGATGCAATTGATCCGACAAGCTTCCCAGGGGCATGTAATCGTACAAGAGGAACTTTTCGTCTTTACTGTAGAAGTAACCCCTCAGAGGGAACAAGTTCTCGTGGTCCATGGCTCCGATAGTTTCAACCTTGTTCCGGAAATCCTCGGCCGACAAGACCACATCCTCGAGTATCTTCACAACCACCGTGGTGGTCCCGTCCTCTAGTTCAGCCTTGTAAGCCAGACCTTTCCCCAATTGCTGCTTCCTGGCCCTCATAACATCTGCCAAATCGAACCTCTTCGCCGGGTTCCCCAACAACACCAGCTTGTCCTGGGTCGCATTTTCGTCCGACGATGATCGAGTGCTGCTCTTCCTGTTGCCGATCCTTCGCCACAGGTTGTTCATCGGCTTCACTTCTTATCCAATGGATTAAAAATTGCAAAGCACACGTTAGGTTAGGCTCTGACTTCACCACCCAAGCACGACACCATTCTTCATTCTTCTTCCCTACTTTTTGTAATTTGCTCATGCTCATCCCATCTTCTACGTTTATTGGGTGGAGGTGAGCTACGTTAAGTCCTCGTCCATTACTTGGGCATGAAGATAGAAGGGGCATGTGAAAACAAAATTTAGAAATCTATTGACATATATGTATGTATGTATGTATGTATGTATGTATGTATACCAACTTACTTGAATTTACATGATGAGTGTTATTTGTAAGTCTAACATTACTAATCAAATTAATTTTAATTTTTTTCTGTATTAAAATTTATTAAACATGTCTTAGTAAGGAAATTGTACAGAACATCCATATAACTAACTACAAAGTTCCCCACCCGAGCACAACAGCTTTCTCAGTCTTCGTCCCCTCGTTTTTTGGTTCAGTTCTTCTTGTCATCTGCTCATCCCATTTTCTTCGTTCATCACAAGGAGGTCAACGGCACGGTGTTACAATTCCACGTCCATTATTTAGGCCCGACGATAGAAGAGGAATGTGAAAACAAAATTTAGGATGTTTCGGTGTAAACCTCACGATAAATAAAAAAAAGTTTACAATGAAAATCCGTTTTTAGAAAGATAATTAGTTTTCATTTATTTCGCTGTTTAAGAAAAATGATTTCATCCTTGCCAAATGGGGAAGTCATTTCCCCCTTATCTAAGCTTGTTGTTTTGTGTAAATTGATTATTTTTTTTTTTTTTTGGTGATCCAGGCAACCCCGCACGACTGATAGCCAGAGAATAAACCCTGGAGTGACGCTAGTGGAGAACCCATTACCCCAATGCCATACTTAAGAATCCCTAGCGACCATGAGGGGATTTAAACTCCTCCCATTATGTTAGGCGAAGAGAGCCCAAACCATCGCAGGCCACTGAAGGCGGTGGTAAATTGATTAATTTTTCATCATCTAAACACCAAAAAATTGAAAATAATTCTCGCAAATAATTTTCCCTCAAATAAATGGAACCTTGGAATTCTTTGCACATTGATATGATCCCGTGCCCCTTAGAATTCTTATTTAAATGATTAGAAAAATTAATTCATCCATAATAAATCTATTGACATAGAGATATATATATATCTAAATATCTATATATTATATATATATCAAGTTACCTAAATATACACGAGATTTATTAGTCACTATGAATGTTATTTGTAATTATAACTTTACTAAAAAGTAATCTCTTTTTTTCTGTATTAAAAATTTATTAAACATGCCGCAGTAAGGAAATTGTACAGAACATCCGTTCTACTATAATTTGGCATTCCACTAATATTGTACATAAGCCAATTGATATAAATCTAATGACCCATTCAATTGCTCGAAACATATGAAAACCCAACCCAGCCGGAAGCCTAGGGAATTTGGCGCATTGGATTCTCTTGGAACTAAAATAATACCCAATAAGGGATTGAATCGACTTGTAATAGCTCTCTCTCTCTCTCTAGTTCTATCTTCATATTTTTGGCCTCATGTCATGATACTTCAATCGGTACGTATACACACAAATGTAGGGTGCACTTATTTCATGGAAAATTTGATGATAAAAGAAAATATATTTCGGAAAAGCCTTTTATAGAAAAACAATTAATTTTCCTTTATTTAGTAACATAAAATGGATTTTTTTTTTATATTTGGATCTTATTAACAAATTAGTTTTAAATTTTTGTTCTTTTCTTTCTTGTATTTTCTTTCAAATTAGTTTTAAATTTTTGTTCTTTTCTTTCTTGTCTTTTCTTTTCTTTTCTTTTCTTTTCTTTTATTTTTCCGACTTCCTATGCTGCCTTGGCTAGTGACAACCATAGGTGAGCTCAAGCTCAAAGTGATTTAGGACGTGCTATTATAGAAAAATTTAGTCTAATTGTTTGTGAAGAGTGATGCTATAGCAAGAGCTGACTTATGTAAATTTAGTGATTCTTGTTATTAATTTAATTTGTCATCCAATTGGTAATTAATGCATCACTCCAATTGATAACACGACTTCTAATGAGTCTAACAAGTTTGGGCTTATGACTAATCAAAATTCCTGATGCTGCACGAATTAAGTTTCCTTTTTTTCTCCACGACCTTAAAATATGATTTGCAATATATGTCATTCAATGGAATTGACAAGTGCCATTCTAGAGTCCAATGTGATCAATGCATCCCCTATAATGATCGATCGACATTGTGAAGACTACTTAATGTGGTCATCCCATTCAAGTAGTCCATCCTAAAGTTTACTTTTCAAGGGGTCATAATTTTGCTTAGAGCATGAGAACATGTTATGTCTTTCACTCTTAATTGGCCTGCATAGTATTATTAAAAATGTCAATGTTAGCACCGACCATGTCATGTAGGATGGCCGACATTCACGTCAGCGATTTCTAACCTAAATTAGTCAAATTGATTGAATTGACAACAATATGAAAATGTTTAGGACAAAATTGATTCATTTGAATAGTTTATAACTAGATTGATACTAATGTAGTAGGTTTAAGACTTTTTCAATACTTTTTCTCCAACTCTAAGATAGTCAAGGTTAAATTCACAAATAGGTGCAGTTTGTTCATATGAAAGAGCAAGTTTGTGAGAATAAGATTTACCGTGCCGGTAAGTGCGTGAAAGTGTTGGTTACTGTCAGTATCGTTGGTAAAATAAAGTTGACTCAACTTCCTTGTTGGATCATCCTAAGTCCTTGGATAGATTATTTGAATAGTTCATATGTATAAGATTTATTTAATTGAACATGTAGGTTGATATCCACGAATCAAAATGGCAAATGATCATAATAATTTCCGAACAACCAAATACAAGTGGATATGTGACTGGAATATGAGTTCATATAACCAAAGCTAGTTCATAATTCAGTCGGAGATAAGTTATTTAAAAACTTAAATTGCAGTTGGTAATTTTGTATAAAAGTTAGTAGCTTCAATACATTGGTAAGGCCAAAAGCATCAGCATCTCAATCGGTATTGAGGATTCGAGGATTTGCTGTCAAGATACCACTAATGAAGCCACTTTCTTTCCATCGGTATTGAGGATTCGAGGATTTTCTGTCAAGATACCACTAATGAAGCCACTTTCTTTCCATGTTTGATCAAACTGGCGACCTTGATTCTCTCATCTTTAGATCCCAAGATTGATGTTGGTGCTTTACAAGTAAACGGAAAAATTGTGTAAATAGTGGTCTATATCACCCAAATAGAGAATGCAAGCTGGGACTGGAAGGGATGCCAGCACGTGCGGGGGCACCCAATGGTTGAAAGGGAGGATCAGCAGGAAGCAAAGCAGGAAGATGAAGGGCCACATAGGCTTTGATTGAGTTTAAAGAATCTCGTGAGTCATTTCGTATAATTTCCATGTTCATATTGAAAACCTGGAGAGCCTTCCAATCTTGAATATCTCATGTACGCACTCGTTAATTGACTCCAATACATTCTGCAGTCATTGCCTTCTTGTGGTCTTGATTTCTCAACCGAATTGATATATTTGATGGAATTGGAATAATAAACTGGTGGATTGACCTGGACTTAGCAAGGTTCTTGGTGGTTGCCTTCTAGGCATTAATCCGTTGAATGAGCATTCCATTAATTCCTCCAAGTGGACCTTTTCCTTTTCGCTTCTAGTAGTCTAAGTCTGCGTGTGCTTTGTCGTTGCCTTCTACGCAATACCGTTGGGAGTTTGCGCGTCAAGAAGGAGCAAGTCTTGAACGCATCCGGTGCATCTCGGTTTATTCCACCTCAGCCACTGGGTCTGTGGATGTCCATATTATTTAATTACCTAGCTAGATGAAATGAGATCACGTATTTCGGGTACACACTACAATCTTTAGTATCAAGCCTTCACGACTACTTAATGTAAATTTAAATGGTAGTAGTTCTACCTCTATATTTTAACTCGGAAGCTATTGGTAATCAGAGAGGTCTCCCTCTAATAAATAACTAATCACCACTGAGAGCAGTAGTAATCACATGCTTAGTATAGTATTCGCCATCTTTGTGGACCTTGGCCCTTGGTTTGCAGAAAACAAAAAGAAGAAGAAGAAGCTTCGTACGTCGCCCATAAGACAAAAGATTGCCAGCTCGCCAAGTTGCAAGTATTCCCATTTGAAACCTTAGTTGTCTTGCCGTATTCGTTGACCCTTCTTGAGTCGTGCATTAGACAAAAGAATGCATGCATTGTCTTCTATTTGTCGGGGACCTACACGTGACTAATCGTACTAATGCCGCCGCCAGTAAATATATCGTGGTTTTTGAATTAATCCATTGAAGTCAAACATACCTTATCCAAATCCTGATTTGCAGTTTTAATTAATTTCTTGATTCATTCTTGTAAATTGCAAATTCGAGACCGAAAGTTTTCTGGCTCGGGATGCTGAATTCACTAATAAGGAAGTCACAACGTATTTAGAATGAGGCTATTCTATACAATAACAAGTTTAATGGCTTATTACTCAGGATCTTCTCGTCATCGATGATGATCTTTTTTTATCAGAACGTGTCATTTGCTAATCTCTAATTTAGGGTGTTATGTATTTTAGGATAAAGTAATTTGTATTTCTTTTTCCAAGATTCACATGTTGTGTTCTACCAAAAAAAAAAAAAAATCAGTGTTTAGCATATCGTAATTCAACCCAAAAAAAAGGGGAAATTTCGTATGTCATCCATAAGAAAAAAAGATTAATTCAATGATTAATACTATGAAAAAATCATAAATCGACACACATGTGACAAATTTATTCTAAACTAACAATAAAAACTCCAAATTGATACATATATAACAAATTTACTCTCTGTTTATAAAAAAAATCATAAACCAATACCTTAATTAATTGTCACATATCATTAAACTCGGTAATTTGTGAATATATAACATATACCAATATATAGGTTGACCATGAGCAGAATTTCTCATACCCCTACGTCGGAAACCAACATGTCAAAATGAGAGTAGATATAATTTTAATGCATGTCCAACACAACCGACTCAAAAATTCATCCGATGCTTGATCCAATTTTATAAAATGAGATGCCACAAAATAATTCAAGTTTTCATTAGTCCTCAAAATACATGCCATGCCATAAAATACGAACTTTTTCTCTAGATTAGACCATGCAAGGCAACTTCACAAAATGCTTAATTAGAAATTCGCCGCAGCAGCACCAGTGAAGACAAAACCAAGGGTTAGTAATAAACACTTAAGAGCTAGAATCTGTTGAAATTTTCGGTTAAAGTAAGCTACGAACCACCAAATTCACGAATTCCAAATGTTGGGCGTTTTCTTTCTACGGGTTTAGGGCATCCCGAAACTATCCCAAGTCCATATTGAATAGTTGAGGCCTCGTGATATTATTCATAAGTAAGATTAACCAAAATGGTGATCACATTATGCGAAACTCATAGTGTTCCTTTAATTGGCTTGGCCCAATTGGAACTAATTGGGTTGTTATGTATGGTATAGTAGTATCAGTATCCTTATAATGAACATGTGGTTCATGAGAAGACTATGCTCGTGGTTGATCTGATGAGGGTAGGGAGCGACCACTGGGTGCGAAAGCTCAGTCAAAGGTGCAATTCTTGATAGACTTTTAAGGCAGCATAAATGGAATGAGTGAACCAAACTACATATCAAATAGGTAGAGTATCGCTGGTCGTATGGTCCAACAATGACGCAGATGTCATTGATTTTTGTGGGAGAGTACGTGACACTTGTCGACAAGCCAAGCATACATTTTTATAAAAATAGTAAAAGCACAAAATAAAAAATAGTAATAGATAAAAAGAGAAAAGAACCCAAACTCATTTGCCTTAGCCTATATGTTAAGTCTAATTCGCTCACTTCAGGCAAGTCCATTAACACCAGCTCAGGGCCATAGATTCACTACCCCAAGCCCATCACCGCAACAATCTAATTGGTCAATTCGTCCGGGCCCAATTCTCTCGGTGAACCAATCAGGTTCAGTGGTACACAGACGATTTTGCCTCTCCCTCCTTGATCGCTGCTTCAGCAACCCCTACGATGCGGAGCACGCACGCATACGCCGGACGAAGCCGAGGAAGGAGTCTGTCACTTCTATTTTTCTCTCGACTGAGACTCCACCACAAACTGCGCTCTTCTGCTTCATTATATTTCACTTTTCTTTTAGGTTTCTAATCATTAGCATACTCTTATAATAATGTCTTATATAGCTATGAATATTGAATATTCTGATTTGACCGTGATATTATTTCTTTTTTTCTTGTTTCTATTGCCCTTCCATTTGGATATAAAATACCTTACATATGAACAGAAAATAACAGAGTACTATAGAGTTGTCTATAACAGTGATGAGAAGAAGTCAAACAAGCAATAATCCCACATTGTTTTTGGAAATTTGATGAGTTGGCAATTGCATATGATTTTAGTGACGGGCATTACTTTTCTATGGAAGGGTTGTGAAGATCTTCCATGTATTTATATCATTTCACCATACTTTTAACTATGTCCATTTTGAAAATTTCCTGATAGAACCCATCATTCAATTTCAATGGAATTGTACATTGCAAAAACCCATTTCCACTACAGAACTCAGGCTAGGTGATTTCCATAGTTTTGGGAAAAGGGGGCTTAGAGACCACTACATTGGTAAGGCACAACCGTACATGAATGAGTCATCAAGCTGCCAGTCAAATTTTCCTATCAAACAACTAGATAAACTACATGGCGTAATATCATGGAAAGTCATAGATTCTCTGGATCTAACAACATAGTTTGCAATCCAACCAGCCCAAGTGCTCCTCTCTCTATAAGAAACTTGCAACTTGACTTCCCATTGCCTCTAGATGACTAAGTGAATTTGCTTACCCAAGGAAACCCTGGATGACCCAAATGATTCGCTTGTCAATCATAGGGAGAATTACCAAAAAAAAAGTCCTAAACCTATTATAATTGTGTCAATTCAGTCTTAAACGTTTTTTTTTTTTGCCAATTTAGTCATAAACCTTTTATAATTATGTCAATTCAATAAATTCGGCCAAAATTGGCTGGCTAACACTGACGTGGACATTGGCAGGGGATAGCCGAATGGCAAACGCTAATGTGGCAATTTTTCAATTTTTTTAAATTTTTTTTAATATATATATTTTTGAATCTTTAAATATTTTTTTTGAATTTCATTTTTCTTTTTTTTTCCCCATCTTCCCCTTCTCCTGGCCGGCCAAAGGCGAGGGCCAGTGAGGTCACCGCACTGGCCACTAGCAAGGCTCGCCCCCGCCGGCTAGAGGCAAGGGTCGACAGGAGCCAAGCTCACCAAATCTAGTGAGGGCCGAGCTTGTCGGATTTGGCGAGGCCTCGCCTAGTGGCCGGCAAGGCTGACCTTGCCAGATCTAGTGGGGCTTCACCCTCGCCGACCCTTACCTCCGGCCGGCCACTAGGCGAGGCCTCACCATTGGCCGGCAAGGTCCTTGTTGACCCTTGCCTCCGGCCAGCCAGGGGAAGGGGAAGATGGGGAAAAAAAAGAAAAAAAAGAATTCAAAAATTCAAAAAAATATTTTAAAAATATCATGTTAGTGTTCGCTGAGCGGCCGGTGTTTATGTCAGCACCGGCTAGCCAATTTTAGTCGGATGAATTGAATTGACACAATTGTAAGAGGTTTAGGACTAAATTAACCAAAAAAAAAAAAAGGTTTAGGACTGAATTGGCACAATTACAATAGGTTGGAGACTTTTTTGGTAATTCTCCCGTCAGTCATATTAAAGACATAATCGTAGTGGAATCCTTCTAGAGAATGACTCTACAATGGTTCAAGTTGCAAGCTAACTGAGGCCCCTGAACAAGTGCTCAGAGCTGGGCTTTGATAGCGGAGGAAATGCAAATGCAATTAGTAAAGCCTCCAAAGCACTTGCCTTCCTCCATTAGTGTCTTTATTGGAAAGATTGAATGGAGAATCAAATATGTGGGGGCGCATGTGTGTGAAGAACTTCACATATAGCAAATTTTCTACCTAATGATTTCAACATTATTGGGATTGTGAGGCAAGGATTGAGTAAATTATAATTTTGTGTATAAACACGATGTGTATTTAAATTGATGTATGGAATTAAGCAAAGTGAAAATTGGTGCCTATTCTATTATCTGCCCATTGTGCTAACATATAACTTGTGTGGATTTGATTTCATTTGAATAAAACTAACACATTTTACATATTCAATATTGAGTTAATATTTTTATTATCATATGTAAGATGCCACTATCATCGCTTTTGTAAAGACTTAGTCACACGAAGAGGAGGAGTGGTCATTAGGACGAAAGAGCTTGTATGAGGAGCGACTCCTAGTAGGCTTCTATGATGGCGAATAAGACAAGAATGAACCGAACTATAAACCAAACAAGGGGAAAACAATTATGAGATATGTGTGAAAACTGAAATTAACTCGCGAAAGCTCCTTTTGACATAACATCAATGGTTAGATTTGGAATTCCAAAATTGGGTATGCTCAAGTGGAGCACTACCAGAATGAGTGACCTCTTAGGAAAGTGGCCATTTGTATATCAAAGGACAAAACTGTGAAGCTTAGTATGGGACAAGCCAAAGCAGACAATACAGGAATGAGTTAATCTAGAGATGTCACAATATGATATTAGAATGAGATCCCCTCCAAAAGATGTGTGATTCGAGGTTGAACCAGGCAGAAGCTCATGGGCCTATAACAAACTGGTTTGACAAGGGCGGAGAGTGGTCACCGAGGCCATAGGAAAGAGGCTCCCAGTAGACTTCTATAATGTATACCTCCTAAGAAAGTGCTTGCCTATATGTAAAAGGACAAATTCATAAGATTAGGTATAGGATGGGCCAAAATGAACAATACCTTATCTCAACTCAGTAAGTTAATTCAAGGTCACAACTATGATTTGAGAATGTTCAAGGTATGAGTGGCAATTCTTGACATGATATGAGAACATGGGCCAATTTTTGTTTCATTGAGATGCTTGCAATCCCTAGTTGCAGGGTGTGCAATCAAAATCAGGAAATTGCAAACTTCCTTACCCCGTGAACAAATGTTCCCTCTACACTCCACATGCTCTTGAGGAGCTCATCAAGCGAGAGGCTATATAGAGAGCCTTGCCTTGACAATGGGTGCGACCTGTTTCATCATCAACGCCGCCAATACCACCCCTCGAGATCTCATCTTTATGGAACCAGATTGTGGGACCTAACTCGTATGATTTGTGAACACCTTTTTTAGAATCTGGAGCTATGTCGATGTTAGGGTCAGAACAGAAAAGGAGTGATCTTGAGATCCAGTTCAGCTCTGGCAAACACAAAGCTAAAAATTTGGGGCAGCAACCCTAGATGGTGGCGATATAAATTCGAGAAATTGTCGTCGTACAACACAAGTCTTCCATACCAAACCATCGTTGTGTTCACAAATAAGCATTAGATCTCTCATACAAAACGCTTGCAAGCCCTCCCCATGTTGCGCGACCACCAACGTGTGATGCAGACAAGCGCCTGCAAGGCCTTGCTTTCGAGAAACAAAGATCAGCGGCGCTCACCAACCCTCACGACCACCCAACCGGGGTTGCCGGCCCTCACTGACAACCCAAGTAGGCCGAGTCTTTTTTTTTTTTTTAAATAGAGCTAGCTTTTTTATGCTTTTCATTTCCTATACTTTTTTCTCTCATGATCTTTTTCTTTTTTCTTTTTATATATTTTTTCTTTATTTTTTAATATATCACAAATAATTTCTGATTTGCCACGATGTGTCTTCACAAATAAAAATGACACGTCAACATTTTTTGTTAGCAAATTTGAACATAATTAATGAATGGACTTGATTGTACTAATTTAACAAGTTTTGAGATTTTATTGCACTTTTTGAAAGTTTTATAATCAATTGCATTTTTCGACAAGTTTTAAGACCTTTGGTACACTTAATCCAAAAAAAAATAGAGAGAGACCAAAAAAATTTATAACTTTTCTTAAAACTATGTCATTTTGGGTGGTATCGTACATGTCGGGTTGTTGATTGTGTTACATAGGATGATTGGAACAGGTTAGACCACTATGTTAGCGATTTGCGACCTAAATCAGCCAAACATATTATATTGGAAAATCAAAAGGTTTAGGACTACATTTAGGATTGAGTCAATATTTGTAAATTAAATTTAGGACTTTTTGAATTATTCCCATCATTACTATCAAACTAGCACAATATTGAAATGAGAAAATGTTATATTAGATTAAAAGGAGTGTGCGATTTTTTATTTAATAATCAAGATTCAATAGGATATATCTTAAAGCGTGATGCAAACAATACTTGGAACTTGTTACCGTTGTAAAAGTACATTTTGGTTTATTAATATCAACCAAACAAAAATATTGAAAATACGTAAAGATCACCAAACTGTCAATAAATAATCAAAATGATGTTGTGTGTTGATGCATTTTGTTGGATTCACCGAATGTGTTGAGTGGTATTGTCTCGAACAAAATTCATTGAAATTGCTTTATATTTCTCTCCATGAGTCCAAATGCAACCATTTAGCCGATTTTTGGGTAAGCGAACTTGTGATCAAAATTAACAATATGAAGTCTTAACTTTGATTACGGAATGTAGCTAGGTTGATTAGACACTAATTCCGTGTAGTTAGGTTGATCATATGCTAATTCCATGTGTATTTTGGCTCATTTTTCTTGGTGAATTAACACGGATGCAGATATTTTTCGTTTAAAACCTTTTGATATCACAGGTATATTTTCTTTACCTCAGTCTATACATCAGGAACGAGTGCTTATGACTATTCAAGTTGTCCCCACCCATAACACAACAAAAATGCAACCAGTGAGTTTACTTAAAATGCGAGTCATGTCATAACTTAGCGAAGATCGACGAGTCTTCCACATGGAGACGTCAAAATGGTTAATCCTTAACAAAAGAATAGCGCAAGTACCAAAACTTAACACGAAAAGACACTTAAGTGTTAAAAAGTTATGAAAGATATACTTAAGTGTCTCTTTTAAAAATAAAATAAAATTGGGATCCCTAAGTGCCAAGTTCGACGACCCTAGCCAAAAATCATACATGGCAATGTTTTATTAATATAATCGCCTACATGACTTGCCAAAAAGCTAAATCAGCAAAAAAAAAGAAGAAGCCAAAAATATGTCATTTTGCCTTTGATTTGAATATTAATATGAATATTAATTAAATTAAATTTAAAACTAAATAATTTAAAAAGAAAAAGAAAAAATTGCAGGCATTGGGCAAGAGCTATGCAAGCGCTCATCGGCCCCTCACCACTGTCACTAGGAAAGGCCAACAACAGTGGGAGGAGGGTCAATTGGTGTTGCCGAGCCCTAGCCGAAAAGGCCAACAAACCTTGGCTGACCAACATCGAGGGCCGCCACCCGCTTGAGCGAGCCCAGCAACATTAGCAAACCCTCCCCCCACCATCACCGACCTTTCCCGACAACAATGGCGAGGTGGCAGTTAGGGCTCACACAGCCCTCACCCAACACCTGGAACTTCTTCTTCTTCTTTATAATTATTAATTTTACTTCTTCTTCTTCTTCTTTATAATTATTAATATTAGTTTTGAATTTAGTTTAACTACTATCTATATTAAAATTCAAACCGAGCCAAAACAACATTATCTTTTACTTTTCTTTCCTATCAATGTGCAAAATGATGTCATTTTCGACTTAATTTTAGTTTTGAATTTAGTTTAACTATTATCTATATTAAAATTCAAACCGAGTCAAAACATCATTTTTTTTTTCTTTTCTTTCCATATCAATGTGCAAAATGACATCATTTTGAACTCATCTAACCACGTCAGCATTGCAAAATGATGTCATTTTGCACTTGCCTCATCAGAAAAACGCCACGTTAGTATTTTGATTGGATTTTCTCACCGTTGACACTAAACTAATATATTTTGCTCCAGATTTGGCACTTAATTGTATATTTCCAAACTTTTGACACTTAAGTATTCCCGTGCCAAGTTTTAGCACTCTAAATGTCCAACTTCTGTTAATCCTCTTGCCAAGCACTGAGACAACCATTGGCTCGACCTCTTAGAATGCTGTTCGGTTTTATCAATTTCAAGAAGATACATTATGGAGTTTGCACAATCAGTAAAACTCTAATTAATTCATGAGGATGACCTAATCAACTCTTGTTTGGATGTCTGTTATTGTCATTGTTGAAGGGACGGCTAAAAGAATTGTCTACCTAGCTGACAAACACAAATACCTATCTTACTCAATAACAAGCATATCGAATCTCCATATTCTCCATCATTTGAAGGCCAGTTGTCCTGGAAAATCCGCACTTCAGGGTATCTTAGATTAGATAGCCTCTCAACTTCTCCATTTACAAAATTGTAGAGCAACTGAGCATCAAATTTTCAGCAAAGAGCTTCAATTTTTCTGTTCCCTAAGATAGTAAAACAAAAAGGCTTAAGTATATTATATTGAACAAATTTAATCGTTTTTCAGAACATGAAAGATAAATCTAAACATTAGTATAAACAAAAAACGAGTTACAACAATAATGATGAGAAAAAAAAAAGAAGAAGGAAAATCAAGAAGCAAATTATGTGGTAGTTATTATAGGAGCATTACATGGTAACATTAGCCAAAACAATCCTTCATCTGATGGATGACCGCCTATTTCATGTTTCCATTGTATAATGTATCCCACCAATTGGTCACACGGTTTTTTAGCGACTCTGTTGCTGAACTGGACCTAGTGGAACTCAACTGTAAATGAATAAGTTGTGAAAAGTGAGTAAAGTTAGTTCATTTCAGTTGAGGTACCTGCACCAGACTATGTTTTAAGTCGGAAAAATTCACAAGCCTCTCTGGTCAACAATATAAAATGAGTGTCGAACATTTCCCTGTGACTGGAAGCATGCAATAAACAATTCTGCTCTCAACGTATTACCTGAGATGAGAACTTGAGGCAGTTCATTTCAATTGAGGTACCTGCACCAGACTATGTTTTAAGTAGGAAAAATTCATAAGCTCTCCGGTCAACAATATAAAATGAGTGTTGAACATTTCCCTGTGACTGGAAGCATGCAATAAACAATTCCGTTCTCAATGTATTACCTGAGATGACAACTTAAGGCATCGCCAAAGATGAAGATGGTTGCTGTTTGAGGGCCAGCATTTTTGGGGGGTTCAACAATATTTTGTGTCGTATTGCATCTTGAGACAGTTCAAAAGAAGACATCATTTGCTCCATCTGAGCCACAGAAGGAGGAGAAGGAATAGAAGCTTGTGGTGAATTATCCATAATGGATGGGGGAGGAGTTCCTAGAACAAGTGAGTCAGGAGAAGAAGCTTGAGAAAGGGGATCAAACGAGACCTTTTTCATACTGTTCAATGATGATGCTCCCTTTGATCGGGAAGGAAGTGGTGGTGGTGGAGGAGGGGAAGCCAATAACTGCCTGGGATTGTACAGAGGAAGAAGATAATGAACCTGCGAGATCAAACAGTGAGAATGACTGACCATTCCCTTCCACTGTGGTGCCATATTGTAGATCTAACTCAAAACTTGGTGAATAGTAGGGTGATTTTGTGACTAGTTCAAAACTTCCAATAGATCCCTCGAGAGCTGAATGAACTGAAGTTTCTGATGATGAAGGTGGTGCTGGCGGCAGAGTTGAGGTGGACACGTTGGACTGTACAGGCAGTCTTCGAATTTTGTTCTCTTCAGGACTTGTATTAGCACCATAAGATGGGGTTAAAGAGTGGATTGCTTGCCCTTCAGCAGGCAGTTCCTCGGGTTCAATCTTTGTCAAGCTTATCTCTATTCGGTTCTCCTTTTGCTCCTCATCACTGGACAAATCAACCACTGTGAGTGCAGTAGTGGCATCTGCTTGTGAGAAAATAATCTGCCCATACACAGATAGTGAACATGAATTACTTTCCAGGAAAAATAAATGAAGTCAAATAACAGATGGTTGGTTTGACGTCTAACCAGTACCTCTGCATAAATTCCTTAGGAAATTGATTCTGGCGACCCCACCTGACATCCATTCCATCAAACTCAAGCTTCAGAACATTATCTGATATGAATGCAGTATTAAACAATGCATGGAACATTGTTTCTCCATGTTCAAGACCAGCATCCATACTCATACACTCGAGCACAACATCACCTTAAACATTACAATGGATGTCCAATTTAACCGTTTCACTGAGTGCCTGCAGTAAAATATATGAACAATTAAAATAGTCAACTACCATTATATCCATCTATTTCCTTAAGCATCCATGATTCATTGGTGAACTCACACATCAAAATGGACTGATGGATGAGGCAGTGGCCCTGCAATTGGTGCTCAAGAGGGAATATTTATTTTCTTACATTCTTGTATTCCTCGGAGAGTTGCAGTCAGTACTAACTATGAAGCAAAACACTATTGCCAGGAAAGCAAAATAAATGAATGATAGCCTCTAAAAAATGAAAAATAAAAGAACAATAACTCATCCTTCTGACTAGACTGCACATAAGCATGTATTCTGTTTTATATACTCAAAAGGAGACTGAACTTAGCCAGGTTCTCAGAATGCGGCACACTTGCCTTTTTTACAGAATGCGATTGAAAACCTGCGAAACAATGAACTTTGCAGCTTGATTTAACAGGGTTGACAGATTAACAAAGGGAGAACTCTGTTACTAAGACATTGAAAACATTTAGATAACTGTGACTGCCTACAGCTCCAATCCACAAATCCAGCAAGGATTTACAAATATATAAGGAGAAAAAGTTTGGTTCTAGAAAGCAATGAATAAATGGGAGAGCAAGTGGAGTCATACCTGACAAACATATACGATCAAGATCTCTTGAATAATTTTAGGTTATTTCGATTGCCAACAAAATTAGAATTACCTGTTTGTAATGTCTCACATGTTCACTCCTTCTGGGTGTGGAGAACAGAAATTTGGGAGTTTGATCAGCAACCATAAAGGGGTCCTGTCCTGTTATCTTAACAGTAGGACGACATGCCCCTTCAACACTTTTGATTACAAGCGCCTTGTCTGGTGGAGGCCAATCTGAACCAGCATTCTGCATGGAAAGATAGTGGAGGTATCTCAGCTGGGAAGGCAACAAATTTAGTGTTGATGTCAGCTGCAAGAGTTCACGGGGTGCTTTCTTGTAAATCATGTCAAGTGTTTTCTGCTCCCCATCCTGCTTCTTCCTATATAACAAAAGAGAAGCCAACATGAATGCCAAAACTAGCCACACACCCCTTTCACAATGCATCGACAGCACATTCTGTTGCATATCAGATGACAACCATTCATTTGCAGATCTCAAAAGTTGTGGAAAATCTCCACTCTCAGTATAGGGGCAACCTCCATAATTTTGAGGGAGTTCTATGACAGTTATATCTTATCCAGACAACAAATTAGCCATTTGGCTTTGGTTATCTTGCTCTCTGAAATTGAGCACCATGAAAGAGGCTGCAGGAAATTGGTCTTGGAGTTTTGCAACTATGCCTCCCATGTAAAACTTATATTCGTCATCCTACAATCAGTCTGTGGTAACTTGGCCAAAAAAAGACCAATCCCAGGTGAGACAGTAATTGAACACTGCATCAACATCCAAATAAGTAAATCATTATGTGCATGAGATTAGTGTACCAAAATAGAGAAAGCTAACAGGAGACATCTATCATCAAGCGCAATCTTCCTTTGGGCTCAGTATGAACTTGATAGTCTATGAAATGAAGTACTTGTGCAAGAAGGCTTCCAAATTGTGAATGATGACTTGCTACGCTGTCAAAAAGTTGTTTAGAAACTAAACCACAAAAACAGCTTCTTAAACTTCCAAGAAATAGCGACTAGAAAAGGTTAGAAAACCCATCTACTGCAGATCATTTCCATTGAGGTGTAGGGTGAGTGATATTTCAAGAGAACTGATGAATAAACTAATGAAATGATCCTCATGGAAATCTTCTGCAGATGACCATCTTGAATGCTTATGACCTTTCACTGGCAAGTTCATTTGGGAGTTGTGAAATATGCATTTATGACTAGTCAGGAGCACCCAGAGGAGCCTTACAGAGAACTTGCAGCTAATTAGCTCTGTATCGGAATATACTTCTTTCTACTTCCTAGGCTTTCCAGCTTTTCAAAGAAAATAACTTCTATTTGTATTTTCTTGAGTCTTGGTGAATGACTCGTGCACCTACTTTCAGTGCTATGGTCTTTTGGATTGGACACTGGACGACCTACTCTGGTTTTGGGTTTGATCTCAATATTCTGATACCCTAGCGATCTTTGATGATTTATGGGTTTTCTTCTCTTCAATCCGGCCTGAGCTGAACCCATCTCATCGCAGTTAAGCCCCAAGGCCATTTGGCTTGTCAGTAAGACATTGATGCACCCTCAAAAGCTATCAAGGTTATGCAGTTGCTGGAAGTTGGTTAAGATGAGTGTGGATATCATCCCAGGTTAAAGCAGGGCTATGGGTTGTGTGAATTGATTAGGACAAGCATTTCCTTTTAGCTGAGACAAGAAATGTACTAGCAATCAGTGGTGATATAAAATGCAATGACATGCTTCTATGGAAGTTAGCGCTTATGATGTGCAGCTATTTAATCAGGGTTGGTTGACTACTCGCAACAGCCCAACTAATGACATGCCAGAAAATATATGCTTCATCTGCAAAGTAACAAAGTCATCAGTCCTAGAGTTATTAGTCTGTAGTTGTTTCATGAGCCTAGAGCCCTGTTTTATGACCAAAATGGGAAAATGACCAAAAACTACGGTACCCAAGCTTCTCTGTTCTTTTGACATTATTACCCTCATTCATTACTTGTCACATAAGATCTCCACTAGTTCCCCTATTGTTGAAGTACTCTAGTGCTCCTAGAGGAGGAAAATCTTAGAAAATTAGACTAGAGGCTGTTATTGCATCCAACCACAAAAATAAAGGAACATACATAGAATCCTGGAATCTGTCAATATGGCACATATAGATTATTACAGCGTACTGATACTGAATAAGTGAAAGCTTACCATAGACTCTGTCTGAGACTTCCAACACCCCCCGTCAGACAGATTTCTGTAAAATGATATCCATTGTAAGGCCATAGTGCACCAGGATTAGTCCACATGCTTCACATCAAGAATCTTGACACACTAGAATTGCACCCATGTAAAACCAATAGTCCACGTTACTTCATTTTAATGCAGGAGATAACACGCACTTTCTGGTGGAGATTATCTCTGTAGACTAGGAGAGAATGTAAGTCTGTAAACCAATAATTTGGTCAGGTGAATGGGAGCTACTTGCTGTTGTTGTTCATTGCATCAATTGTGCACGGCAAAAGATCAAATAGATTGTTTGTTGGCAATGTTTTTATACAGAATCTAGACGATTCAGGGATGAACTTTGACAGTTTCTGGGAAAAAAAAAAAAAAAAACCTTGTCCTTTTTAGACAAGTCATTGTTTGCTTCGATGATCTTGTTGTGCTGTGGCTGTGACTGCCGGTCTTCAATCATCCTCCACACTACAGACATTGCAGGTCGCCTCTGAGAGAGGTTGGATGCGCAAGCCGCTATCGTCACCTGCAATAGTCCCATTAACTCATCCCGGAAATTCTGGTAATTACCCAGCTCAGGATCGAAATCATCAACATCCCAGCGCTTTTCGGTTGTGGAATTAAACAAATATGCAAAATCAGCCTCACCAGGCATTTTCCCAGTTAGAAGCTCCACAAGCAATACCCCAAAGCTATAGACATCATCCTTTTGAGGGTCAGCGGCCTTCCATGCATCTTTCGGAGGCGCCTGGGTGCGGTTCAGGCCATAATCGGAAACTAACCGATCATAAGACATTGCAAGGAGGACACTGGTTGACTTGATTTTTCCATGGAAGACATTGGGACCTCGAGAGTGCAAGTACCCTATGGCCCAGGCAGCTCCAAGAGCGATGCCACGCCTGATTTCCCAGCTTAGCGGGGTCTTGTAAAAGTCCATTCAAGCTTCAGGAAAAGTAGATTCCCATGTTGTATCGCCCCCAATGCATTCCTCGTCTTCCTGAATTCACCAACGGATAAGACCAAGGGCGAAGGAGGAGCTTTTTAGAGAGAGAGAGAGAGAGAGAGAGAGAGAGAGTTCTTGAGTGCGGTGCTTGAGAGATGTTCGACAAAATGCCCAACACAGAAAAACTTGAGATCTGAGAGAGGGAAACTGAGAGTGAGCGTGAGGATTAGCTGCGAGAGAGAGCGGCCTGCGAGGGAGAGTCGCCGGTCGCCGGTCGCCGTCACGCCCTGTTCAAATATAAGCTGCGGTAGGTTCGGTTTACGTTGGTCCTAGTTCCTTCCGTCGCGAGCCGGGCAGGTAGCGTCCACAAAACCTCCCCTGTTTTTAGTGCCCTGTTTTGTTCCGTTGCGGGTTCCGCCGTTTGTCTTGCGCGCATGATTTTTGGCCCCGTTGGTATGTATGCTGCGGGTCTTGGGTTGTTCCTTGTCGAATGTTGTGGGGCTCCGTTGGCTCGTTTCCGTTTTTTCCTGGTCTAGTGCACCTCGCCTGATCGACGAAATGCTTGAACCAGATCTCGCTTAGGTCCCCTCTGATTTCGGGTCGGCTCTGGACGTTTGTTGATCCTTGGACATGGCTGATACGTTTTTTCCTTAGTGCGTCGTTTCCACGTGCGTATTGTTTCTTTCGAAAGTGGGGGAACGGTCGGCTGTGACTGTAGGTTCGGCAACGTAGGCCTGGGGACCGTTGGAAGTCCGACGTGCAAGTGTGTTCTAGCCGGCTGGGAGTGTTGTGCGCCTGGCCAGTCTTCGGGTGTTCTAGGCGTGCTCAAAGGAGACCACGAGAGGGTGAAAGAAAAAAGAAATAATAAAGGAATAAAAAATAAGTTATAGAAGATAAAAGGCGCCTCCCTTTCTGCCTAGGCGGCTAATGAGATACTCAAAATAAAGAAATAGCGGTTTTCAATCCGATCCGATTTCAAAATAAAACCGAGAACTGGACCGATTCTCAAAATTAGGAATTGAAGACTCAGGGACTGGACGATTGGTTCTAGTCTAGTCCAATGGAATAGGCCATTTTCTTTTTCTTTTTTTTTTTTTTACTAGAGGGTGGTTGCGCTCCGGACTAATCGATCCAATTCAATTCTCGAGCGGTTTAATAGAACCAATTCGAAAGAACAAAATAAAAAAGTAGGAACAAATATAAAGAAAAAAGAGCCGAAACTCAATTGCCTTATATAAACCGATCTGCTTCTTTTAATATGAAATATGTTATGTATACATGTGAATAGATTATAGCAGAGTTCTAAGGAGTTATCTATGACAATGATAAGTAGGTATTAAGCAAGCAATAACACTACGCTGCTTTTGGAATTTGATGAGTTGGCAATTATGCGTGATTTTAGTGATGCACATAACTCTTTCATGGAAGGATAATGAAGATTCTTCGTGTATTTATACAATTTCCCTTATTTTTAACTGTGTCCATTTTTAAAATTTACTGATAAAACCCATCATTCAATTTCAATGGAATTGTACATTGCAAAACCCATATCCGCTCCAGAACTCAAGTCAGGTAGTTTCCGTAGTTTTGAGAAAAGGGGGCCTAGAGACAATTAAATTGGTAAGGCACAACTATACATGAACGAGGCATCAAGGTGCCACTCAAATTTTCCTATCAAAGAACTAGATAAAACACATTGAGGAATATCATGGAAAGCCATACATTCTCTAGATTGCAGTCCAATCAGCCCAGGTACTCCCCTCACTATAAGAAATTTGCAACTTGACTTCCCAATGCCTCTAGATGGCTAAGCAAGTCTAATTAACCAAAGAAACCCTGGATGACCTAGAGTAGTCAGATTGTCGATCATATTAAGAACGTTACCAAAGTGGAATCCTTTTCTAGTGTGACTCTACGGTGGTTCAAGTTGCGGTCTAACTGAAGCCCCTGAACAACAACTCGAAGTTGAGCTTTGGTAGCAGAGGAAATGCTATTGCAATTAGCAAAGCCTCCAAAGCACTTGCCCTCCTCCATTAGTAATCTTTATTGGACATACTGAATGGAGAGTCAAATCTATATATATATATATATATATATATATATATATATATATGTGTGTGTGTGTGTGTTGTGAAGGACTTCACATGTAGCAAATTTTCTAGCTTATGATTACAACATTATTAGGATTGAGGCGAGGATTGGGTAAATTGTAATTTTGTATATAAACACAAGGTGTATTGAATTGATGTATTGAACTAGGTGAAGCGAAACTTGTACCTATTCAATTATCCACCTAATGTCTGACACACAACTAGTATCGATTTAATTTCATTTGAATGAAAACTGATATGTTTTATGTGTTCATTATCGAGTCAATATTTTTCTTTCATATGTAAAATGCCACTACTATGATTTGAGAATGTTCAAGGTATGGGCGACAATTCTTGACATGACATGAGAACACAGCCCAATTTTTATTTTGTTGGGGTGCTTGTGATTCCTAGTTTCAGGATGTGCGATCAAAATCGGAAAATTGCGAAACAATGTGAAAAACTATTCCTCCACACTCCACATGCTCTTGAGAAGCTCGTCAAGATTCATGCTTCCCAGTGGTTTACCGAATATCCCAGCTGGTTTTGGACCTCATCGAGCGTGAGGCTGTAGAGACGCTAGAGAGAGCCTTGCCTGGACGACGGGTGCGACGCGGTTTCACCACCAATGCCGCCACCAATTCCATCCCTGGAGAACCCATATTCGAGGAAAGAGATTGTGAGACCTAACTCCCATGATTCGTGGACATTGCTTGAAATGAATCAGACAGCCAATTAATGAACAACCTTTTGAGGATCTGAAGGGGTGTTGGTGCAGGAACAAAAAACGATAAAAATTTGGGGCGGCAACCCCGGATGGTGGCGATATAAATTCAAGAAACCATCATGAAATAAGCATCAGGTGTCTCTTACAAAACGCTTGCAAGCCCTCCCCATGTCACGCCGCCGCCGTGTGATGCAGACAAGGCCTGCATGTCCTCGCTTTTGAGCAACAAAGGCCGGTGGCGCTCACCGATCCTCGCGAACACCCAACAAGGGTCGTCGGCCCTCACTGACAACTTAAGGAGGCCGGGTCTTCCATTCTTTAAAAAAGATAAAAAGGAGATAGCTTTCTTATTTTTTTAATTGCTACCCTTTTTCTTTTATGATCTTTTTTATCTTTTATTTTTTGAATATATCAAACTTATTTTCTGATCTGGTATCACGTCAGCACCAAGTGTCTTGATAAGGTAATACAAGTGTCTTGATAAGGTAATAAAAATCACATGCCAACATTCTCCGTTCATCAAATTAGATGGAATTAATAGAGGGACTCAATTACACAAATTTGACAAGCTTTAGAACTTAGCTGTACTTTTTTAGAGTTTAAAGATTCAATTGCACTTTTACAATAAGTTTTAGGATTTTTTGTGCACTTTTTCCAAAAGACAAAAAAGACAAGAAAAGAGAACAAAAACATTTATGATATTCCTCAAAACAACGTGGTTTTGGGTGGTGTCTTATGTCTCGAATCGTTGGCCACACCACATAAAATGACTAGTGTTGATTAGACTACTATGTCAACAATTTCTGGTCTAAATTGGCCGAGCGTATTATATTGGAAAATCATCATAAGGCTTAAGACTATATTGACCAAGTTAAAAAGTTTAAAACTGAATTGACATTCCTATAATATATTTAGGACTTTTTGAGTTATTTCCCCTTTGTTAATATCAAACTAGTGGAAAATTTATATTAAATTAAAACGAGCGTGAGATGTTTTGATGTTGCAATAAAGACACAATAAATTATATCTTAGAGTGCGATGCTAACCATACCTTGAACATGTTTCCGTCATAAAAATATGTTTTGGAATAGTAATATCTACTAAATAAAAAAATTGAAATTATGAACAAATCACCAAAATGCCAATAAATTTAAAATATATGTGGTGTGTTGATGAATTCTTCTGGATACATTGAATAGGTTGATGGGTATTGTCTCAAACAAAATTCATCAAAATTGCCTTATATTTCTCTCAATTAGTCCAAACGCAAAACCATTTATCTGACTTTTTAAAAGAAGCGAATGTGATGATAATTGACAAAATGAAGTCTAAATTTTGATTACGAAATGTTGTTAGGTTCATTAAGGCTAATTCAATATGTATTTAGCTTATTTTTCTTGGTGAAGTAACATGCAGGCACATATTTTTTGTTTATAACTTTTCGATAGCATAAGTATATTTTCTTTACTGCACTGTATATACAAGGAACACGTGCTTAGGACTATTGATGTTGTCCCCATCCATAATATAGCAAAAACGCAACCAGAGAGTGTACCTATAATACGAGCCATGTCGTAAGTTCAAGAAGATCAGTGAGTCTTCCACATGGAGACATCAAAATGGTCAATCTACTCGCCAAGCACTGAGAAAACCATTGGCTCGACCTCTCAGGATGTTGTTCGGTTTTATCAAGTGGAATAGCTTTTCAGAACATACAATATCGAGTATGCACAATGAGTATTGACATGTTGACGACCTTGATGTTGGTCTATTGCACTTAGTAAAACTCCAATTAATTCATGACGAGAGGATGAGCCCATCATCTCTTGTTTTGTACAAAATTAATAGTTGTATTTGTAGAAAATCTAATACCACTGAGATTGTAATGACAAGAGGATGACATGATCAACTCTTGTTTTGATACAATGTGTACATTGTATATCTGTTTATACTCACTATGGAAGGGATGGCAAAAAGAACTGTCTACCTAGCATACAAACGCAAATGCCTATGTTACTCAGTCGCCAACATGTCGAATTTATATGTACTCTATCGGATATTTTGAATTTTGAGACCCATATCCTGTCAAGATGTAACTTTTTGCAATCATGTATTCGCAAAGATCTCAGTTTCTTGAAACTCATAGTTGGATCAAGCACCTCGTCTAAAGATCTGCATCCTTGTATACACAAGTCTTCCAATGACTCCAATGTTCCTTGAATCTTCACAAGATTATGACATCGTCGTAGGTCAAGTTGTGCAAGCTTCTTCAAGTTTGATAAGTTGGGCAATCTCTCAAGTAGAGGAAGTTCATCCATCTTTAATATCATCAAATTCTCCAAACCCTCAAAGCTTTTGATTTCAATCAGACCATGACAGTAACGCAAGTGAAGTTCTGTAAGCTTCTTCAAATATGAAAGATCAGGTAATCTCTTCAGTAGCGGAATTTCTGTTAGCTTTAAAGTTTTGAGGTTACCCAAGCCTTCAATGCTTTGCACATCGATTAGATTATGGCAGCGCCCCAGTTGCAGTTTACTGAACTTCTTCAAGTTTGATAGATCAGGTAATCTCTCCAGTGGTGGAATCTCTATGAGCTTCAAAATTCTGAGACTCACCAAGCCCTCAATGCTTTGAAGATCAGTTAGATTAGGGCAGTGCCCCAAATGCAGAATAACTATGTTCATCATGGAAAAATTGGTGATCTTAACTTCTATGGGAAAATGATGCCACGAAAGGCATCTCAACTTGGAAAGCATATGCGTGTTGTTTTGTAGATTGGCTTGGAAATCATTTGAAGGACAGTTATCCTGGAAAACCCTCACTTCAGGGTATCTTAGATTAGACAATCGCTCAGCTTCTTCGTTTGCAATATAGTATAGCAACTGAAGGTCAAACTTTCGGCAAAGGGCTTCGATTTTTTTGGTTCCCTGCGACAGTAAAACAGAAGGGCAAGTAAAATATTGAACAAGTATAATCGTCATTCCAAACCTGAAAAATAAATCTAAGCATTACTATAAGCGAAAACAAGTTTTTACAGTAATCATGAGATGAGAAATACCTTCCCTTGAATATTATTGAGCAAACAATAACAGTGAAAATGCACAAACTTTGTCAGCTCGATGGGGATAAAGTAATTGAAATGCGACTTTACCTCCATTTCCATTGCCACCTCCAAACCTTCCTCATGGTTCCAAAAACGAGTATGCTTTTCTTGTTCCTCATTGCATTCTTGACGAACAATGTCTCTACCGAGGCCTCTTAGCTGATCATGCATCCAAATCTTATTGTCTTCTGTGATTTTTATCAAAGACATTTTCTGAAGGACCTCGAGACCTTCCTCTGGAAAGAGATTGGAATCTTTCCATAAGTGGAGCACCATCCTTCGATCAAATCCAGTGAAAAGACAAGCGATATCAAGAAAGATATGCTTTTGCCAATCATCCAAGACATCATAACTTGTTTTCAACTTTCTTTTTACTTCATTGAGAGGGACTTGTTTCAACTTCTTCGATATCACATCCCAAACATCTTTGCTTCTGTGTGGAAGTAGTTTACCTATAGCCTCAAGAGCAAGGGGAAGTCCTCCGGTACTTTTGACCACTTCTGTGGAGAAAGCAACATAGTCGTCTGAAGGGTAATCTCTTCCATAAGCATATTGGCAAAAAAGTTGAAGAGATAGATTGAAGTTCATGCCCATAAGCTCATATGGATAACAAACCTCAGAAACATCGACAATATCCCTATTTCTACTAGTTATGATAATCCTACTTCCTAGACCGAACCATGCAGGTTTCCCTATCAATGCGTCCCAATGAGTCATTTGATCCACATCATCAAGTAGCACCAGAACCTTTTTACCGCATAACCTTTCTTTTATCATCTTTATTCCTTCCTCAACATTGCTAATGTTTGACTCCTTTATTTTTAGGATGTCAGAGATTAGTTGATTCTGCAAACACTCAATGCCCTTTAGCTGTGAAGTTTCTTTGACATTAGAAAGAAAGCAACAATCTTCAAAACGATCTGATAGCCGGTTGTATATGATTTTGGCAAGAGTAGTCTTTCCAACACCCCCCATACCATGGATTCCGACAATTTGAATTTCCTCCGAATCGCCACATACCATTCTATTGATTTCCTTTAGATGATGTTCAACACCAACCAAGCATCGATCACCCGGTAGATATGCCCTTTCCAACCCAGCTATAACCTCTGAGACAATAAGCTTTACAAGCTCTCCTTCACGTCTTATATTGTGAAAACAGAAAAGAAAAGGAATTATAAGTATGAAGAATATGTATGTTAAGCATTATATAGAAGCTATGATGAATCCAGAAAGTAGAAACCACAAAACCAAGTACCTTGTGGTCATTGAATTAATGTCCCATCCTTTTAGATTGCCAACCTCCTTCAGAGCAGCCTTCCACTTGCTGATAACCTTATTGTCAAATTGCTTCTCATGTGAAACAAAGGCATCTCTATAAGATCCAGTTTGATGACGAACCTCGAGAGGTGTAACATCGTAAAAAATGGGCATCATCTTCTGTCTCCATGATTTCCTACACTCCATCATTTGTACCAATTCATTAAGACACCATTTGCTAAAGGCGTAGCCCTTGGAAAAGATGGGAATTGAAATTTTTGAATGGTTGATCGCTTGGAGTAACTCACGACTGATCTCTTCTCCAATTCGCAACTCTTCATCATCTCTATATGTGTGGATTCCTGCAGCTAATAAGCTTGTATACAGGAAATCCGTAAAACCTGAGCGAGTATCAGGTCCTCTAAAACTCAAGAAAACGTCATAGTCACATGCAGATGACATGGAGGTTGATGATGTTACGCCATCGAGCTGGCAAGGTTTTTCTTCTTGCAGTATCGTCATTTCAGGGATTTGTGCTGATTTTTGGACAAGTTCCTTTGTGGCTTCTATATTGCCACTGCTAACAGCGGATGAGGATGCACAGTCCCCACCAGAAGTTATCTCCAAGTTGGTTGCTGTACCATTTCCCTCAAAACCCCTACAATCAAAACTTGAAGATCCCACATTAGGTTTTATATCCCAAGCAGAAGTGCTACACAAGTTGGCTGTTTCCTTTTCTGAGAGATTATCAGATAGTTCGGAAATCCCTCTACTCCTTTTGTCATCAGACTTCTCAGATAAGCAATCAGATGCCTGGACTCTACGTTTTGCTGCATGTAGAAGAAAGAAAGATTTTAGCTTGACGAATAACATTTCTTTTATCTTTAAACATAGTCAACTTACCCTGCTTATAGTTTCCACATACATCAGAGTTCCAAATTTTCCGACTGCAGCAGAAATGACAAGTACCGAGGTTTTGAGTTCAATCAGGTACTTACTTACGTCCACTAAACCTCTTTAGCCTTCTACAAATCGGCTTTATTTACTTAGCTTGACGAATAACATTTCCTTTATCTTTAAACATAGTCAACTTACCCTGCTTATAGTTTCCACATACATCAGAGTTCCAAATTTTCCGACTGCAGCAGAAATGACAAGTACCGAGGTTTTGAGTTCAATCAGGTACTTACTTATGCCCACTAAACCTCTATAGCCTTCTGAAAATCGGCTTTGCTTACTACTTGAAATGAAATGTCAATTCTTCTATCGTTTTCCACCTTTTAAAAAAAACATCAATCATGAGAAGCCCTTTACCAACCGTAAGCAAAAAATCCTCATAACATGATGAGCGAGCATGGACAAAGACGTTATTTTGAAACCGAGACACGATACCATAGTTTGTTAAGACAGAATTGATAATCCCCAAATTAAGAATCATTATACTGCGGAACAACATCAAACTTCCGACCAAACACATCTAAGGCGATGCCTCGACTTTTTAGCAAATTGCGAACCATCCATCTCCATATTGCCGTCCACAGTATTCCCACTAACCAAACAAGACTCAAATTGACTCGGCGAGCCCAAAGCAGAATGCTAAAAAGAAAGAAAGGAACTTCACCCTGAAGAATAGCTCCGCAACCACCACACCGGTAAACAGGGCAATCGGTGGACTCCGGCAACAGCTGCCCGCACCTGGGACACCTAACCAGACAAACTTTCGGTGCGTTCGCCATTCACAGAGAAACCTCAGAGAACCAAAGCGACGACTCCAAGCAGAAAACAGAAAAGGCTGCTTCTCTTACTAGATGGGAGAAAATCGGGAGGGAGAGAAGGCCATGGAGCTGCATTTATTGAGGCCTCTGGGTGGGGTCCCGTATGTGAATCGAGAGGGACATGGCAGGTCCACGAAGAGTTAAGTTACACAAGTCTTCGATTTTGCAAGTCGCGGAGCTTTTTTCCATCCGAATCCGCCAGCCATGTGAAGGAGGAGCGGGAAGGTTATGGGACAGCTCAAATTTATTTTCCTGTTTTTTGGTTTAATTTTTCTTTTTAAAAAATTGGGTTAATAGCTTTTTTTTTTTTCACAATTAGGTTAATAGCTTGAAAAACTCTAAATTAATATACATATGATAAATTTATCTCAAACTAATTTTCCTAAACTAATGGATCTATGACAAATTTACTTCCTATTAACTTTCGTCAAATTTTATCATTAAATTTATTGACATGAATTATGATAATGTGACAAATTCACGTGAAAACTGATTCTTACAAATTTTTTTAAATTTCTCACAAATTTACTGATAAATTTATCATAACAGTATCGTTAAATTTCTTTTTATGTGACATGCGGTGCGTGGAAACTAATAGTAGTATCAAGAAGTCTCCTCCACCGGTTTCGTTCTACGTTCTTACTCTTCTTCCCATGATCTATCACACGGTTTTTCCACAACTTTTTCGGAAGCCTAAATCAATCGGTTGATTGCATGACTGTGTCCGCGAAATTTCCATCATGTTGCTGTTTTAGAGTGATCCTTTCGTTTGTAATAAACCAAGTAGCCAAAGTTTTTTTTTTTGGGTAAAATAGCAGCCAAAGTTGACTTTACGCAGAAACGAAAAAACGAAGAAAGCAGTTCATTTGGCCCATTTGCCGTGCAGAATCAAGAGGAAGAGAAACAGTAATGGTGGACTTTATGAGTTTTTTTTTTTTTTCCAAGGGGAACCTTCCTTGAAAATAAAGGCTACCATTGTATAAAGGTGGACCGCACTCTAAAAGAAAGATGAGGCCAATTATTTGGCGTATTTGCTGTACAGAATCAGGAGGAACAGAAGCAGCAATGGTGGATTGGAAGTGCATTGCAAAGTTACGAAAGTTGCGAACTACATGGGAAAGTCATGTGGAACTTTAGGAATGAGTTGACCTTAGAATTTATGAGTATGTTAGGAAAGTTAGTAGCAATGTTCTGGTGGTTTACTTCGAATAGGAGAAACAAAACTTACCAACTGCATAGGAAAGTTCTGTGAAATGTTACGAATGATATGGCCCCAAAAACTCATGAAAAAACGAGAGAAATTGATACCGTTGTCGAGGAAAATTCTAAACAACAAAAGACTGTTGGCAATCATTAGCGTAATCAAATTATTAGTTATTCATGCCAAGTTGAAAAAAATAATGTGAAAATCGTCATATGTCATGTAAATATATAAAAAATTATTGAACCAACTGAAACAGCTAAGGTAATAATTAGGGTAGGAATAATGTCCTCTTTGATTACTCTATTCTATATAATCTTTGATTACTCTATTCTATATAATCATATCTACTACCTGATTAAGTAATGCAGAGTTGTGCTAATTACCATGTTTTGATTACATTAAATATTCGAAATTAGTCATTAACAAGATATTATATTTATATAACGTGTTTGATTAATAAATCAATTATGGTCATCGTGGACATTGATAGTGCTCATAATTTACATAGTAATACAACGATTTTAATTCTATTATTGCATTTTACAAGATATTGTAATGTAAAGTACGATAATGCTATTAGACTTATTTAACGTTAATATTTAAGTAATTTTAATTAATATCTACAGTAACAAAAATCCTACAGTGCGAGGAAGAAAGAACTAGGTTTAACGTTAAGGGGCAAATTTTCCCTACGAAAAATGTGGCATTTGGCTGCGAGCGGGGCAAGCAGGGACTAATATTAGCCCCACCTCACTCGAATAATTGACAAAAATATTTAATAATGATTCATACATCTTATAAGTTTTATAAGATTAAAACTTATTGAGTGATCCTGAGCCTTTCGGGCTTTTTCTCGTACTTATAACTTTTTTTTTGGTCGAAAAAACGGACTGATTTCATTAACAAAGTAAAGAAGTGAGGCCTGGATGATGGGCGTCATTACATAACAGATCTAGCAAAGTTGTAGGAGGAGATGAGGCCCAATTCAGAGGTAAATAGCCATGTTTGTGGGCTTTTACTACCTAATCTGCTACTAGGTTGGCTTCTCTAAGGCAATGGACTATCTGCACATGTCTAAAGGCCCGTATTTTATCTTTGCACTTACTGACAAGAGATAGAGTTTCCCAACTCAACACTTCCGAACTATTCATTGCTTTTACCAATTGTAAGTTATCTGACTCAAAGATCATCTGTTCATGTCTTCTAGAAAAGAAAACATTCAAGGCCTCCCATAGAGCTAGGGTTTCAGCCATTAAAGGGGAAGATGCTCGGACCGAAACAGCCGCTCCTCCGACCATTCTTCCTCCCGAGTCCCTGCATATGCAAGTTGCGAAATTTTCCTTTGAACTAGGTGTGTATGATCCACCTATATTAACCTTGTATGCTCCTTTCGGTGGTGGGATCCAGATCTGGGGATTTTCAGCATCTTTATTTTGATTTCTTTCATCTTCAGCAAGCTCCAATTGTCCAGATCTGCCCTTTTCATGGACATTCGAGCGTTCAGCAGACCGAAGAAGAGGTTTTTTGTGCCGAGCTCGCTGAACTTCCTTTCCAGATCTGTTGCGTGATCCAGCCCCTGCTTCAGCTACCAGCGGTTTGTTAGCCTGTCCAAGACAGTATGCTCTTCTCATCCCGTCTGGGTTACTTCCCGATTCTTCTTGTGCTCTGGTAGATCGGTGAAGCGGTGCCCTGTTCGAAGGTAGCTGGTCTTCTTGTTCGGCTGAGCATCCCCAACCAGTGACTTGAAGCCGTCTCAGTTTGTCACTATGTTCTTCAGTCGGCCCAAGACAGGGTGCTCTCCACCGCCCGACTGGTTGGCTGCTCGATTATCCTTGTGCTCGTGTAGATCGGTGTACCGGTACCCTGCTTGAAGGTTGTTTGCCTTCGTTGTCTACCCAGCGTCCCAAACCAGCGACTTGAAGCCCTCTCAATTCGGCGCTGTGTTCTTCAGTCAGCCCACGATAGAACGCCCTCCACCTCCCAGTTGGTTTACTTCCCGGTTCTCCTGGTTGCTGGTCTTCTTTTTCCATCCAGCCTCCCAAACTAGCGACATCAATCCCTCTCTGTTCGTTGCTGCAGTTTGTCGAATCAAAAAGTGTCCCAGAGGGCTGAGTTCTTCTCAATTGTTTCTCTCTGTAGGCCATGTCACCGTCTTCTCCAATTTCCAGTTCTCTGACTATGCATTGCGACTTTTGTATCCCCGATCCGCCTTCTACACACCTCGATTCTTCTTCAATGCGACTGTTTAAGTCTTTACTTCGATTTCGCAGCTCTCTCCTCTCTAATCTTCTACCTTTTTTCGGCAGTTACCTCGGCCCCTATTGGGGATTGCGGTTCATATGGTTCGCTGTTCCCCTCAGCAGGTGGTACCATATACCCTGTCTGGGCTTCTCCTCTTTGCGATTCTGCTTTACCTCTGTCTCGTCCCCTGCTTTTTCCTGGGTTCCAACGAGTGTAACTCTTAATTGCTGCTTGAGCTGAGTCTATAATTGCCAAAGCCACTGGTGTTTTACCTCGAAATATGGTCTGGTTTCGGGCCTTCCAGACATTCCATAATGTAGCAACCACCAAGCTCAGATTTAATGGGTGAGTTACCTACTCTTGCAGATTGTTAAACCATTCCTCAATCCTTGTCAAACCCTGACGGGAGATTTTAATATTTAACGTAGGATCATCCCATATTTGTCTTGTCCAAGAGCAAAGTAGGAAGAGGTGCTCCGCCATTTCCTTTTCGTGGCTGCACAATGGACATATGGGGTCAGGTAAGATTTTTCTTCTAAACAGATTATCTTTCGTTGGGAGAGCGTTTTGGCACAAATTCCACATGAAAATGTGTATCTTAGGTGGAGTATTTAGTGTCCAAATATTCTTCCAGAGTAAGGGGCGAGGTTGAAACGATGTTGTGGCTTGGTTCGCATTGTAGTGATGCCCACTTTTGACTGAATAGTTTCCTGCTTGATTACCAGTCCATACAAGCTGATCTTCTTCTGTTTGAGGATTAATTGGTATAGTTAAAATTTCTTTTGCTAATTGATCCTCAAAATGTGCTACTACGGACCTTTCATCCCATTTGCCTTCCTCCTTATTAATAAGTTCGGATACTAAAGAGGGTTCATTAACATTGATAGGACCCTCAATAATACCCCTTTGCAGCCATTTATCCTCCCTGATTTTAATTTTTGATCCATCACCAACTTTCCACATTACTTGGGGTGCTATTGAATTTCTTCCATATACCAAGCTTTGCCAACCCCACGAAGGGCGAGGACCCTTAGCTACATGCCAAAAGTCTATATGAGGATAATATAATCCCTTAAACAAGCTGCTCCATAGAGAGGTTGTATCTTTTCCTAACCGCCAAGCCTGTTTTCCCAACATTGCTCTATTAAAAGAAATAAGATCTCTGAAGCCCATTCCACCTTTGTCCTTTCTCGTCTTTAAGATCTCCCAGCTTCTCCAATGAATGCCTATTTTCTTCTCATTTGTCTTCCACCAAAATGATGCAATTTTCTTTTCAATAGCCTTGCATATAGAAACCGGGATTTTAAACACTGACATTGCATATTGTGGTAGCGCTTGAACCATTGTTTTCAGTTAAATTTCTTTACCAGCTTTTGAGAGAAGCTTCTCCTTCCAACTTTCTAGCTTTGAACTAATTCTCTCGAGAATCCATGCAAACATTTGCTTTTTCGACCCTCCCCAATTAGAAGGAATACCCAGATATTTGCCGGTTTTATCCATAATAGGAACCCGCAATTCCCTTGCCATGTTTTCTTTTAATGACTGAGGACATCCCCTGCTGAAGAAAATCCCGGATTTGTTTAAATTAATCTCTTGTCCAGCAGCTAGACAATATTGGTTCAAGATCATGGCCAGATTGTGACATTCAAGAATAGTTCCTTTCATAAAAAAGATCGAGTCATTGGCAAAGAGTAAGTGAGACAGAGTAGGGCAATGGCTAGTTAGCTTGATTCCTGTGATACTACCATTTTCCACAGCTTCTTTCATCAATAAGGATAACACATTAGCCACAATAATAAATACATAAGGAGGTAAGGGATACCCTTGCCTAAGCCCTTTGGAAGGATGAAAATACTGAAGAGGTTCTCCGTTGAAATTAACGCTAAATGTGACCATGGTAACACATTGCATTACCCATTTCACCCATTTCTCATCGAAACCAATCTTTAGTAAGCATGTCTCCAAGAAATCCCATTCTACTTGATCATAGGCCTTCTTCATGTCTAATTTGAGAAGTGCTTGGGATTTCTTTTTTCTGCTTCTGAGTCTAATCTGATGCAGTACCTCCTGTACAATAAAAATGTTATCCTGAATTTGTCGGCCTCCTACAAAAGCGCTTTGTTCCGGTGCTATAATTGCTAGTAATAAAGTTTTAAGTCTAGTTAACCAGCACTTTGGAGATAATCTTGTAGCCAAAGTTGCATAAGCTAATTGGCCTATATTGGTCTAACCTCTCCGGATTCGGGATCTTTGGGATTAGGGAGAGACATGTTTTGTTTAGAGCTAGTGGTAGATAACCAGTGTTCATAAAATTCTGTACCTCCTCAAACATATTCCATTTGATGTCTTCCCAATGATGCTGCTAAAAAAGGCCATTAAGACCATCCGGGCCTGGTGCTTTAGTGGATCCGAGTTGAAATGCTACTTCTGTCACCTCTTTTAAACTGACTTCAGCAATTAACATTCTGTTCATATCATTTGTGACTAATTTATCACTGGTTCAAAATTCCGGGAGCCATTGGATTTGTAAAGCTTCCTGAAAAACTGTAACGTATGTTCTTTCAACTGCTGTTGTTCAACCAGCCATGCATTTTCTGCATTTTGAAGCATGGATATTATGTTCCATTGTCTTCTTTGGATAGTTGTTGCATGGAAGTATTTTGAATTTTGATCCCCCCATCTCAACCAATTGATTCTAGAGCGTAACCCCCAATACATTTCTTCTTGCCTCCCAAGCTCTTTAATTTCTTCTTGTATCTTTTTAAAATGTTCCTTATTAAAAGTGTTATTAGTTAAGCACACTATTTCCTGCTTCAGCTTGCTGATTTCCTTCTTTCCATTTACAAACTGCTTTTTGCTCCATTTAGAGAGTGTCGTTTGAATAGCCTGTATCTTCCCAACCAAACCTTGTTGATGCTGGATTAGAGGAGCCCAGGAATTTAACACAATTGTCGTGACCTCTTTTTTTCTTGGCACCCGCAATCGGGTACGAGTGCCTAAGGAGGCTAATGGCTCAGCTGAAATTTGTTATGCCCGGACTCTCCCAAGTCCACTAATTCACGACTTTAATAGTCTAAATTTTTAACCTGTAAATTAATTTTGAAACGGAGTCGCCACTAATCGGTTTGGGGTGAGTCGATTAGAAACCCAAGCGAAGTATCGAGAGAAATACTTGCTCCTGCGCAACCAGAGAAATTAGGATCGAGGACTTGATTACACTAGTTAATCACTAATGCCCTTTCGATACATAATCTTGCTTAAACCCTGAGATTTTTTAGATGTTCGAGGGATTTTCCATGCATTTTTGGGAGGAAAAACATTTTTTGAGTCTTTTTCTAACTTTTTGGACACAAAAGGGATTTTTTGGGATTTTTTTGGTATTTTTGGGAAAAATACAAGTCTTTTTTGGCTTTTTCTGAATTTTTGACTATTTCATGAATTTTTGGCTTTTTTTTTTGGAAAATATGGAATTTTTCTGATTTTTCGGAAAATAAAATATTTTTTGGATATTTTTTTAAAATTAAAATATTTTTTAATATTTTTCAAAAAGAAAATATATTTTTTTGTTTTTTTGGAAAATAAATTATTTATTTATTTATTTATTTATTCAAAATATTATAAAAACCGGCCCGGCCTCGGATCCGCGAGTTGGGTCCGACACAGGGCCGACAACCCGAGCGTGGAGCGGGCCGCGTTGCGGGCCCGACTCAGGTTTTACTCCCTTTTTCTTTTTCTTTTTTCTTTTTTCTTTTTTTTTTATTACTGAAACGGCGCCGTGGCCCAAGAGCTCGTTTTCGAAAAGAACCGGGCCGACCCACCGACTTGGTTCGACGAAACCCTACCCGGGTTCGACCCAACTCCTGACCCGGTTTCCATCGCCCCCAAAACACAAAGAAACCCTACCTAAATCGTGGCCCTGAGTCCGACCCGCTGACCCGAGGCCGCGACCCGGAAAATCGTTCTCTATTCGCGGCGCCGAAGAGGGGAAGGCTGAGGTGCGCGGTGACAGCGACAACGGCGACGGTGACAACAACGGCTACGACGGCTACGACTACGGCGAAGACGGTGGTTGGTCACTCAACTAGATCGACGACGGGGCTCGTGGCGCAGCGGTAGGAGACGCAACGAAGACCTTGATTTACTGAGGTCGAGATCCGGAGATGGATGGGTTTTGAGAGAGGGGGGATAACAACGGCTACGCAACTAGAGGTGGCGGATACCTGGTGGCGGTGAATGGTGGTGGTGACGACGACCGGGTAGCGGCGGCAGCTTCTCGACTCTCGGATCCGGCGTGGCGTCGGCGGATCGGTCACGGCAACTACTTCGGGGAGGGGGGAATAACAGCAGCAAGAACCCCAGATCCGTGGCATAGATCTCAGCCGGAGCTTCCTCAGCCTCGATTCTCTCTCACTCAGGCCAGATCCGAGCCTCCATCGGCCAAATTTGACCTTCTCGAAGTTGCTCGCCGCCGGCCTTCCTTGAAGTCTCTCGGTGGAGGGCGGGCTGAGCTCGCGACTCGAGTTCTCCCCTGCGCTTGCCCTTCAATCTTTCCCGATGTCTCTCAGTGGAAGATCTCCAAGCTCGCCATGCCCTCCGACGATGCTTGCGGCCACCTATTTATAGGCGAAGGAAATCCGGTTGACGGAGGGGCTCGGTCGCCGGCCTCCGGCTTGCCCATCGGTTCCGCTCGGCTGAACTGATGTCCCATCGAGCTTTCCAGCGAAGCTCGCTCAGCATTAATGGCGCCTAATCTTATCCTCTCCGGCCGACGTCGGCCTACTCCCCTCGGCCGTAAGCCGTCCTTCGCGCTCGTTGCCGGCCACCGTGCATGAGATGCAGGCGACTAGGGAAGAAGAAGACAGGAGGAAGGAGAAGGGAGGGGGGGCCGGGCCAAAACTCAAGAAAACAAGGGCTGGGCCCTGGGCCCGGGCAAGGGAGAGAAAAAGAGGGGAGGGGCTGGGCTTTTGCTTTCTTTTGTTTTTTCCTTTTTTTTTATTTGTTTTATTTGTTGTTTTCTCTTTTTATTATCTATTTATCCGAAAAGACAAAATAAATTAAAACTTAATTAATAAAATAAACCTAATTAAAATTGAGGCGTCAACACCACTTCCCTACATTCATCATGTTCAAGCCAAAAGGCCTCAAATCTGAAACTTTTTTTCCTTCTAGCTTGGTTCGATTGACATGAGAGGATAATAGGACTATGATCCAAGCCTATTGCAAGGAAGGCGAAAGCTTCAGCTTCTGGGTACATTAACCTCCAGTCTAACGTGCATACCACTCTATCTAATCTTTCTTTTACATAATCTTCTCCTTCCCTGTTGTTGGCCCAAGTAAAGGCACATCCCTTACTGTCTATTTCCATTAAAGAGCAGGCATCCAGATAGTCCCGAAAAGATGTCATCTTATAGTTTTCGGCCATTCTTTTCCCCACTTTTTCCTAATAGAATTTCACTTCATTAAAATCCCCCAAGCACACCCAAGGTAGGGTGTTTTCAGCACTTATCTGTCTCAATCGCTCCCAAAATTGCAGCCGCCTTGGGTATGTATATGGAGCATGAATGAAGTTAATTCTCATCTTGTTACCCCTGACCCCTTCTTCACATTTCAGATTGATAAAATTTTCAGCCATTGAGTCAGCTTCTAGGGTGATCCGATCATCCCACATAATAGCCAAACCTCCCGCTGTACCCACATGATCAACTACTAAACAACTCTGAAAATGAAGCCTTCTTTTAACTCTTTGCACAAACTCGGATTTATTTTTAGTTTCCATCAGAAAAACCAAAGAGGGCCTGTTTTGAGCCATTAAGGCTCTCAATTCTCGAACTGTCAAGGGTGTGCCCAACCCTTGATAGTACCAACTCAAGATGTTCATGGTTCATTTGGTGACTTATTAGGGCTAGCCACCACAGCCCATGCTGTAACTTCTTCCGTCATCTGGATAGGAGTATCCATAAGTTGAGTTTCATCCAACCATCCTTGTGTTGAGGTTGTTGACTGATCGTCGGTTCTTTTTTGTTTCTTTGTAGAGGGAGTTTTTGGTTGTAAGAGAGTTTTTTTCCCGGTACTCTTTGAAGTCATTGCTGGTTGGAAATTTGGACTGTTTGAGTGCTCCAGCTTGGTAAGCATTAATGCTCTTTTCCCTGCATTGTACATAGTTATCTCTTGTGTATGATTATGATTAGTCTCCAATATCATCTGCTCCTGACCATCCCTTTCAAGATTCTGAGGGCAAAGCTGACCATCCTCCATCACATCACTCTGTCTTGGTTGCTCAGGAGTTTCAAGGACAGTCTCATCATCATTTTCAGGCAGGGGTACTTCATTATAGAATACTTTCCAGAATGGGCTATGGGCTGACGTTTCAGCTTTCAACCAGCTCCCGAAGCAACCCCCCATCTTAGTTTCAAATTTCGCGTCATCATAATGTATATCTGGACAATAAGTAGCATAATGTCCAATTTTTCTACATGAGTAGCAGAAAAATGGCAGTCTTTCATACTTAAAATCTAGCCACACTTTCTTATTCCCATGACACAGCAATTGTCCTACTCTCAATTCAGCCCCCACATCTAACTCCACTCGTGCTTTTCCAATTTTCTTAAAAGCAAGACCTCTTGCATCTGTTTTCACTTCTAGAACCTTCCCCATCGAGCTGGCTATCTTCTTTATCATGCTCTTAGAGTTCCATTCCAGCGGTAAGCCAAATATTCTTATCCAGAAAGCACATGTGTTAAATTCATAACAGTGTGGTGGGGGGGGGGGTATCTGGCTCCCAATTCCGTAGTAGCAACAAATGGTTGGGAAAAGACCACGGACCTCCCTCTAATACACTGTTCTTATCCCCTTCATTTATGAATACAAAGCTAATTTTCCCGTTTTTCTAAGGGTTTCACTTCCACAGTGTCATTCTTCCATGCCTTTTTCATTGCTGTTGTAAGGGCTTGGAAGTTGATAGCAGGGTTTTTATAGATTTGCCCAACAAGAGATGAGCAACATTCCTGAATTTTTTCCTCCGATATCTCTTCATCAAGAATTTGCATATTGTTTTCATACATTAACTTACCTAATTTGTTGCATAGATGGGCGAGGCGACCCACTGCTCCTTCTTGTTCTGCCATAATCCTCGCTGATCGTACACTTCTGGGTTGACTGCTGCAGATCGATAACATTCTTCGGACTGACGAGCGGAAAACCCACCTTATCTACCTCCGAAATTAGATCTGCTGTGGATTTGCTACGTAGGACATTCCAGCGAGGGCGTCGAACTGAAGAAAGCGGTGGTTCCTGGGGATGTGGAATCGGGGATTAGGGTTTATGAGGAGAATAAATCTTGTATGGGCATCGACTGATTATACTGCGGTGAGGATTCCAGCACACTCATTTGCTGAAGACTTGCGGGTTCTTTTGGTTAAAGGGTTAAATCATGGTGGGAAATTAGGGTTTATGGTAGGATGAAGTGGGGTTTGCCATAGCTACTCAGCCGGTAGAGGAGAGCTCCGAGAGAGGACTCATACTTATAACTTGACTATCAACCCAATCTTAACAATCTCTCCATCATATATCAGGTTTGGATCAGAGTCGCAACAATCCTAACTCTTTTGCATAACTATTGGGTTCAAACTTATTGGCTATCCGGACTCTGATGGTAAGTGATAACGTAACTTTATAATGTTGAAAATACAAAATATAGGATATCCAATCTTCATATCTTTTATGTTGAGAAAGATGAAGACATACATTTATCCATAATAACACCCTTGAAAATGATTGTTGCGGAAAAACCGAAAGAGATGAAAATATCAGATTTCTCTTCCTTAACCCACTTTTTTCTTAATATATACAATGTTCTTTTCACGTTTTACATTGTGGGTAAAGAGATGACTAGATTCTATTTATATAGGCTATCAATAAGTGTCTTCATCAAAGTATATTACACCTTCATGCCTTTTCATAAGAACCGTAAATTCCTTATAAAGATTGCACCTTTTCATTTTATGAGAATTATAATTTCTCATAACCAATACATTTTAGCTCTTAAATATTCATTAAATCATAATTAATAAAATCATGTGGGCCACAATAATGGTCTTGGGCCACTCTTACATCAAAAGCTAGTTTAAAATGTGAGATTTTCT
Source organism: Eucalyptus shirleyi (assembly GCA_017140165.1). Lineage (NCBI taxonomy): Eukaryota > Viridiplantae > Streptophyta > Magnoliopsida > Myrtales > Myrtaceae > Eucalyptus > Eucalyptus shirleyi. Next base: position 26,899,219 of record CM029448.1, on the reverse strand, counting down.
CTCAAACTTAAAAACGTGGCCACTAGCCCCTTTCACAAAAACTCATTATTCATACAAGAACTCAAACAATTATTTATTTTCAATACACAATTCGAAAAAATATAGCAAAATTGTTTTTCCAAGAGGGACACAGCTCCCGCAGGGAATAAGGACGAATCATGCCCCGTGTAGGACACAGGTAGTGGCTCGGAAAAGCTCTGCCTCACGAGGTGGTGACAAGAAATGCGATTCCCAGCCGTGGTCTGTTGCTCCGACAACATCGACCTTGTCCTGGAAATCCTCAGCCAATAAGATCACATCCTTCTGCCTCTCACGACCACCGTGGTGGTCCACTCTTCCTGGTCAGCCTTGTATGCCGTCCGGAGCGTCCCTTTCCCCAATACCTCGACACTGGCCCTCAAAAGATCCTTGAAATCGGAACTCTTCACTGGGTTCCCCAACAACACTAGCTCGTTCCTTTCCGGCTTAGGCTCTTGCGGCTTTTTCTAGGTGGCATTTTTCTCTAGCTACGATTAACTATTGTTCTTCCTGGAGTCGATCTTCGCCACAATTTGTTCATTGGTGTCACTTCTTATCCAATGAATGCAAATTGCAATGCACATGTTTTGTTTCACTTTGTTTTCACCGCCCAAGTGCAATAACTTTCTTTATTCTTCTTCCTCTCTTTTGGTATATATATATTGATAACTCAGGGAACCCCGTAAGCCAACAGCCGGCGAGAAAACCCTGGGAGAACGGTTGCAGGACCCACCACTACAATACTCCAGGTAAGAATCCCTAACAACGCCTCTGGGATTTGAACTCCTTCCCTTGGTGAGGGGGAGAGAGTCCAAGCTAGCTGTGCCGTTGCGGGTGGTGATCTAACTTCAGGATATTTATTAAGGTTAACATCACAAAAAATCCTAAACTGATATGTTAGTGAAAAATTTACACCAAAAGTCTCAAACCGACATATTTATGATAAATTTACTAGCATTAATTTTCGTTAAATTGAATTAATATCATAAAAATCATAAACTAGTACATCCATGATAAATAGAGGGTAAAATCCCAAATTAGTATATCATACAATTCGGTAATTTAATAGTAAAATTTAAAGAAAACTAACGGAGAATAAATTTGTTATAAGTATATCAATTTATGGTATTTGGTGGTAAAAAAAATTAGCTTTAAGTAAATTTATCACAAGTATATCAGTTTAGGTTTTTCGTGGTATTAACATTATTTATTAATGAACAATATCAGTAAGTGAAGTGTTATTAGCCAAATTAATCTTAATACCTTTTTGTATTAATATTTACTAAGCATATTGTAGCGGAGGAATTGGACGGAACATTTATACTAATCTCAATATTATGGTATATGAGAGTGCGAAAATAGTAGGGAACATTCATTCTGCTAATATCTTTTGGCATTCCTCTAATGACCTGATTAAATATAGGAAACAGATGAGAACTTAATCCAGCTGGATGTCACAATAGCTCTGCAATGTTATTTTCATCTTTTTGGATGCATGTCATAATACTCCCATTGGTACTTGAACGCACAAGTGTAGCTTAGACTTGAAGAAACTAATTCTCTCTCTTCCTGGCTTCAATGTGAAGAGATGCTCTATTGCCGTTTCTCTGGTCGGATTTGCTAGTGATGAGCATTCCATTTCACGGTGCGTGGATGGGAGAGTAAACAGCAACGGAGCAACTCCATGAGACGAAAAATTTCTCGCATTTCCCCCCTCTTTCTCTTCCCTCCTGGAAAATGAGGGCGACTATGCCGTGCTATGGCAGCATGAGACAGCGTCTTTCTCTTTTAAAGTCTCATTACCTTAAGATCTTCTCGTTGCTATTCCCATCTTGGTCATTCATATCACTAGTTGGAAGTGTCTTGGACATTGACAACAGACTTTAGGAAAGCTTTTGGTAACTATTTTATTCCCAAGAATAATTTCTATTCATAAATAGTTTTATGTAATTATGTTTCTTGAATTGATTTCTGAGCATATGAATGCATTTTGTAATTATTTAAAATTTCTATTCTCAGAATAAAAATGTGTTTATTACATCCCTCAAAATTTTTAAAATTTTCAATAATTTTATTACATTTTTTCTTTTTACTTTTTCCTTCTCTTCTTCTTCTTCTTCTAGTTGGTGGCCAGCCACAACAATGGCCTACAACTAGCCAGATGAGAGTTGGCAAGGGTTGACCTTGCCCAACCACCACGAGGTTGGGTGAGCCAAGGTGAGGTTGAGCCTCGCTGGACTAGGGTGAGGGAGACTCGCGGCGGCTGGGCGAGGAGCCTTGGTGAGGGCCAACAACCGGCTAGAGGAAAAAGAAGAAGAGGAAAAGAAAATGAAAGAAAATGAAAAGAAGAAAAGAAAAGAGGGGGAAAAAAAAGATTTGGGCTTGATACATTATGACGAAGGTCTACATCGTAATAACTTATCTTTAGTGAACATACATACTCTTGGACGGAGGGAAAAGTACCAAAACAGTCCTAAACCTTTTGTATTGGCACAAATTCAGTTCTAAACTTTTCAATTGGACAACTTTAGTCCTAAACCTTTTCATATTTGTACCAATTCAGTTCATCCAGCTAATTTAAGCCGAAAATGGCTGATGTGACCGTCGGCGGTCTTATGTGACGCCACGTGGACAAACTTTAAAATTTTTAATATTTTTTTCCTTTTTTCAGATTTTTTTCCTTTTTTTCTCTTTTTTTTTCTTTTTCTTTTCTCCTTAGCCCTTGGCCAGCAAGGTCGCCAACCAGCCGACCATCACCACCCACAGGCTGGTCGGGGCGAGGGGCCCCACGCCCTTGCTGGCCACTGGCGAGGGCTGCCGTGCCCTCGCCAGCCACAAGCGAGTGTGTCGACCCCTACCCAGATCCAGGCATGGGCCGAAACCCTCGCCCGTTGGCTGGCGAGGGCCTATGCGTCCTCGTCAGCCATAGGCGAGGGTGCGGTGGCCCTCACCTGGATCTGGGCGAGGGTCGCCACACCCTCGTCCACCACAGGCGAGGCACGGCAACCCTCGTTTATGGCAAAGGCAAGGGCGTCGTGCCCTCGCCTGGATTTGGGCGAGGGTCGCCGCGCCCTCGCTTGTGGCCAATGAGGGTGCGGCAAGCCTTGCCCAAATCTAGGCGAGGGCCGCCGCACCCTTGCTTGCCACGAGCAAGGGCTGCCGCGCCCTTGCCTGTGGCCGACGAGGGTGCAGTGGCCCTCACCCGCCACGAGCGAGGGCCGCCGCGCCTCACTTGGATCTGGGCGGGGGCCAACACCCTTGGTTGTGGCCGACGAGGGCGCGAGGCCCCTCACCTCGACCAGCCTGTGGTCGGCGATGGTCGGCCGACCTGCGACCTTGCCAGCCAAAGGCTAATGGGAAAAGAAAAAGACAAAAAAAAAGACAAAAATAATTTAAACAATCTGAAAAAATATAAAAAAATATAAAATTTGTCCATGTGGTGCCACATAAGATCTGGCGACGGCCACATCAGTAATTTCCGGCTTAAATTAGCCAAATGGACTGAATTGGTACAAATATAAAAATATTTAAGACTAAATTGGTCCAATTGAAAAATTTATAACTGACTTGGTACCAATACAAAAGGTTTAGGACTGTTTTGGTACTTTTCCCCTTGGACGGATAAGTTTAAATTTTTGTGTTTTCTATTTTGAAAAGACAAAATACATTATTCAAAATATCCAATGGAATGTACGCATTTTTATAAGCTATATAATTTGTTTGGCTTACTCCAAATATTAATGCTCATATAACTCATGAGATTCTTCAATTTTTACTCGAACTTCATTGACGAAATTTCATTAATTAATGTTTTATGGTAGCATGCACACATGTGAACTCGCTATTTAGTATTTACATTATGGGGTGGTATGAATTGTTAATTGCTTGTCTTATACTTACAAGTTCATCGAAACGCCTTAGGATAATAAAAGACATTCTATTGCAATGTTAGATAATATTTGGCAAAATGATAAAGGGGTTCGGAAGTGTGACATTTATTAGATATGCCCGTATCCAAATAGGGTAATTTGACGTGAGTTCCACATGAGGAAGGACAAACTAAAGTCAATGAGACTATATATCTATACACCCAATTTTTGTTGTAATACTTTTTTTTTTTTCTGGTTTCTTGCCCATTCATTTGAATATGAAATACATTATTGTTGACATTTTAAAATGGCCAGGTATTTTTAAGCAACATGACGTCAACTCAAATAGATATAGAACTCAGTGTTAAGTCTGAGTATACTATCAATGAGTTATTGACAGCAGAGACGTTTGTTGATGACTATGATTATCGATGACCATGATATAGTTTTTAGTTAATAAATATAGATAAATGTTCAATATAAAGACTAAAGACTAAATGAGATACTGTTTAATAGTTAAAGTCCAATGGCAATTGAAGAGTTGTAACCACTTGTGATCAGGTCGACGTACAATCATAAAGGCTAAATTTGTGAACTTGTGATTATAATCATTTATTTGAATATTAACCTCTCCATTACGCTGTGTAGTAGGCTATATAAAAACCTCTTGAAGTTAGCAACATATTCATATTAATACATAATAACCGAGTTCTTCAGAGTTATCCATAGCAATGATAAGTATGAGCCAACCAAGCAAGAAATCCATACTGTCATTGGAGGTCTGACGAGTTGCCAACTGCCCCATGATTTTAGTGATGCGCATGACTTTTTTGTGGAAGGATCATGAAGATTCCCCTTGTATTTATACCATTTTATCATACTTTTAATTGTGTCCATTCTAAAAATTTCCTGAGAGAACCCATTATTCAATTTTGATGGACTTGCATAGTGCAAAAACTCATATTCACAACAATACTCATTTCAGAAGTTATTTCCATAGTTTTGAGGAATGGGGGCTTAATAGACCATTACATTAGTAAGGCATAACCATACATGAACGACATCTCGAGGCTAGTCATATCTCCTATCAAATAACTAGATAAGCCACATGGAGGAATATCATGAAAAGCCATACGTTCTCCAAATCTAATAGCATGGTTTGCAATCCAATCAATACAAATAATTGATGGAAGAGCAGATGCCAATGCAATTAGCAAAGCCTCCATAGTACTTGCTCTCCTCCATTCTTTAGAAATCTCTATTGGAAAAATTGAATGGACAATAATATGTGTGTATATGTATATGTGTGTCTGTGAAGGACTTCGCATGTAGCAATTTTTCTAGCTAATGATTTCAATATCACTGGGATTGTGGCAAGGATTGAGTAAATTGATATCTGCCCAACATGCTGACATACAACTAGTATGGATTTAATTTCATTTGAATCAAATCACTATGTTTTGTGCATCCATTATTGAGTTAGTGTTTTTATTATCATATGTAAGATGCTACCGCTATGATTTTAAAATGTCTATTGATATCTGAATTTTAGTTGACAAATAAAATATTTTAAAAAATAACAGAAAAAAATAAAAAAGAACGAGAAAAATTGATATTAAATACAAAACAGGGAGACCAGTTTAGATTGCATTACGTCAGCACGAAACCAAGGATGACGGACTGAGACGAGCGAAGCTCCCACAACGCTGAGCTGGACGTGAATAGCAGAGTCAGTTCGTTACGCACTTTCTTCCCCGTGGGCGGACGTCCGTAGCTTGTAACCGATTCCCCACTACCACGTCCGATCTCCACCGACCATACTTCCACAAGTCGTTGGCCTTTCGGCTTCGAGCGTCGACCGAGAGTCGCCATGACAGGACGTGATTTTTGAATTGTAGAAAGTTCCTAGAGAGTCTCCTGCCTGATTTCTCACATTTGCAGAACATCTTGGTCGATTCAGGCTATTAATAATGGCCGTAGCCACCGCCAAGCGATGCTGTCAGCCACTTCCCGAGCCTCGCCGACTGCGCCTCTGTTCTCCCCTGTTTCCTGATCAAAGTGCCCGAAGTGCCTGGCGCTCGCCCGATTCTCTTTCGCTGGCCTCGACCTTCGTTGATGACGTTTCCAGAGCCTTCATTTTCAAGGTCCGCGATCCTTCTTAGACGACGACCTTATCTTCAAGCTGCAATCACTCACTGCGTAGCAGGGGAAATTCGGTCACGCGTTGGGAGAGTAATTTGTTTGGAGTTATAGGAAGATCTTAGAAAACCTTCTCACTGATTTCTCTGTTTCACAGACTTTCTTCGTTGACCTTGGTCGCGCAGGAGCCTGTCCTCTTTCCGAGCCAGTGAGGGTGAAGTACTTTAAGTTGGTTCGAGACTCTCTGTCGTCACCAACATTTCTTAGACCTCCTCGGGCAAGTTAAGCAATCGATCGCAATCAGTAATGCCCTTCGCTAAAGTAAGGCTTCATGCTCTATTTCGTCAAAGTTCGAATCTGCTGTATTGGAGGCCATATCCATGACTTCTAATGACTTATGTTATCCCAGTGACATTATAAGTTTCAATTTCGCAGGCATTCCTGCTTCGTTGCTTACAATGAGTTTGTGAAAATCCCTGAACGAAATTGTCTACACATTTGAAAAGTGTCTTACTGAATATAAAAATCCGGATGTCATTCTCATGTTCATATTGTAATACACACGTTTGATTTACTCGTTCCATCTCTGATTCCTATGAATTTAGTCTTGGACCGGGACCCCCAAATACTGCGATTGTTTCATTTTTGTCTGATCTCATATGTTCATGTTTTCTTCGATTCTGATTTACTTGGTTAGTCTTCTCGCTGGATATGGATGAACGTTAGGTAAATGAATCTTTGCCATGATTGAGGTCGTGTGGTCGAGTAAGTCTTTGAAGTGTTTTCTTGGGATTAAAACTGGTTTTTGCTGGTCATGAACGTAATTCAGAAAAGTCTTACGCAGAGCTACCTAAAAAAAAAAAGCGCGCGCATGTTGCACTCTATAGCGAAGTGTGTGCGTGTGAGAAAAGACAGAGTTCATGTATCCGATAGGTAAAATCAAAGAGAGACGGTGAAAGGAAGTTCATGTTCTGTACTAGTATTTCATTGTGATGGTCGGAGATGGTTGCGGGTGGAAGCTGCGTGTCCCAAATTTGTCCCTGCTGATCCTCTTTGTGGGTTGTTCGCTCTCTCACTGACATTGTTTCCTAATGCGTGCGGACGTGATGGGAAAGTTTCTGGATATGTCTTGGACTGGATTTCAACTCTTTTGCGGTAACTCTTCTCTCAGCTATGGAATTTTTGTCAAGAGTTTCGGCTGAGTTCTTGGGAGTTGGGTTTCATTTGGTTGACGTGGATTTACTTTGATTGAGCCCTTCGGTGTCTGTGTTCCCGACCCGAGAAATCCACTCGTGATCCATATTCTGATTGGGCCTAAGAGCCTGGCCGTGTCTCCTTTAAAAAAAAAAAAATCCTAAAATAAAAAATTGGAAAAATAATCTTTTTTTTTTTAAAGTAGTTAGAAAAATAGGTTTTGATTAGATTGTTGGATTTTAGTATTAGAATTGGTGTAGTTTCATTTAAATGGTGTACACATGGTTTAGGATAAATTATGATTTTTTTCTCTAGTTTAGAGATAGGTAAATTATTTCTTTATAAAACTGAATTTGATTTGTACTAAGCTCATGAGATTGGCTCTTAGGGCGTAATAACAAGGCCATGTTATATTTTGTCCAATTGGTATGGAGTTACTTTTTGACATCTCACTTTTTACTTGTCTTTTCATTACTCTCTTAAATCAATTAAGTGTAGTTTTCTTATAGTGCTTTTCTGCATTGTGATTTCTCAGTTTTAGTAGAATGGTTCTTAGGACCATAATAAATCCAATGTCATGAACACATAGCGACTTAAAAGACCTTTAGGGTTCATAATTGATGAAAATGATTGTTTGAGATATCAAAAAAGCAATAATAGAAATTATTAGTGCAATCAAATCCCTAACCCTAATGCTGTGTTTGATCATCCAGACATTTTGTCAGATAGGATAACGTCGGACGGGATTTTAAATATCCCATCCAATGTTTGTTGACATCCAGATATAACTTGGATTCAAATCAATATTATCAAGATGAATATTTGATTTGCAGGATTAAAATTTATAAATAAATCGTGAAAGTTGTAAAAACTATTCATCCTTCCTCAATCTGCCATCCATGTCTGCCATCCATGTCGGACACCTCCCCTTCTCAATGGATTTTGCCCTCCTCTACCACCGACTCCGCGGCTTCAAGTGACGTGGCTGAGGAGCTCTGTCGTGCCAGCCACCACCTCCGTCAGATCATCTTCTTCGTGAAGGAGGCCCCGAGCTTTGATCAGGATCACAAAACTCCCTGCCAAGATGGAGTTGGGAGACAATAGGAGGCAGTGAAGGGTGTGGTCGTCGGACTTCAGGAACCACCGGTGAGAGAGGTGCGGCCAGCAGCAACAAAAAGCGCAAATGCAGTGAAAATCGACCTAGATGATCGAGGCTTTCCAGAACGAATTCTTCAACGACAACGGAGAGGACAATTAACTCCAGCAAGAATGGTGCTGCTGAGGAATTCAACAGGAAAACCTACAAGGAGTAAATAAAGTAATGGGCTCTTCAGGAAGTGCTGGATTTGCTGAGATTGTCGGAGTTGCTGCAGTTATCGTCGGCAATTGCTAGCTGTTCGCTGGGAGTTTGCGAGGACGCTTCATTGGTGTAGACGGAGAGGGTGGCCAACAAGTTCTGGCACCGCTTTTCCCGGTGGCCAAAGGCGGGGGTACGTCATCGCCGGTGGCATGAGCAGTGGCCATTGAATTCAGATGATCGTGGTGCTCGGCAAAAGAGAGGAAGGGTGATTACCGAGAGCAAAAGTTGGAAAAGAAGATGTCATTTTTTTTTTAAAAATCAAATTTTCAAAATTTACAGATCATATCCGGGTCTATTCGACCTCCTAGGTGGGAAATTTTAATCCGGACTATATCCGAGCTATATCCGATCATATCTAAATTGCGTGTCACTCCAAACACCGGATATGATAAAAGTTATCATTTCTGGTGTTTTAATTGACCCACCAAACGCTGCTTAAAAGTTCTTTAATTACATAGGAAGTGAGACATTCTCCCTTGTCTCACTTGTTTTTGTGATGATGAATTTTTGTTGATCTTATAATATTATTTGCTTCCCCAACAAAGATGTTTCTGCATTGTTCCATTTTTAGTAAGCATTTTATTAAGCACAATTTAAATTGATACTCATATAACTGATTTGTTGAATTTGAGCAATCACATTGTGTAATTCATACATTCACTGAAGAAATATGACATATTTTGCCACTATAGGTATTCATACAGATTTTCAATTATGAAAGTCATTACTTATTATTAGCGGTGTTAGAATCGAACTGAAAAATTGAATCAAAATCGAACCGAACTGAACCGAACTTTTATCCATTTTTTATTCTAATAATGAAAAAAATAACCATTCGTATTTTCAGTATGATTAACCGAATCGAACTGAAAATTACCCAACAATTTACATGATGTTTCTCTTTTCTTTCACCTTTCTCAAAATCGCCATCGAGAAACCCTAATCTTCATCTCTCCTCTGCTGCAGTTTCCTTCTCCTCCATCGCCTTCTCCTCTTTCTCGTCCAATAGCATCGGATTCGCGCTCGACCCGCTCTCTGCGATCAAATTCCTCTCTTGCAACACCTACAACAGTGCAACCACGTCTGTGACCTCCCTCGAATTTCCTCCCCGAATCTGAATTCCGGGCTCTAGGATGAATCCGGAGCTTTAACCGGGGGATCTATCGTCAAGGAGGGACTCCGTCTCGCAAGCCCACCTCTGCTCCTCGCGGAGCCACCGCTACTCCTCCTCGCGTAGCTACCGTTGCTTTTTCCCGGAGCCAGCGAGACTCCTTGATCGTGGCTGTTAGGAGAGGTCGAGACGACACGGAGGTGGCGCTGGGACTTGGGGAAGAGGCAGAGAGAAGAAGGTTTGGAGACTGAAGGTGACGGAGGATGGGTGTCGGTGGTGGACTAGTGGAGTGGTGGTGGGGTATAAAGAAGAGAGAAACAGTTAGGTTTAGAGGATAAAGAAGAAGAAGATGAGAGAGATTTTGCGTAGAAGAAAAATAAATAAATTAAAAAGAAGGAAAGTGAGTTTGGGCAGGGTAAAAAAAAAAAAGAAAAAAAAAGTAAAAACTGAAAATCCGAACAGAAGCGGATTGTATTCGGTTCAAATCACAATTTGGTTCGTAGCAAGCTCACACCTCAACGGTTCAATTTGGTTTGAATTTTCTTAAAACCTGAACTGTTGACAACCTATACACTTGGTCATACCTCAATTTTAAAATAACAAAGTCATGTAATGTACTCTCTAAAAATATAGTTTTTCTACCATATGTTAACTTTTGTAATGATGGACATCTTTACATTTTTAACTCTTTCAAAAAGTTTTCATAATCTTAAGTCAAAATATTATTAGAGACGTACTAAAGTAATTTTGAAACTTGATTTGCCACAGTGCAAGATAGAATCAATATATACATCAGCAATATATGCATACATACTGGAGATTTGCTAGCTACCTAAAGCTCGTGGTGGATCGAGCCACATGGCACATTCACACGCGAGATATACTCGGTAATTTACTTTTGATGGTGCCGACATTAATTTTTACAAATGTAATAATACACACAAAACTATAACAAATTATTCACACCAATCAAATTCTCTATATGTGGAGTTTTATTTAATGTGGATTTATACTTGTTGACACTTAAATTTTGACATTCCATTTAGTAATTCATTACATAAAAAATTAATGCTCAACCTTGTCCCCTAGCAAAAATATTAATTAAATTGCATTTGCATATTAGTTGGACCAATGGTGGATGAGTCTAAGTGAAGGTCTTGAACTTAATAGATTGGACTGAGCCCACGAAAGCATTAAATTTTGGTCAGGCCCATGGCCAAAAATCACATGATTAATCGAGATCAAGAGAGCATAACACTATGTGTCACATGCGTCTTGCAGTGTGCCATCTTGCCATGTCATTCATCCTATGCCATGTCATCATGCTACGTCATTGTATGGCATGTCATTGGGCCACATCACCATATATGCCGCGTTATTGCTTGTATGTCATGTATTGATCTATATGTTTAGGTCATTTAATTAAATTCCATGCCATATTAGAAATTGTATGTCTAGGTTCATGAAATTGTGTGTCATGCTAGAGTAATATATTTAATTGTACTCAGAATTAGGACATTTAGATGAGTTACGTCGCATGTTATGTTAGATTAGTAACATGCATTTCATATAGTATAGTTTGCATAAGATTTGAGTGAAATTGCATGTTAATCACATTTAGGATGTTGATGTGATTTTCTACCTAACACTACATATGCTTTTGTTGCTTTGAGATAAGTATTACCTTCCTATGCTTGCAATTTATTTACTTCTTTGCTTTATTGAGTGTTAAATAATGTTGCATACCTATATGATCACCCTATATGTTAGAAGCAGTTTAAAATCAATGTAAGTTGCTTGGAATAAATATTAAATGAAAGAGAAAATATACCAAAAGGATATTGGAGAAATCTAGTGTAATCACATCTCCGAACTCATTTAATCTCTAATTTGTCTAGTTCGTAGAAGTGAAGTAATTTTACCATTACTTTATTTGGGTTTCTAATCAATCCATCGGCAATAAATTAGTGGCGACTCCATAATAATTAGAAGAGAGTCCAATTTAGGTCTAGGTTTAATAATCCATTAGCCAAACTCCTTGGTGATATACTACGAGGGTCACGGGACGTCGTGACATACGTGATGGTATATCCTCCTATTAAAAGAACATGACAAGTATCGAATAATAATATGAGCATGTGCAATATTTCGTGCATGTAAAATAATATGAATTAATAAGAGCACGAAAGAATAAAATAAGAACGAAAATTCCCCGCTTGATAGCTTTCTTTAATTTGTCGGAACCTTCGCCTTTGAGCCATGGACTTGGTGTATAAAAAGGCGATTAAACAATTAAGAATCTTCTTGAGAGTAGAACGATTTCTGTTTCTTCTCCACTTCTCCCTAGTTATGGAGAATTACAGGTGTTCAAGCTTCCAGTTCCGTATATTAAATGGTAATAAAAAGAGTAGGGATAATTTCCATACAAAAGAAACTAAAATAAGTGGAATTGGAAAAAGAATTAGTTGGATAACTTACCGAAATATGCAATATTCGATTTGTATTTTTAGGATATTTGCAATCTTTTTTTCTCCTAGAATGCATATCTAGAATTCCTTAATCTATTATCAGAATAAGAATAATCTAATAATTCATTTTCTTGGTAGTCCCTGCCCTTAAAAATCACCTAATCAAGGTGGTTAAGGACAAAGCACTTACATTCACGGGAGTTCTTCCTTCCCCGAGGAACAGAAGACTGCAAAGGGGGTGGGGATTCCACCCAATGATCTTTTCGTCTGTACCTATTCCTCTTTAGGGTGCTGGTGTTTCGGTCTGCTCTTGTTCTTGTACTTACAGGTGCCTTCCTCCTCCGTTCTCCGCTTTCAGCTTTGAGGGCTTGAAGGATGGGGACGTTACGGGTTCCTGTTGTTACGGATTGGTTGTTCGTTTCATAGCTTTTGTGTTCTTGCTGGCGCCCTCGGGCTTTTATCGGATCCCCGTCACTCTTGCTTCTTTGTTAAGAGTGCTTGTTTGGATCCGATCTTTTGTACATTTGTCCTTCTCATTAATATTATTACCTTTACCAAAAAAAAAAAAAATTCATTTTCTTGTGAAGTTTTTGTCGCCAACACTTATATTTGCAATTATTATTGCTTCGAGTTAGTTAGCTTTTCCATCTTTGTGTTATTTAAGTTAATTATTTAATTTTTTTTGTTTGTATTACTATATTTAATATGTTATATAGATATTAATGGGAAAAAGTACCAGAAATTTATAAATATATTATATGAATGTTAATTTAGTTCTAAATTTTTCAATTTAGCCAATATAGTTCTAACATCTTGACAACTTTCCAATATAGTTTATCCAGCTGATTTAGTCTGAAATTCGATGACGTGGCAATCCAGCAAGTGTCAAATGTCCTGCATGATGTGCCAACAATCTTACGAGGACAAATTTGCTCAAAATAGCTTCTTTAGTTGTATTTCTTTTTTCATTTTGTTCATTTCTTTCTTTCTTTTCTTTTGTCTTTTACTGCTCATCTTCTTCCTCAAGTACTTTTCATCCGCCGTTGTTGCGTCTCCGCCGCCGCCACCGAGCCCCATATCTACCCACAGCTTGACTTCAACCTCGCCATGCCCAACAACGAGTAACCTCCAGATCTTGATGCCTTGAGCTCCACCAAGGCATCGACCTCGACCCCCAAATTTGGCGACTCGAGGTCAGCAACGACATGGAGCTCGAACGCCCAAATGTGGTTCTCCATTATAGGTCCCGAAACCCCATGGTCGATCAATGAAGAGTCCAACATTACATGAAACCAAACAAAGTCTGGTAAAATTACTAAAAATGTCCTAAGTCTGCATTTTTTGCCACTAAATTTTAGATCTCTTAATTGTCTCAATTATCTCCTAAATATTCTTAGGTTTTGCTATCTGAGTCTGTCTAGCCAATTTTAATCAGAAATTACTGATGTGGATTTTTTTATAATACTTTTGTAATAATCATTTTATTTATTTCCTTTTCTTTACTTTATTGTTTTTGAAGTGAGGATAGCGAACCTCATCGGATTTAGGAGAGGACGCCGCGGCCCTCACTAGCTCTAAGCAAGGGTCGCGATGCCCTTAGCCCTCTCTAGCCAAAGTGAGGGTGCACGAGCCCTTGCCAAACCTAGGCAAGCTGAGGTCTTGGCAGCCCTCACTGCATCTAGAGAGGTTTCGTGTGCCCTCACTTTGGCCAGCGAGAACTGCCAAGCGGTTGCCACCCACAATGAGAGCCGCCAAGCCCTTGCCATTAAGTGGGGGCCATGATGCCCTTAGGATTGCCAACCCTCGCTCAAAAAATCAATAATAATAATAATAATAATAATAATAATAATAATAATAATAATAATAAGGAAAAACACCAACAAAAATAATTAAAAATTATCAAAAAAATGTCCCACATCAGTTTTAGTTGTGTCACGTAGGATGGTTGCGTGTCCATGTCAGCGGTTTTTGGCAAAAATTGCCTTGATGAAGTCAATTGAGAAAATGTAAAAACGTTTAGTAATCAATTGACATGATTAAAAGGTTTTGGATTGAATTGACAAAAATATAATATGTTTAAGACTTTTCTAGTAATGTTCCCAACATAGTTCAAAAAGAAGTCTTAAACAAAGGTCAAATAGTAATGAAAAAGATCGAGCACTTCAGTTGGTAATGAACAAGTTCGAGCCCCATCAAAAAGAAGTTTTAACCCCATGAATTATGGGAGAATGAAAAAGAAGTTTCAACCCCATGAAACTATTGGAGCTCGCACTTTGGTGTGCATCTGAGCCCCAACCAAGATCTTGGAGTCAAGCTCGATGTCACGGAGGAGTTTGGTCGAGATTTCGAGCTGCTGAGCTTGACGGCAAATAAAGGAGGGTGGAGGGTGATATAGCTAGTACAAGTACCTAGAGGGGGTGAATAGGTATATAAAAGATTTTTTTCTTGATAATTGCGCAATACTTAGATAGTTGAAGGATTTGCAACAAATGATAATTAATGTAAGACTGAGTAAATGAAAGAGAGAATTAAACACGCGGTTTATAGTGGTTTGGCTTGATTCAAGCTTACGTCCACTCTTCTGCACTGACAGCCAATTGGCTGGATTCCACTATGAACAAAGAGATGTTACAGTGTTGATCTTCCTTGATTTCTAGGTGTAGATGCTCTACCACACTCGCTCAAGGTATCACCAAGTATATACACTCTCTGTGTATACAATTTCGCTCAGACTGTATCGACTAATAATCAAGGTGCTTCGGACTGAATTTCTCTATCGATCACGTACTCAAACAACTAGAACGTCTTCCTTTTTATACTCCTTTATGCCATCATACCCGTTGGCACTTTCCAAAGGAATTCCTCCAATCTACCCGTTGGACGGAATCAATCAAGAAGATCATTCGAGCTATTAAAGGAACCTGACGATAGCCCATCAATCATGTTCGCCCATACAATCAGGATCTTGGTTCCAAGAATAGAACATTCCAAGAATACTTCGTCGACCATCGGATATTCAATTGATCTAGATACGAACAAAAGAATCTGTTATATTTATCCAACCAAAAGATCTTCTCCAGAGGATAGGATTAAATCCTTAACCATATACTTCGGCTCTGGATTTCCTTCGTTACTGGATCAAAAAGACTGTCAATGAGAATAGTCTTGAGTCTTGAGTCTTAAGTCTTGAATCTTGAGTCTGGAGATCAGAGAGTCTTCAGACTTTAAACTAGACGATCTGCAGATATCCAGACTAGATTAATAGAAACGTTTTATCAGCTTCAAAATATTCTGAAAAGATTTCTCCAACAATCTCCCCATTTTTTATGGTGACAAAACTTTCCTGTAGATTTGAACCACTTTGACCTGCAAAAACATTTCTCAAGCAATATGGCTATCTCATAAAGATTAACAAAACAACCAGACTCTGCATCCACAGAAAATTGGTTAGTCTTTCATGAGTAATACCATATAACAACACTTGATATAAATACAAACAGTCAAGCATCAAAATCCACAGCCAATTCAGTCAAATTCAAGTTCACACCCAAGTTCACTCAAGTCATACTAAAAAACAAACATATTCAACCACAAAAATAAATTTAAAGTCAAAGAAAGTTGGTTGGATGGTTCAAATTGCTTCTCCCCCTTTTTGTCATCATTAAAAAAGGTGAGAAAGGAGTCAGGTTTGCTTGGGAATGCGCTCAATCTGGAAATCTCCCATGGACTGGACTACGCCTTCTAGCCTCTTCAAGTCTTCCCTTAGTTGAGCTACCTCCTCTCCTTTGGCATTGGCTTGAAGTTGTAGAGCGAGGTCTTTCATTTTGTCCTCCAAGGTAACCGAAGATGCTTGTACAGCATTCTTTATGGTTTGAATTTCACAGTCCATAGCATAGATTTGGCCCCGCATTTCCAGAAGAACATCCATAATACGACGAAAATTTACAGAATTGTCCGTTTGTGTACTTGCATTTGCTTTCTCAAATGGAGTGAATGCAGATGATGGCGCTTCTGTATAGTCTTGCAGACTTGGTGTTGACGTATCGTGTCCTTCTTCAGGCAATTGAGAAGCTTGAAATTCTTCTGGGTCTGCTGGAGATTGTCTTAAACCTTCACTATTGACAGCATGAGGTGTGAACCTTTCTTGCTCGCCAACTCCCCCTGTCTCTAGGACATCAAAAGGGGAAGAGTGATGATCATGCTCTTCTGTATCTTGATTCCCCTTCTCTCCAGATTCAGCTGCAGACTTTTCTTGCTCTTCTTCTCCTTCTTCTTCAGCTTCTTTCTCCTTCTCTCGCTGCTCTTCTTCTTCTCTGTCTTTGTCTTGCTCCTCTTCTTCTCTCTGTTTCTTTTGATGTTCTGTTGATTGGGGAACAGAACGTCTGGTCCTTATCAAGGCAGTGATTGTGAGATCTTCCTCCTCATCTTCATCCTCCAAGATGAGAGTTCTCTTCTTTTTGGATAAGGCACCAATGGCCTCCTTTCCTTTTCTCTTTGAAGCAGACGGAACTGGAGTCTTCACTCTGAATTTCTCCATTACCTTGGAAAGTTCTTTCAGACGCATCTTCGTTATCTTCAAACCTACCACCATCTTATCGCACGGTCGAACACAAAGTGTGTGTGGCGATTCAATATTCATGTGTCTGAAGATCTTGATCACCAGACCTGGGTAAGGCAATTGTCCCTTGTCCTTCGACATTGCTCTGTACATGTGAAAGAGAATAATGTGAGGGAGAGAGAACTTCTTCCCTGAGTTGATTGCGTACATCAATTTTGCTTCGGCATTAGACACATTAGTCTTTGATGTAAACTTGGGCCTGATGCAATTGATAACAATTTTGTGCAGCACAATATTGATGGCACGTATCCTTGAATAGATGATTTTTCCCTCGATATCTCTATCTTCAACAAGTTCCATTGAGGCACGAGCAACTGAGACTTTGATTGGTTGATAACGTTCTCGTTCAACTCCAATTATGTCCGCCAACATGTCCACGTCTAACACATAATCCTGATCTCGAACATTGATTGATATTCTATTCGCATCTATAAAGCTGAGATTCAAATAGAAATACGCAGTCAGTTGTGCATAACCGTCTGTGGTATCAGTGCAAAAACGTTCCAGTTGAAGCAGACTGAACTTCTCCCTTAAGTTCACATTAACAGCATCCAAGAAATCGAAATTGACACTCCTAGGGTTTATCACCCCTCGTTTCAGCAGTCTGAAGAACAGATTCTCCTGTTCCTTCGATTTAAATAACTCCATCCTCTTTCCCTTCACCATTGCAGCAATACCCATTCTAGGTTGAAAATCAATGAACATTTTATCATCGTCGTTTCCATCAGTCAGATTCAGTCCCGACATACAAGGGTCACTGGGAATATTCGCAAGTGCTTCCTCTGCTTTACCTTTGGGAGCAATTCCCAAATCCTCCATTTTTTTTCAGAAAGATATACTCATTCCCATAATGCTTATCTTTGAGAAAATCATCCACATTTCAACGGAGTCTCAGTACTTTTCAATGCACGGTAGAGTTTGTAAATATAAGAGCGTTTTTGGACTCTTACAGGATCTGTGTCCTAGATTACCTCTTCCTCTGGATGTTGACCCGCACCTTGTGGGGTAGATGGCGTTAAGTGACGTGGTGGAGAGTGAATCGGGCTTTGTTGCTGACTCGATAATTCTTCCTCTTGGTGAGATCGAAATGGGTAGGTCCCTCCTTCATCCTCTGTGGTCCCCTGTTCGCGATTCTTGAAGACTTCCTCGAAGAAGACATCCTTCCTTGTCACTGAAAGATTCCTTTGCTTGCTTTCCCAAGAAAAGATGACAACTTTCTCGAAAATGAACACGAAGTAGAAATCGGATTGGGAGGAGAATGCTTTTTAGGGTTTTGAAGATTGAAAATGAAAACTGTATATATATAACTTAGTTTTGAAAAGGGAAGTTCAATCGGCACAAGGAAAGTGTACGAATACCTCTTTTCGAAATCAATAACTACCAAAATTTAATCCTTTTGAAAAGACAAGTTTTTGTTTTTCATGGAGACTTCAAAATAACTGAATGAAAGATCATACCTTTTCGAGTTGAGATAAAATAACAATTTACAGTATATAGTCATCAATGTCTGAGTCTGAGAGATTTAGAGTCTGAGAGATTTAACTTTCTGAGTCTGAAGGTTGGAGAGTCTCTAGACTTTAACTTCTTCAAGCTTCAAAATGTTGAGTCTGGAACGGATAAAATCGAATTGATTTTTCTCCAAAGGTTTTGTGAATATATCCGCTAGTTAACTTTTTGAATCAACAAATTGAATCGAGATTTCTCTATTTTGAATATGATCTCTAATGAAGTGATGTCGAATCTCTATATGCTTTGCTCTTGAATGAAGAATTGGATTTTTGGTGAGATTGATTGCGCTGGTGTTGTCACATTTGATTTCGTGCATGAGTCTTCAATCCCAAAGTCTTGTAGCTGTTGTTTTATTCATAGAATTTGCGAACAGCAGCTTCCAAGGGCTACATACTCTGCTTCTGTTGTTGAGAGAGCTACAGTGCTTTGTTTCCTTGAAAACCAAGACACTGTCCTGCTTCCAAGCAACTGGCAAGTTCCTGAGGTACTCTTTCTATCGACTCTGCAGCCGGCCAAATCTGCGTCTGAATATCCCAGAAGATTAAAGTCTCCCTTCTTAGGATACCAAAGACCGATGCTTGAAGATGAAGCAACATATTTAATGATACGTTTTGCAGCATTGAGATGGGATTCTCTAGGATCTGATTGAAACCTAACACAGATGCAAACACTCAACAAAATGTCAGGTCTAGAAGCAGTTAGATAAAGAAGTGAACCGATAATGCTTCTGTACAACTTTTGATCAACTTTCTTCCTTTATTCATCTTTGTCTATCTTCAAAGAACTTGACATTGGTATATCAGTCTTCTTGCAATTTTCAATTCAAACCTTTTGACAAGATCATTAGCATATTTTTCTTGGTAAATGAAAGTTCCTTCCTTCAATTGCTTTACTTGAAGACCAAGAAAGAATGTTAATTCTCCCATCATACTCATTTCAAACTCATCCCGCATAGACTTAGAAAATTTCTTGCATAGACTTTCATCGAGGATCCAAAAATAATATCATCCACATATATTTGAACGAGTAAAAAGCTTTTGTTTTCCTTTTTGATAAATAAAGTAGTATCTACTTTACCTTTGACAAAACCATTATGTAATAAGAACTTACTTAGTCTGTCGTACCAAGCTCGAGGTGCTTGCTTTAAACCATACAAGGCATTTTTCGTCAAGACTGAGTCTGGCTTTTTTCGGTCTTCAAACCCAGGTGGTTGTTCCACATAAACTTCCTCTTGGATAAATCCATTTAGGAAAGCACTTTTGACGTCCATTTGGAATAACCTGAAATTTTTGTAACAAGCAAACGCAAGTAATAGACGAATAGCTTCTAACCTTGCTACAGGAGCATAAGTCTCATCATAGTCTATTCCTTCTTCTTGCGTGTATCCTTTGGCCACGAGTCTTGCTTTATTTCGTACGACTTTTCCATTTTCATTCATCTTGTTTCTGAACACCCATTTAGCTCCAATAACCGTTTTACCTTTTGGTTTAGATGTCAATTTCCAGACATCATTAATGTTGAACTATCTGAGCTCCTCTTGCATAGCTTCGATCCAGCTTTCATCAGATAAAGCTTCTTCTATGCTTTTTGGTTCAATTTCAGAAATGAGAGCCACAGCACTAGACTCTTCACGTCTTTTGGATCTGGTGCGAATTCCTTCATTAATTTCGCCGATAATGAGATCTTTGGGATGACTGGACTTATGCTTCCAGTTACTAGATGATTTGTCTGGATGATGATCTCTTTCTTTATTTGAATCTTCATGAACATCTTGATGCTAGTCTTCCAGAGTCTGAGACATTTCTTGAGTTGTGAGCTTTGGAAGGTCTGGAGCAGATTCAGACTCTTCATACTGAATTTGACTGGATTCATCTTGCGTGGAGTCTTGAAATTTGACATTCATTGACTCCTCCACCGACTAGCTCTTCTTGTTATAGACTCTGTAGGCTTTGCTTGATGTAGAATATCCAAGGAAGATGCCTTCATCTGATCTTTCTTCAAACTTACCAACTCGATCTTTTGCATTTTTTAATATAAAGTATTTGCAACCAAACACATGAAAGTATGAAACAATGGGCTTCTTACCTTTGAATAATTCATAAGGGGTTTTCTGAAGAATAGGTCTTAGGAAGACTCTATTGATGATATAGTATGCTGTTGAAACAGCTTCAGCCCAAAAACATGAAGAAATTTTACTTTCAATCAAAAGAGTTCTAGCCATTTCTTGAAAAGATCTATTCTTTCTTTCCACAACTCCATTTTGCTGAGGAGTGTATGGAGAGGAGAACACATGCTTAAATCCAGATTCATCACACAATTTCGTGAAATCTTGATTTTCAAATTCACCTCCATGATATGTTCTTATACTTGAGATACCACATCCTTTTTCATTTTAAACATTTTTAGCAAATTTTTCAAAATACGAAAAGGTTTATGACTTACTTGCAAGGAAATATACCCAAGTAAAGCGAGAGTAATCGTCCATAATTACTAGGCAATATTTCTTACCTCCAATACTCTGGGTTCTGGTTGGTCCGAAGAGATCCATATGCAGCAACTGTAGTACATGATTAGTAGAGACATGATTTTGGCTTAAATGAATTTCTTACCTGCTTTCCCAGAATACATGGTGTGCATGGATCAGACTTTTGATATAGTAATTTGGGTAGACCTCGAACAAGCTACTTTGATGAGATTTTGGCTAATTGCTTCATGTTGACATGACCAAGCTTTCTGTGCCATAAGCTTGCTTCATCTTGAATTGAGATTAGGCATTGTGATTCATTTAATTTCATGTCTAAGAGGTAGATATTTCCATGTCTTCGACCCATGAAAGACTGAGTAGAGTCTTTACTGATTCCAGAGCATATTCCTTCCTGAAAAGAGATCTTGAAACCAGTATCACACAATTGGTTAATGTTGAGAAGGTTATAGTTGAGTCCTTACACTAGAGAAACATTGATTATTGTGAGATTTCCAATTTTCACAATTTCAAATCCCACAATGCTTTCGTTGCCGTTTCCTCCAAATGAAACATTTCCACCGTTTACTTGAACATCCTGTCATGTGTCTTGAACATCCGCTGTCAAGATACCACTTTACCTTTTTCTTGACAGAGACTTGCATTTAAAAGAGAGTCTCAAGTTTTCTTTAGTACCCAAATTTTCTTGGGTCCTTTGGTGTTAGTAGGATAAACATTATTAGGCCATACTTTCTTAACAGGCTTCCAAACCATAGGACACTCTTTTTCAAAGTGATCCTGACTGTTACACTTTGAACACCTTAGAGCATTTCGACCTACAGACTTTACAAAAACTTTTTTGAAATGATTTTTGTAAGCTTCTCTCGACGGTCTTTTCTTAATTCTTTCTTTTACTTTAGGAAAATCAATCAAAGGAATTGATTCTGCTGTCATGCGTAGACCAGACTTATTGAAGTAAGGTCTTTGAACTGAAAGAACTTTTTCAAGTTTTTCGGATCCTATTGAAATTTTCTTTGAAATATTTGATAAGTCAGTTTTTAAGAAAAACATTTTCTTTCAAAAGATTATCTTTTTTTTCTTTAAGAGTAGAAACATTCAAGTCTAAACTTTTAACTCTTTCTTCTAAAATATTTTCCTTTTGTTTTAGAGCTAAGTTTTCCTTTTTAAGTTCAAAAATCCTTTTGAGAGAAGTCTTAAGACTAAAACACAGTTCATCAATGTATTTAGAGACTTTGACAGGAATTTTAAAATCACTTACTTCAAAATCACTGTTTGAGTCTGATCCAGAATCTGAGTATGAGTCTGAATGTGCCATCAGACATATGTTGGCATATTCATTATCACTTTTTTCACATTCTGTATCACTCCAGGTTTCGGCTTTGAGAGCTTTTCGAAACTTCTCAGCTTTTCCTCTTTTCTTCTTCAGAAGAGGACAGTTAGGTCTGATGTGTCCCTTTTTCTTACATTCGAAGCAGACTACATCTTTGTTTGGTTCCTCATCATCAACAGACTTGGTCTGCTGTCTCTAGAAACTTTGTTTCTTTGAGTTGAACCTTCTACCTTTTCTATTCAGTTTTCTGAATCTTCTTATCATGAGAGCAAGCTCCTCATCATCCATATCATCTCCTGAATTTGTATCATCAGAATCATCATTTGATTTTAATGCAATGGATTTTTTACCTCTTGGATCTTCGTCTTCATTAATTCGTTCCACTTCATAAGACTGAAGAGTTCCAATCAGCTCGTCGACAGATAGAGGCATACATCTTTGCGTCTCTCTTATTGAAGTCTTTATATGATTCAAATCCTTGGAGAGTCCACGCAGTAGCTTGTTCACTTTCATGGGATCAGAAATTTTTTGTCCTTGGTTCTCAAGATCATTGACAATATCTGTAAAACGACTAAACATGTCAGTTATAGATTCTCCTGGTTTCATTTTGAAGGCTTCATATTGACCGACGAGAATGTTGATTCTGGTCTCCTTCACTCGATCTGTTCCTTCATAGGTGATATGTAATATATCCCATACTTCTTTTACTGTAACACAAGAAGATATTATGTTATATTCAGTTGGAGACAAGGCACAATATAAGGAGTAAATTACTTTTGCATCGAGTGCTTGTCTCTTGTTTATCTCTTCCTGAGTCATTCCGCTGGTCTCAACAGTTTATTTCCCTCTTTTAGAAACTGATGCAGCAGTAGGAGTGATTCCTCTTTCCACAACGTTCCATTCCAGAGGATCCTTTAATCGTAGGAAAGCTTTCATCTTGTTCTTCTAGATGTTGTAATCCTTTCCATCAAAGTAGGGTGGTCTGGTATTGCTTTGCCCTTCCACCAGCCATGGTGCTAGCATACTAGCCATGGATCTTTTACTCTGAAGTAAAACACTTCAAATAAAGTAAGAACACTAGCTCTGATACCAATTGATATAGCTAGTACAAGTACCTAGAGGGGGTGAATAGGTATATAAAAGATTTTTTTCTTGATAATCGCGCAATACTTAGATAGTTGAAGGATTTGCAACAAATGATAATCAATGTAAGACTGAGTAAAGGAAAGAGAGAATTAAACACGCGGTTTATAGTGATTCAGCTTGATTCAAGCCTACGTCCACTCTTCTGCACTGACAGCTAATTGGCTGGATTCCACTATGAACAAAGAGATGTTACAGTGTTGATCTTCCTTGACTTCTAGGTGTAGATGATCTACCACACTCGCTCAAGGTATCACTAAGTATAGACACTCTCTGTGCATACAATTTCGCTTAGACTATATCGACTAATAATCAAGGTGCTTCAGACTTTGGGATTTCTCTATCAATCACGTACTCAAACAACTAGAACGTCTTCCTTTTTATACTCCTTTATGCCATCATACCCGTTGGCACTTTCCAAAGGAATTCCTCCAATCTACCCGTTGGACGGAATCAATCAAGAAGATCATTTGAGCTATTAAAGGAACCTGACGATAGCCCATCAATCCTGTTCGCCCATACAATCAGGATCTTGGTTTCCAAGAATAGAACATTCCAAGAATACTTCATCGACCATCGGATATTCAATTGATCTAGATACGAACAAAAGAATCTGTTATATTTATCCAACCAAAAGATCTTCTCCAGAGAATAGGATTAAATCCTCAACCATATACTTCGGCTCTGGATTTCCTTCGTTACTGGATCAGAAAGACTGTCAATGAGAATAGTCTTGAGTCTTGAGTCTTGAATCTTGAGTCTAGAGATCAGAGAGTCTTCAGACTTTAAACTAGACGATCTGCAGATATCCAGACTAGATTGATAGAAACGTTTTGTCAGCTTCAAAATATTATGAAAAGATTTCTCCAACAGAGGGGACGTGAAGTGATGAAGAAGAAGAGCAGTCAATAAAGCACTTCTGTTCATTTCCGGAAGACGATGAATAGTTAAAAAAACAAAGAAAAGAAAAAAGAAAAAATATATAAAATGTCTCATTATCGTTTTGAGTGATGTCGTACACATTGGATCGACGGCCGTGTCATATGGTATGGCCAACATTGGCTAGATTGCTACATAAGCGATTTCTAGCCTAAATTGGATGAACAAATTTTATTGGAAAATTCTCTGAAGGTTTGGAACTACATTGGTCAATTTAAAAATTTTAGGACTGAATTAATATTTGTGTAATAAATTTAAGACTTTTTGAGTAATTTTCCCGACATTAATATTAAACTAGTGAAATATTGAAGGTTCCATAATTTAACGTCTTAATGAGAAAAAAATTAAATTAAAAGGAGGTTGAGATATTTGATGCTACAATAAAATTTCGATAAGATGCATCATAAAGGGTGATGCCAACAATACTTTGAACTTGTTGCTACCGTCACAATATATTTTGAATAGTAATGTCTACTAAACAAAAAAATATTGAAAATATGAAACAAAATCACCAAAATGTCAATAAATAATCAAAATAATGAGGTGTGTTGATGCATTCTTGGATACACCGAATGTGTTGTTTGGTATTGTCTCGAACAAAATTTATTGAATACTCTCAATGAGTCCAAAGACATAACCTTTTATCTGACTTTTAGGTGAGCAATCCTGTGATGAAAATTAACAATATGAATATGAAGTCTTAATTTTGATTACCAAATGTAGAGGGGCTGATTATATGCTAATTCAATATGTAATCAGCTCACTTTTTCTTGATGAAATAACCCGCAGGCACGCATATTTAGTTTATACCCTTTTTATATAATAGGGATATTTTTTTTTTACCTACTATATATTAAAGAACAAGTGCTTATGACTGTTCAAATTATCTCCACCCATAATATAGTAAAAACACAACCAGCGTGCGTACTTGTAATACGAGTCATGTCGTAAGTTTGAGAAGATCAATGAGCCTGCCACATGTAGGCAGAAATGGTCCCTGAGACAACCATTGCCTCGACCTTTGTGGATACTGTTCAATTTTATCAAGTGTAATGGCACTTCAGAAGATACGGTATTGAGTGCGCACAATGAGTATTGACATATTGTCAAGAGACCTTCATGTTGATCTATTGTGCTCGGTAAAATCCCAATTAGTTCATGACGAGAAGATGACCTAATCAACTCTTGTTTAGATACAATGTATATATTGTATGTTTGTTTATTTTCACTATTAAAGGGACGGCAAAAAGAACCGTCTACCTAGCTGACAAACACAAATGCCTATCTTCCTTAGCAACAAACATTTCGAATCTCCATATTCTCTATCATTTGATGACCAGTTATCCTTGAAAACCCTCACTTCAGGGTGTCGTAGATTACATAGCCTCTCAACTTCTTCGTTTGCAAATTTGTAGAGCAACTGAGGATCAAATTTTTGGCAAAGAGCTTCAATTTTTTGTGTTCCTTGCGACAGTGAAACAAAAGGGCAAGAATATCATATTGAACAAGTATAATTGTCATCCTGAACATGAAAGATAAATCTAAGTATTGGTATAAACAAAAAAAGGTTACAGCAGTAATATGAGAAAAAAAAAAAAAACAACTTCCCTTAAATATTATTGAACAAACAATCACAGTGAAAGGCATGGAATTTGTTAGCTCGATGGGGATAAAGTAATGGAAATGCAAATTTACCTTAGATTCCATCACCACTTCCAAACCTTCCACACAATTCCACAACCGAGTCTTTTTTTTTTTTTTTTTTGTTCCTTACCACATTCTTGATGAATAATGTCTCTACCAAGGCCTTTTAACTTATCATGCATCCATAGCTTGTTGTCTTCCCCAATTTTTATCAAAGACGTCCTCTGAAGGACCTCAAGGCCTTCCTTCGGGAAGAGATTGGATTCTTTCCACGAGTGGAGCATCATCCTTTGATCAAATCCAGTGAAAAGACAAGCAATTTCAAGAAAGATATGCTTTTGACAATCATCTAAGGCATCGTAACTTATTTTCAACTTTTGTTTCACTTCATAGAGAGGAACTTGTTTTAGCTTCCTCAATATTGCATCCCAACCTTTGCTACTACACTAAAGTAATTTACCTATAGCTTCAAGAGCAAGAGGAAGACCTCCTGTACTTTGACCACTTCTGTGGAGAAAGCAACATAGTCATCCAAAGGGTAATCTCTTCCAAAAGCACGTTTGCAAAAAAGTTGAAGAGATTGATTGAAGTTCATGCTCATAAGCTCATATGGATAACAAAACTCAAGAGCATTGACAATATCCCTATTTCGACTAGTTATGATAATCCTGCTTCCTAAACCGAACCATGTAGGTTTTCCTATCAATGCATCCCAATGAGTCATTTGATCAACATCATCAAGTAGCAGCAAAACCTTTTTACCGTATAACCTTTCTTTTATTATCATAATTCCGTCCTCAACATTTCTAATGTTTGACCACTCTTTTTTGAGAATGTCTGAGATTAATTGATTTTGCAAACCTTCAATGCCCTTGAGCTCTACCTGATGTTAGAAAGAAAGCAACAAGCTTCAAAATGATGCAACAATCGATTGTAGATGATTTTGGCAAGAGTGGTCTTTCCTACACCCCCCATACCATGGATTCCAAGAATTCGTATATCCTCAGAATCAGCACACGTCATTGCATCGATTTCCTTCACATGATTTTCAACTTCGACCAAGCAGTCTGTCACCAGTAAATAAGCCATCTTCAACTCATCTATAACATTCTTGACAATCTCGTCCATCAGTTTTCCTTCACCTCTAATATTATGGAAGGAAAATGAAAAATATAATTAGAAGAACAAGGTAATATTATGGAAACACAGCGCCAAAATGATAACCCAAAAAATGACATACCTATTCTTCTTTGAATTGTCCCATCCATTTAGATTGGCAACGTGGTTAAGAGCAGCTTTCCACTTACTGACGTTCGCACCAAATTTCTCCTTATGCAAACGAAAGGCTTCTTCATAAGACCCAATCTGATGACGGACCCAATCGATTCTTAATTCAACAAATTCTTTGGCCAACATGAAATCGATGTGGAACATTCTACCTTGATTCTAAAGCATACAGAATAAGCTTCTAGTGAGAATGTGTTACCAGAGTGAACATCTTGAGATAGTTCCAGAGAAGAGATCAGATGCTGTTTGTGGGATTGCAGGGGTTCAATATTCTTTTTGGTGAGCGTTGCGCTGAAGCTTACGAGAGATCCATCTTGAGATAGTGAAGAGGAGCCAGAGTCTGAACTTGCAAGAGATCCGTCAAGAGCTGCTTGCACTGAAGCTTCTAACTGGGAGGAAAGCTTTGGCTCGAGAATTGAGGTCTGAAAAATATGTTTTGGAATAGTAATATCTAATTAACAACAGATATTAAAAATTACCAAAATGCCAATAAATAATCAAAATAATGTGGCGTGTTGATGCATTTTGCTGGATACATTGAGTGTGCCGATTGGTATTGTCTAGAACAAAATTCATCGAAATTGCCTTATCTTTCTCTTAATGTGTCCAAACACACAACCATCTCAATGTTGTAGATAATACTTTGAACTTGTTGCTATCATAAAAATATGTTTTGGAATAGAACAAAAAATATTAAAATTACCAAAATGCCAATAAATAATCAAAATAATGTGGTGTGTTGATGCATTTTGCTGGATACATTGAGTATGTTGATTGGTATTGTCTAGAACAAAATTCATCGAAATTGCCTTATATTTCTCTCAATGTGTCCAAACACGTAACCATCCATATGATTTTTTAGGTAAGTGAACGTGTGATGATAATTAAAATATGAAGTCTTAAATTTGATTATGAAATGTAGCTAGGTTGATTAGATGCTAATTCAATATATATTTAGCTCATTTTTCTTGGAAAAATAACCTGCCGGCACATATTTTTCCCTTATAATTTCTTAAAATCATAGGTAAATTTTCTTTACCCACAATATATAAGGAACAAATGCTTATGACTGTTCAAATTGTCTCCACCTATAAATAGCAAAAATGCAACCAGAGAGTGTACTCATAATATGAGTCATGTCATAAGCTCGAGAAGATCAATGAGTCTTCCACATGGAGACATCGAAATGGTCAACCAACTTGCTAAGCTCTGGGACAACCATTGGCTTGACCTCTCAAGCTGCTGTTCGGTTTTATCAAGTGTACTAGCTTTTCAGAAGATACAATACGAGTGTACACAATGAGTATTGACATTTTGATAAGACGATATGGATCTATGGAATCAGTAAAACTCCAATTAAATCATGATGAGAGGATGGCCTAATCAACTCTTGTAGTGGACAAAATTAGTAGTTGTATTTGAAGAAAATCATATCCCCCTCAGATTGTAATGACAAGAGTATGACCTGATCAACTCTTCTTTAGACACAATGTGTGCATCACATGTCTATTTGTTTTCACTATGGAAGCGATGGCAAAAAGAACTGTCTACCTAGCTGACAAACGCAAATGCCCATTTTACTCAGTATCAAACATCTTGAATTTCCATATACCCTATCAGATCTTTCAAATTTCGAGACCCATATCCTGTCAAGATGTAACTTCTCGCAATCATGTATTCGCAAAGATTTTAGTTTCTTGAAACTCGAAGCTGGATCAAACATCTCATCTAAAGATCTGCATCCTTTTATGCTCAAGTATTCCAATGACTCCAGTCTTCCTTGAATCTTCACAAGATTATGACATTGTCGTAGGTCAAGATGCGTAAGCTTCCTCAAGTTCGATAAATTGGGCAATCTCTCGAGCAGAGGAAGTTCACCTAGCTTCAAGATCATCAAATTCTCCAAACCATCAAAGCCTTTTATTTCAGTTAGACCATGGCAGTATCGCAAGTGAAGTTCAGTGAGTTTCTTCAAGTTTGATAGATCACGTAATCTCTTCAGTAGCGGAATTTGTATGAGCTTCAAAGTTCTGAGATTCCCCAAGCCTTCTATGCTTTGCAAGTCGATCAGATTATGGCAGTGCCCTAATTGCAGTTCATTGAGCTTCTTTAATTTTGATAGCTCAGGTAATCTCTCCAGTAGCGGAATTTCTATGAGCTTCAAAATCCTGAGACTTGCCAAGCCTTCAATGCTTTGAACGTCAATGAGACTAGGGCAGTGCCTCAAATGCAGAATGACTATGTTCATCATGGAAAAATTGGTAAAATGATGCCACGAAAGCCATCTCAACTTGGAAAGCATAAGCGTCTTGTTTTGTAGATTGGCTGGGAAATCATTTGAAAGCCAACTCTTCTGGAAAACCCTCACAACAGTGTATCTTTGATTAGACGCCTCTCGACTTCTTCGTTTGCCAAATAATATAACAACTGAGGGTCGAACATTTGGCAAAGAGCTTCAATTTTTTTTGTTCCCTGCGACGGCAAAACAGGAGAGCAAGGATACTATATTCAACAAGTATATATGGTCGTTCCGAACATAAAAAAATAAATCTAAGCATTAGCATAACCAAAAAACAAGTCATAATACTAATCATGAGATAAAAAATACCTTCCTTAAATATTATTGAGCATACAATCACAGCACAGTGAAAAAGGCTTAAACTTGTCAAGTTGATGAGGATAAAGTAATTGAAATGCAAATTTACCTTCGTTTCCATCACCCCATCCAAACCTTCCTCATGGTTCCACAATTGAGTCTGTTTTTCTTGTTCTTTATCAAAATTTTTATGAGCAATGTCTCTACCAAGGCCTCTGAGCTGATCATGCATCCATATCTTCTTGTCTTCACTGATTTTAATCAAAGACATTTTCTGAAGGACCTCAAGATCTACTTCTGGGAAGAGATTGGAATTTTTCCACGAGCAGAGTGCTATCCTTTGATCAAATCCAGCGAAAAGACAAGCTATGTCAAGAAAGATATGCTTTTGCCAATCGTCCAAGGCATCATAACTTATTTTCAACTTCTGTTTTACTTCTTTGAGAGGAACCAGTTTCAACTTCTTTAATATCGCATCCCAAACATGTTTGCTTCTGCACGAAAGTAGTTTACCTATAGCCTCAAGAGCAAGAGGAAGACCTCCTGTACTTTTGACCACTTCTGTGGAGAAAGCAACATAATCATCCGTAGGGTAATCTCTTCTGAAAGCATGTTTGCAAAAAAGTTGAAGAGATTGATTGAAGTTCATGCACATAAGCTCATATGGATAGCAAAACTCAAGAACATCGACAATATTCCTGTTTCTACTAGTTATGATGATTCTACTTCCTAAACCAAGCAATGCAGCTTTTCCTATCAATGCATCCCAATGAGCCATTTGATCGACATCATCAAGCAGTACCAGAACCTTTCTATTGCATAAACTATTTTGTATTATCTTGATTCCTTCCTCAACATTGCTAATGTTTGATCCCTTTCTTTTGAGAACATCAGAGATTAGTTGATTTTGCAAAACTTCAATGCCCTTAAGCTCTGAAGTTCCCCTGATGTCAGAAAGGAAGCAACAAGCTTCAAAATGATGTGACAGCTGGTTGTAGATAATTTTGGCAAGAGTAGTCTTTCCTATGCCCCCCATACCATGGATTCCAAGAATTCTTATGTCTTTCGAATCAGCACACATCATTGTATCAATCTTCTTCACATGACTTTCAATTCCAACCAAGCAGTCTGTTATCGGCAGACAAGCCATTTTCAACTGATTTATAACCTCCTGGACAATCTCTTCTACCAGTTCTCCTTCACCTCTAATATCATGGAAGGGAAAGGGAAAACATAATAAGAAGAAAAGGTAATATTATGGAATATCAAGCCAAAATGATAACTCAGAAAATGACATACCTATCCTTCTTCGAATTGTCCCATCCTTGTAGATAGCCAATGTAGTTGAGAGCAGCTTCCCACTTATGAACTTGGCACCAAATTTCTCCTTATGCAAAATAAAGGCTTCTTTATAAGACCCACTTTGATGACGGACCTCCTTTGGAGTAACGCCATAAAAAAGGGGCATAATCTTCTGTCTCCCTATTTTACTACACTCCACCATTTGGACCAACTCATTAAGACACCATTTACTAGAGGCGTAGTCCTTGGAAAAGATGGGAATTGCAATTTTTGATTGGCTAATAGCTTTGAGCAACTCAGTTTCAAATTTCTCTCCAACATGGAGCTCTTCATCATCCTTAAATGTGTGGATTCCAGCCCCTAACAACCTAGTATAGAGGAAATTTGTAATGCCCAAGCGAGTATCTAGCCCCCTAAAACTCAGGAAAACCTCGTAGTCATATCCAGATGACATGAAGGTTGATGATGATGAGCCATTCTGCTGGTATGGTTTTTCCTGTTTTGGCAGCATCATAGCAGGGAATTGCGATGAATTGGAGACACCTACAGCAGTAGCTTCCACACTGCCATCATTGACAGCCGATGAGGATGCTGAGTCACTGACAGAAGTTACCTCCATGTTTGTTTCTGCCAAAGCTGCTATTCCTTCCCACTTCACAGATTCCGTGTTCTCACCTATTTTACATGAAAATGTTAAGCAATAATGGCCATAAAGAGAATTCAGGCAATTGCAGAACGCGAGGCAACTTTAAGGAAATTTATTTCATTCAATGGAAATTTCCTTGAAGTATAAACCGTGGTGATAAGCACCCTATCCCAGCAGACAATGGCTACAACTTGTGAAATTTTGAGCCTAAAGTGATCTTTTATGAGTGATAGTTATTTCATAGATTTTGAGTCCAAAGAAATTTATTTCATAGATTTACATCTAATTAGAATGAAATTATGTGATAGTTATTATAGGAGCATTGCATGGTCCTACTAGCCAAAACAATCCCTTCATCTGAGAGATGACTGTCTATTCCACGTCTGTGTTGTATGTGTCTCGCCAATTGGTCAAACTGTTTTTCAGTAACTCTATGGCTGGACTGGGCCAAGTGGAACTGAACTTAAATGAATCAAGCTGTGACCGAGTAAAGGTAGTTCACTTCAATTCAGGTACATGCCCCATCCTACGTTATCATTTGCTCCACCCGACCCACAGAAGGAAGAGGAGGAGGGGGAGGAACACAAGAAGCCTGAGGTGAATTATTCACAATGGACGATGGAGGAGTTCCTGAAACAAGCAAGTTAGGAGAAGGGGCATGAGGAAGGGGATCCAATTTGGACTCTTCGATATTGCTTGATGATAATGCCCCTAAGCCAATAAGGATGTCTGGGATCGTACAGAGGAAGAAGAAAATGAACCTGTGAGATCGGACAGTGAGAATGACTGACCATTCTCTTCCACGGTCGTGTCATATTGTTGATCCAACTCAAATTTTGGCGAAGTGCAAAGTGATTCCGTGGCTAATTCTAAACTTACAAAAGATCCCTCAAGAGCTGAATCAACCGAACTTTCTGACAGCGAAGGTGACATTTGTGGACTTCCTGAAACAAGCAAGTTAGAAGAAGGGGCATGAGGAAGGGGATCAAATGGGACTTTGTTGATATTACCCATTGATCATTATGTGCATAAGATTTCCGTGTTAAGACAGTATTCAAACAATGCATCCACATCCAAATATGTAAATCATTTTATGCATAAGATTTCCGTACAAATATAGATGAAGCTAACAGGAGACGTCTATAATAAAGTGTGTCCTTCCATTGGGCTCATTATAAACTTGATAGACTATGAAATGAATTTACTTCTTGAGGAAAAATGAAGTACTCATGCAAGATAGCTTCCAAATTGTGTATGTTGACTTGCTATGCCATCAAAAGTTGTTTAGAAACTAAACCAAATAATTAAGCTCATAAACTTCCAAAAAAGAGTTGTAAAGTAGGAAACACCTGTACTGCAAATCATTTCCATAGAGGTGCAGTGTGAATGACATTTCTAGAGAAGTGATGAATCAACTAATTATATGATCCCCTGAGCTTGAAGGACATGAGAATCTTCTATAGATAAACCTATTGAATGGTTATTGTTGCAAAAGCAAGCGATCGAATAATAAAATAAGGACACCGGATTTACATGGTTCGGTCAAAGTGACCTACGTCCACGAGGAGAGCAGCAATAAGTTCCACTATTGATCAAGTGATACAACATAGATTACAACCATACTCGAATCACTCAAACATTCAGTATTTCCTAACCCCCAATTACATCTAAAAACTCATGCAATATTTAGCCCAACAATTCCTCGCAAAAGAATCTTTCAATCTCATGAAGGAATTCACAAATCTTATTACAAGATTACTGGCTTCAACACAATTTGATATCTTCAAGGTGTAATTCACATGCAAAACTCCTCTTTGATAATCTTCATAGAGAACATCCACTTCTTATATATAAGCAAGAATTGGATTTTTTTTTTTTCAACTAGGAAATCTATTCAAAAAATAAATTTGCTTACGACTCCACCAAGAAAGTAGAGCTATTAAACGGGTGGGTCAAGTCGGGTTTAGGTCGGGTCATTAATGCGTCGACCCAAATTGACCCATTAACCCATTTATGACCCATTTATGTTTAAGGTAAATTTTTCGACCAATACCCAACTCATACTCGACCCGACCCATATTAATAAAATATTTTCATATTTAACCAAATTTAGGAAAACTTATTCTTACATTTTTTTTTAAAGATTATATTACCAAAAAACTTCCAAGCAATACAAATCCAATCAATAATTTTTCAAAAAAAATATTTCTTTTATATATTTAAAAACTAAAATAGTTTTATACATTGGACAATTTTTATAATTTTTAAAATAATTATTTTAAAATAGAATTTTAATTATTTATATCTTTTATTAAAAATATAATTTTAATAATTTTATCTTTTAAATATAATTTTTTATTTTATTTTTCTTTTTTTTTTTTTTTTTTTTTTTTTCTTCTTCTTTGGCCGGCCGCCGCTACAACAACGGCCAGCAACCGGCCATAGGTAAGCCTCGAGCTCGCTTGGCTCGTCGATGCCGGCGAGCTCACAGCTTGCTAGATCCGACGAGCTCGAGCTCGCCCCTCACCAGATCTAGCGAGACTCAAGCCTCGCCGGATGTCGGCGAGGCCTTCGCCTCTCCAGATCTGGCGAGCTCGAGGCTCGCCAGCCTCGGGCGAGCTTGAGCTCGCCCCTCGCCCGACGTTGCCAAGTTCAAGTCTCGCCAGATCGGCGAGGCTTGAGCCTCGCTGAGCGTCAGCGAGGCTTCCGCCTCGCTAGATCCAACGAGCTTCAGGCTCGCTTGGCCGGTCGCCGGCACGGCAAAAGAAAAAAAAAGAAGAAGAAAGAAAAAAGATAAAAATAAAAAAATAATTATAATTTCGATTTTTATAATAAAAAAATTGTAAAGTTAAAGAGAGGAGAGAAAAATGGTGAGGTTTTGAGTGAAAATAAATAGGTTCATTTTTAATGGGTTAATAAGTGGGTCATAAACCACTGGGGGTTCGCCCCAGTGGCCACCCTTTCAACTTGGAAGGGGGAGATGGAAGGTTCAAATCCCTACCTTCTCAGGAGGGATTGTGGTGGGGACGATTTCGTTTCAGAAGTGGGTTTCGACTCATACGCCCTGCAAGGAGGCAGAGCAAAAGTCTGAGAGTGAGTGTTAGAGTAGGATTAGAGTAGGACTGACAAAAAATAAAAAATAAATAAGTGGGTCATAAACGGGTCAGAGAGTTGACCCATTTAAAACCTATACATCTTAGTCTTGACCCATTAAAACTCATTATGGGGGCTTTATGAAATAAAGCTTGACCCATTAATGACCCATTTAACCATAAATGGGTCCACAAATGGGTTGTACAACCCATTTAACACATATACAAGAAAGTATGACTTTATTTTCTAAAATAAAATTTTGTTTTGTCTATTGCTCTTAAGACGTGAAAAGCTAAAACGTGGAGCATGAGACCAGATTAAGGTTAAATGTCCAAGGTGACAATGGCAATGAGTATGATAATAGTGAGTTCAAGAAGTTTTTTGCTTAAATGAAATCAGGATGACTAGACCGGTTCCCAACAGACCGTTGCAAAACCAAGCTGAGAGGATTAACTAAACTCTGCATGAGCATGTGAGAAGTATGAGGATGCATGTAGGATTATCCAAAACATTTTGAGTAGATGTAGGTAACGAAGCAACTTCCTAATCAACATAGGACCTTCAGGTCCACTTGATTTCAAGCTACCAAAAAAAAGGACTGGAAAGAAATTAAATTTCTAAACATTTCGGTTGTGTTTAATAAGTGCACATTGATTTTTAAAATATAAACAAGATTGATGCAGAGATTCAGAAATGTTTTATTATTGGATATGGTTCTGATTATTTTGAATATCGATGTGTGGATTAACAAAATAGGAAAACAATAAGAACTGATGGTATTATATTCAATGAAAACATAATGTACAATTACAAATCTGTGGTAGAATCTAGTGTTTTGAGGAAACAAATAGAAGAAACTAGAAAGATTCAATTGGAGGGGGTTTCTAAGAACATTCTGGTTAAGGATTATGAAATTGTTTGTTGCAGACTCTAATCAAGAATTAGGACCAGAACTGCCTATAGTTGAACCAATTTTAAGAAGATTTAGTAGAACTTTTAAACTTGTACAGAGGTATTTCTCCATTATTGCATATTGCTTTTGACTGCAAATCAAAATATCATTCACAAAAAGTGTGGGTTAAAGATTTTGTCAAGTGGGAGTTGACAACACAGGTTTGAATATTTTTCACCAGCTACAGAGTGTTAAGTAATGTGTGTGTTGACTTTTTGAATGAGCTCTCCTTTTCAATAGGTAACTTTCAGCAGTCACAGAAGCCATGGACTGTGGTATGAATTAACCATGGCCCGGCACATGAGTTTCCGCTGAGTGATACTAGAAGTGGACTCATAATTGGCAAACAAAGTTAATCAAAAGCGACCACAAGGGCACACGAAACAATTTGTTAGGTAGGTAATGCTTATGCACGGTGGCATGCTAATCACCATTTGTTGACAGGAGACAATGAGTTCAGCTTACTAGACCTCCGGTCAGATATTACTCTGCTTTTGCAGGAAACAGGTTGTTTCTTATCTTAGACAGCTCAGTAGACCTCCAAAGAGGCTACCCTCCTATTGTTGAAGTACCTTTGTCCCAAGAGAAGATAAATCGCAGAATACAAAAGTAGAGGCCATGAATACCCGCTCAATTAATCCAGAACTCTAAAGCAAAGAAAGTAGTTAGAACACGGAACCCTGCTATGTTGCACTTTTAAATAATCAAGAGACCAACATTGAACATCTAAAAAAACTTACCATAAACTCTTCCAGAAACTTCCAGAATCCAATATGGTTGTTTCCTGCGAAAAGTAAAAGCTGGGTAAGGCCATCATTCACCAAGATTGAATCAAATTTCTTTAAGTCAAGCATCTTGAAAGAGCTAGACTAGCACCCACGTCTTGAAGGGAAACCAGAAGTCATCCTAATTCGATATATCCAAGACGATTGACACATTGTTCCACGTAACTTTGGGCTGGGGGAAACTTTGTGTCATTGATTCATTTATATTGGGTGGAGCCTTCTTTAATTGCATGAAAGATTGTTAGTAGATAGTTACCTTACTAGTTCTTCCTACTATACAAGTAATCAATACCCTGAAACTCCTTACTGTTCATAATTGCATCAAAGATGCGAAACTCACATGTTTCTTTCCCTCCTTCCCCACTCCTCTTCAGTTTGACATCGACTTCCACGGTAATTAACTTTTCTATGGTGAACATTGTAAAATATTAAGTGAATTCAAGTTGCCAAATGCGGTCATGATGAAGTTAGGTGATGAAGCATTTTTGACTTTTTTTTATATGAACTCACCGAGCATACGTATCGTTCAACTCCTCGATCTTCCTCCGTACTTCAGACATCGAAAGGCGCTTATGTGGATGTAGAAATACACAACTGATCGCCACCTCCAACAGCTTGACCATTATTCCCTCCTCAAATTCGTGACACGTCATGAGCTCCCCATCAAAAATATTAGCAATCATCTTGTGAAGAGCGACCTCGACCGACTGAAGAAGATCTGTACCTCGACCTTGCTCCTTGAGGAGAAGCTGCAGGTGTGGCTCCCCCGTCAGGAGCTCCAGAAGCAGCTGCCCGAAGTCATACACATCTACCACTTTTGTGTTGGCGTCGCCTCGCAGGGTCGGCCGTGTTGGGGGAGAGTGGCCATAAACAGAGACCGGGGTCGGCCTTGCGAGGAGGGCGAGGCTCTAATCAGAGACCCGGGCCTCGTAGGATGACGTGAGGAGGATGTTGGATGACTTGATGTTCCCGGAGTGAATATCGTGGGCGTGCAGGTACTCGATGGCCCGGGCAGCTCCAAGGGCAATCAAAAGCCTGACTTCACAGCTCAGGGGATGCCGTCCCCATTGTCTGTATGTATGTAATCGGCCGAACAAGCTTTCCCGGGGCATGTAATCGTACAAGAGGAACTTCATGTACTTGCTATAGAAGTAGCCTCTCAAAGGGAGCAGGTTTTCGTGGTCCATCGCACCGATAGCTTCCACCTTGTCCCGGAAATCCTCGGCCGACAAGTCTACAATCTCGAGCATCTTCAAGATCACCGTGGCTGTTCCATCCTCCAGGTCAACCCTGTAAGTCATCCCGAACGTCCCTTTCCCCAATTCCTGCTTACTGGCCCTCATAACATCCTCAAAATCGAACCTCTTTGCGGGGTTCCCCAACAACACCAGCTCGCTCCTTGCCGGGTCAGGCTCTGGCGACTTGATCTGGGTCTCGCTACTTGATGGGTCAGGCTTTCGTGACTCGATCTGGGTCGCATTTTTGTCCCAGGATTTGCTGCGTTTCTTCCTTCCGCGGATCCATTGCCACAGTCCGTCCATCGGCGTCACTTCTTATGCAATGAATACAAATTGTAGTACGCTCGTTTGGTTTGGCTCTGGCTTCATCACCCGAGCACAACAGTTTTCTTCAGTCTTCATCCCCTCTTTTTGGCTTAGTTCTTCTCGTCATTTGGCTCATCCCATTTTCTTCGTCTATCACAAGGAGGTCAGCCGCACGGGTGGGTCAGGTCGGTGATAAATGGTTCGATCCATTTAACCTATTTATGACTCATTTATTGTAGTATAATTTTCTTATAAAATTTTTACCCATACCCATCCGGTCTATACTCGACCCATACCCGATTTATTTGACTAAATTTAAGAAAGTTTATATATATATATATATATATATAATATATATATATATATAACACAAATTTAATGGACAATTTTTATAATTTTTAAAATAATTATTTTAAAAAATTGAATTTTAATTATTTTTATTTTTAAAATTAAATTTTTAATTATTATTTTTTAAATATATATATAATTTTTAATTTCCTTTTTCTCTTTTCTTTTTTCTTTTTTTCTCTTTTGTTCTTCTTCTTCTTTGCCCACGCCAGCAAGCTCGAGGCTTGCCAGATTGGTGAGACTTAAGCTTGCCCCTTGCCGGGTGTCAGGAAGGCCTTCACTTCGCTAGATTTGGCGAGCTCAAGGCTTGCCTGGTCGGTCACCAGCCATCGCCGTGCCGGCTACTGAAAGGAGGAAAAAGAAAAAAAAAGGAAAGAAAAAAAAAATAAAATTATAATAAAAAAATAATTATAATTTCAATTTTTATAAAAATATATATATTTTTTTTTTTTTTTTTTTGTAAAGTTAAAGAGGAAAAAGAGAGATTGTGAGGTTTTGGTTGAAAATAGGTTCTAAATCCAACCCATTTAAGACTCACTTAAAACCCACATATCTTAAATATTTAATTATTAGACACATTTAACTACTTTTTGTCAAAAAAACAAGTGATCCATATATGGCTCATTTATAATTTATATGGGTCATATATGGGTCTAAGACTCATTTGCCACCTCTAGCTACAAGTCCACCTCCATTACTTGGGCACGAAGATAGAAGAGGAATGTGAAAACAAAATTAAGAATGTTTCGGTGGAAACTTCACGATAAATAAAAATCTTTGCAATGGAAATCCGTTTTTAGGAAAATATAGTTTTCATTTGCTTCACTGGTTAAGAAAAATGATTTCATCCTTGCCAAATGGGGAAGTCATTTCCCCCTTATCTAAACTTGTTGTTTTGTGTAGATTGATTAATTTTTCATCATCCAAGCACCGAAAAATTGAAAAAAATTCTTGAAAACAATTTTCCTTCAAATAATGGATCCTTAGAATTCTTTGCACATTTATATGATCCCATGCCACTTAGAATTCTTATTTGAATGATCAGAAAAATTACTTCATTCACAATAAATCTATTGACATAGATATATATACCAAGTTACTTAAATATACACAACATTTATTAACCACTTATGAATGTTATTTGTAATTATAACATTGCTAATCAAATTAATCTTTATTTTTTCTGTATTAAAATTTACTAAGCGTGCCGTAGTAAGGAAATTTTACAGAACATCCGTTCGACTATATTTGGGTATTCCACTAATATTGTATATAAGCCAATTGATATAACTCTAATGACCTATTCAATTGCTAGAAGCATATGAAAAGTCAACCCAATCGGAAGCCAAGGGAATTTGGCGCAATAGATTCTCTTGGAACTAAGATTATACCTAATAAGGGATTGATTCAACTTGTAATAGCTCTCTAGTTCTGTCTTCATATTTTTGGCCGCATGTCATGATACTTCAATTGGCACATATACACACAAATATAGGGTACATTTATTTCAAGGAAAATTTAATAATAAAAAAATATTTTTTGGAAAATATTTTTATAGGAATACGATTAATTTTCCTTTATTTAGTAATGTAAAATCGAAATTTTCTTTTTTGATATTTGGGTCTTATTAACAAATTATTTCAATCTCATGACTTTATCTTAGGCCAAAAAAATGTCAACCTTTTTGTCAAATTAATGTCTCGAATTTTGAATTCGGATAACGATTTGTTAAACCGAATTTGTCGATAAAGATATCCCAAGTAGATTTCAAATTGGATGAAGAAGCCCTTATTTTCTTGGACTTCTTAAAGCTACACAAAGGAGGAAATAATTAAAAAATGTAATCATCGCCGCAATGGCGCAGCTGGCTTGGGCTCTCTCCCCCTCACGAAGGGGATGGGTTCAAATCACATATACGTCATTAGGGATTCTTACCTAGAATATTGTGGTGGTGGGTCCTGCAGTCGCTCCTCCTAGAGTTTGCTCACCGGCTGTTGGCTTATGAGATTCAATGAGTTATCAAAAAAAAAAAAAAAATTAAAAAAAATGTAAGGTTTCTTCTTTATTACCTGCAGCGTCCAATTCTTTGAAGAAGAATCAGACCGTGGGGCCCAGTAGGCACACATATAATAATAGATATGAATTTCCTCGTCTACGGAAGCTTGCAAAAGGCGAATTATTTTGGTGGGGCCTAAAAGTCAAGACTTTGACTTTTGGGCACACACAATATAAAAGGCGTATGTAGACCAACTCTGGATGTCCACGATTCGCATGTCCTTTGACTTTTCGCTAGTTTTCTAAAGCCGCGTGTCCTTGAAGCCACGCAAAGCTTTCCAAAGAAACGTGAAGATTTACGTACATGGACCAAAGACAAACGTCAGAGTTCTTAATTTTGGCATACGTAGAACATTTTGTTTTGAGCTTGAACGTGTGGTAATTTTGTGCCATGAGTTTATGTCCAAGTGATTTATTTATTTATAAACACTTTGGATTTGGAGTTAAATCTATGTTTGAGAAACACTTGAATGTATGAGCGATTATAAACTTTGATTCTCCAATTATAGTAGATTATTTACTACTGGCTTTTCCCGTGGACGTAGGTATCGATACTCAGACCGAACCATGTAAATTTCTGGTGTCCTTATTATTTTTCGTTTATTTCTCCGGTGATTTCGCATTGACGTAAATTATAAAATCCTATCGTTTCCGCATATTATATTCCAACAATTTGTATCAGAGTTTGGGATCAAATTCTTGATTGTGATTTGGAGCTTTTGTTTGTCTAATTATTCTGAAAATTATGTTATTGCAATTATGTTTGAGAGGACATCTGAAATTGGGAAGTTTGACGGGAGTAACAACTTTGTGTTATGGAGTATCAAGATGCGGGCATTATTAACAACCCAAGGTTTGGCTAAGGTATTAGATGGTGAAGATGAGTTGCCTAATATAATGAAAGCCTTTGAGAGGGTAGAGTTAATGGAAAGAGCAAATATTACAATCATGTTAAATTTGTCGGGTGAGGTTTTAATAGAGGTTGCTGAGGAGAAGGATGCCGCAGCATTATGAGCAAAACTTCAAGCACTCTATGTGAAGAAATGTTTGAACAATCACTTGTACATGTTGAAGAAGATGTTTCAATTTAGATATACTGAAAGTACGCCTATTAGAATCTACTTAGATGAATTTAATAAACTCATGATGGATTTGAAGAACGCCGGTAAGATACTTGATGATGAAGAACAGTGCATGATGTTGTTAGCCTCTTTACCAGAGTCATGAGAGCATTTTACTGATTCACTATTGCAGGGGCGCATGACAATTACCTTAGAAGAGTGGCAGAAAAAAAGTTGCGAGGTGACAGTCTGGCGCAAGGAGTAGCGCAAGCACTGACGATTCAGGCTAGAGAACATCGAGGGCCTAGTAGCTGCAGTTTCATCAGGTGAATCAAACTCTAACTTGACTCAATTATGGCATCTGCATTTAGGCACATGAGTAAGGCAGGTATGACGATGTTAAATGAAATGGGGTTGTTGAAGGGTCAAAAGACAGAGAAACTAGACTTATGTGAACACTTCATCTTTGGGAAGCAGCACCAAGTTAAGTTTCCTACAGCTATTCATTCGACCAAATGACTAGTTAAATATATTCATTCAAACGTCTGGGGCCCGTCTTCAGTTCCTTGGAAAGGAGGTGTCCGATATATGTTGACTTTTATTGACAACTATTCAAGGAAGGTATGGATATATTTTTTAAAGCACAAATATGATGTGTTTAATCGATTCAAGAAATTTAAGGCATTGATTGAGAAGTAGTTAGATAAACAAATCAAGTGTTTGAGAACTGATAATGGCATAGAATTCTATGGTAAAAATTTTACCGAGTTCTATGAGAAAGAAGGTATTGTAAGACACTGCACAGTACCTAGATACCACAACAAAATGGCGTGATAGAACGAAAGAACAGAACTTTGCTTGAGTGAGCTTGATGCATGCTTTTGCATGCAGGACTTGACAAGGAATTTTGGACCGAAGCAATGAACATGGCATATTACCTGGTTAATCAATCTCCATCATCTATTATTGAGTGGAAGACTCCTAAGGAAGCATGGTCGAGGAAACTTATTAATTACTCCGAAGTACGTATATTCGGATGTCATGCATATGCTCATGCAAGTGATGGTAAACTTGAGCCGAGAGCAAAGAAGTGCATATTTCTGGGTTATGCACATGAGGTGAAAGGCTACCGGTTATGGTGCACCGATCCTAGATCACCCGGTTTTCTAATCAGTAGATATGTGATCTTCGACAAGACTGCAATACTTCAAGGAAGGAGTTCTGAGACATAACCGGCAGAGAAGACAAATCATGGTGTTATTAGTGAGGTGGAGACTCTAGAGACCTCGAAGGTAACTGAAGTTGAGACTGCAAATGAAGCCGCAGTTCCTGAAGTCGGTGATAGTGAACAACCAGCAAAGCCACAACACATTATAGTCGTAAATAGACAAGGAAGGCAAATTAAATCACTGGTACATTATGGTTATACAGATATTGCTTACGCATTGACTGTAGGTGATGAGGTGGAGACAAATGAGCCTTCATTTTACTCTGAGGCGATGGCTAGTTCGAAGTCATCGCAGTGGTTAGAGGCTATGAGTGAAGAGATAGAATCACTCCATCGAAATTAGATATGGGAGCTGATCAAAGTACCCAAGAGCCAAAAGATTGTCTAAAGTAAATGAGTCTTTAAATGGAAAGAGGGCATTGCCGGTGTCAAGGCAACAAGGTATAGGGCAAGACTTGTGGCAAAGGGGTATACACAACGTGAGGGCATTGACTACCATGAGGTGTTCTCTCCTATGATAAGACATACTTCTATTCATGTTTTACTTGCCTTAGATACTTCACAGAATCTCGAGTTAGAGCAACTAGTTGTGAAAACTGTGTTTCTTCACGGTGAGTTGGAGAAGCAGATTTACATGAGGCAATCAAAGGGATTTGCTATTCCGGGTAAGGAAGATTATGTTTGCTTATTGAAGAAATCTTTGTATGAGTTGAAACAACCTCAGAGGTAATGGTATAAGCGTTTTGATGCTTTCATGACTAATTACGACTACTTGAAAAGTCAGATGGATAGCTACGTTTACTTTAGGAGATTGGAGAATGATTCTTTGATTTATTTACTCTTATATATTGATGATATGTTGATAGCATCTAAGAATATGTCTGATATTGATGTGTTAAAGAGGCGATTAAATACTGAATTTGAGATGAAAAATTTAGGTGTTGTAAAGAAAATATTGGGTATGGAGATTTTGCGTGACAGGGCTGCAGGAGTTTCGCATCTATCTCAAAAGAAATATATTGAGAAGATTGTGACACATTTTAATATGCAATCGGCAAAATCTGTAAGTATACCTCTAGCGAAGCACTTTAAAATTATTAGATAAATTATCACCGCATACTGAGAAGAAGGAGAAGCATACGTCCCGTGTTCCTTATTCTAATGCCGTGGGTAGTATTATGTATGTTATGGTGTGCACTAGGCTTAATATTT
The DNA here is from genome assembly GCA_017140165.1 of Eucalyptus shirleyi. Classification (NCBI taxonomy): domain Eukaryota; kingdom Viridiplantae; phylum Streptophyta; class Magnoliopsida; order Myrtales; family Myrtaceae; genus Eucalyptus; species Eucalyptus shirleyi. Next base: position 26,855,286 of record CM029448.1, on the reverse strand, counting down.
CACAAGTTGTGAGCGTGGTTAGTTGCTATATGAAGTGTTCTGGTAAAACTCATTGGGAAGCTATGAAGTGGATCCTCAATATTTAAAGGGGACAATAGACATGGATATAGTGTATCGGAAGGACAACAATGATGTGAGACCATTGGTTTTGTGGATTCAGATCACGCTAGTGACTTGGATAATCGCAAATCTTTAGTAGGGTACATGTTTACGGTAATGGGTGGTGCAGTTAGTTGGAAAGCGTCCTTACATAATCATATTGCCTTGTCTTCGACTAAGGTAGAGTACATGTCACTAATCTTTATAGAGAAAGAGATGATATGGTTACAAAGTTTGCTCTTAGACTTTGGTTTAGAACATAAAAGTATGAATATACACTATGATAACCAAGATACAATATATTTGGCATATAATCTAGTTTATCACGAGCGAACAAAGCATATCAACATTAGGTAACAATTCATCCGAAATGTCTTAGTTAAGGGTAATGTTATTGTCAAACAGATTGTTACAGCAGATAACCCGGCAAACATGATAACTAAGTTTGTTCCTTTAGCGAAGCTCAAGCTCTACTTGAGCTCTATTGGCGTTTGTGGAGAGTGAGTGCATGTTAGGGCGTTGGGAGCAGCATGGATGATAAGCATTATAACTTGACTTCAAAAATCGAGCAAATGTGGAGAATTGTTAAATTAATGTCTCAAGTTTTGAATTTGGATAATGATTTGTTAAATTGAATTTGTCGATACAGATTTCCCAAATAGATTTCAAATTGGATGAAGAAGCCTTATTTTCTTCAACTCCTTAAAGATGCACAAAGGAGGAAATAAAAAAAAAAAAAAAGGTAAAGTTTCTTCTTTATTACCTGAACCATCCAATTCTTTGAAGAAAGAATCAAACCGTGGGGCCTAGTGGGCACACATATAAGAATAGATGTGAATTTCCTCATCTGCGGAAGCCTGCAGAAGCTGAATTATTTTCTTGGGGCCCAAAAGTCAAGATTTTGACTTTTGGGCACACACAATATAAAAGGCATATGTAGACCAACTCTGGATGTCCACGATTCGCTAATTTTCAGAAGCCGCATGTCCTTGAAGCCACGTGAAGCTTTCCAAAAGAACGTGAAGATTTACGTATGTGGACCAAAGATGAACGTCAGAGTTCTTGATTTTGGCATACATAGAGCATTTTGTTTTGAGCTTGAACGTGCGGTAATTTTATCCCATGAATTTATGTCCAAGTGATTTATTTATTTATTAATACTTTGGGTTTGGGGTTAAATTTAGGTGTGGGAAACACTTGAGCGTGTGAGTCATTGTAAACTTTAATTCTCTGATTATAGTAGATTATTTGCTACTAGCTCTCCCCGTGGATGTAGGTACCAATACTCGGACTGAACCACGTAAATTTCTGGTGTCCTTATTATTTCTTGTTTATTTCTCTAGTGATTTCGCTTAATATAAATTGCAAGATCCTGTCATTTTTGCATATTATATTCCAACAATTGGTATCAGAGCTTGGGATTAGATTTCTTGATTGTGATTTAGAGCTTTTGCTTGTCTGATTATTATCTGAAAATTATGTTACTGCAATTATGTCTGAGAGGAAATCTAAAATTAAGAAATTTAACGGGAGTAACAATTTTGTGTTATGAAGCATCAAGATACGGGCATTATTAACAACTCAAGGTTTGGTTAAGGCATTGGATAGTGAAGATGAGTTGCCTATTATAATGAAAGCCTTTAAGAGGATAGAGCTAATGGAAAGTGTAAATAGCACTCATGTTAAATTTGTCGGATGAGGTTTTAATAAAGGTTGCTGAGGAGAAGGATACCGCAACATTATGGGTAAAACTTCAAGCACTCTATGTGAAAAAATGTTTGAACAATCGCTTGTACATGTTGAAAAATTGATATACTGAAGGTACGTCTATTAGAACCCACCTATATGAATTTAATAAACTAACGATGAATCTGAAGAACGTCGGTAAGATACTTGATGATAAAAAACATGGCATGATGTTATTAGCTTATTTACTAGAGTTATGGGAGCACTACTGATTAACTGTTGTAGGGGCGTATTACAATTACCTTAGAAGAGGTAAAATCCGTCTTATTCTCTAAGGAGTGGTAAAAAAGTTGCAAGATGATGGTTTGGCGCAAGGAGTAGCGCAAGCACTAACGATTCGGGGTAAAGAACATCGAGGGTCTAATAGCAACAGAGATAAAAGCATATCAAAATCACATCATAGAAAGTCCAAGGGACGTGTAAAGTACTTTGAGTGTTATGACGTGGGGCACATTATGAGAGATTATCTAAAGTGGAGAAATAAAGCTGATAAGAAGAATGCCACAAGCAGTGTGACAAACGTTGCCAATGGGAGCATTAGTGATGCAGAAGTTATTTTATGTGTGACTAATGCTTTGTCATGAGACAAATGGGTGCTAAATTCGAGGTGTTCTTATCATATGACACATCATAATAACTAGTTTACTATTTACCAGACTGCAGATGGTGGTAGAGTTCTTTTGGAGAATAATGCAGTTTGTAAGGTTATGGGAATATGGACAATTCAGGTTGGGAAGCACGATGGGATGGTGTGCACATTGACAGATGTGAGATATGTACCAAAGCTTAAGAAGAATATTATTTCTCTAGGGACATTCGATGACATCGAGTGTAGGTACACACTAAAGGTGGAGTACTGAAGATCTATCAAGGTGCTATGACAATAATGAAGGGAAAGAAAATGAATACTCTCTATCTTCTACTAAGAGAGACCGTGACTAGAACCGCTGCAGTTTCATCAGTGAGTCAAATTCTAACTTGATTCAGTTATGGTATATGTGTTTAGGGCACATGAGTGAGGTAGGTATGACGATGTTGAGTGAAAGGTGGTTGTTGAAAAGTCAAAAAACAAGGAAGCTGGACTTATGTGAGCACTGCATCTTTGAAAAGTAGCATTGAACTAAGTTTACTACAGCTATTCATTCGACTAAACGACCAATTGAATATATTCATTCAGACGTCTGGGCCAATCTTTGGTTCCTTCGAAAGGAGGTGCCCGATATATGCTAATTTTTATCGACGACTATTCGAGGAAGGTATGTATATACTTTCTAAAGCACAAATATAATGAGTTTGATCGATTCAAGAAATTTAAGGTATTGATTGAGAAGCAGTCAAATAAATAAATCAAATGCCTGAGAACTGATAATGGCATGGAGTTCTGTGGTAAAGATTTTACCAAGTTCTTCGAGAAAGAAGGTATTGTAACACACCACATAATACCTAGGATACCACAGCAGAATGGCGTGGTAGAACGGAAGAACATAACTTTGCTTGAGTGAGCTCAATGTATACTTTTGCATGCAAGACTTAGCAATGAATTTTGGGCTGAAGCAGTGAACATGGTATGTTACTTGATTAATTGATCTCCATCATCTGCTATCAAGTGGAAGACTCATGAGAAAGTATGGTTGGGAAAACCTATTGATTACTCCGAATTATGTATATTCGGATGTCCTGCATATTCTCATGCGAGTGATGGTAAGCTTGAGCCGAAGGCGAAGATGTGCATATTTCTAGGTTATGCACATGGGCTGAAAGACTACTGGTTATGATGCACCAATCGCAAATCACCTGGTTTTCTAATCAGTGGAGATGTGATCTTCGACGAGACTGCAATCAACTGAGGAGTTTTGAGACATAACCAGTAAAAAGATAAATCATGGTGTTATTAGTGAGGTTGAGTTTTAGGTGGAGACTCCGGAGACCTTGAAGGTAACTAAAGTTGAGACTGCAAATGAAGTCACAATTCCTGAAGTCGGTGATAGTAAACAACCAGCAAAGCTACAACACATTATAGTCGTAGATAGATAGAGATGGCAAATTAAATCACCAGTACATTATAGTTATACATATATTACTTATGCATTGACTGTAGGTAATGAGGTGGAGACAGATGAGCCTTCGTCTTACTGAGGCGATGGCTAGTTCGAAGTCATCGTAGTGGTTAGGGTGCTATGAGTGAAAAGATGGAATCGCCTCATCAAAATTAGACATGGGAGATGATCAAAATACCCAAGAGCCAAAAGATTGTCAAAATAAATGGGTCTTTAAACGGAAAGAAAACATTCCCGGTGTCAAGGCAGTAAGGTATAAGGTGAGACTTGTGGTGAAGGGGTATACACAACGTGAGGGCATTGACTATAATGAAGTGTTCTTTCCTATAATAAGACATACTTCTATTCGTGTTTTACTTGCCTTAGTTGCTTCGCAGAATCTCAAGTTAGAGTAGCTAGATATAAAAACTACGTTTCTTCACGGTGAGTTGTGGTGAAGGAGTATACACAACGTGAGGGCATTGACTATAATGAAGTGTTCTCTCCTATAATAAGACATACTTCTATTCGTGTTTTACTTGCCTTAGTTGCTTCGCAGAATCTCAAGTTAGAGTAGCTAGATATAAAAACTACGTTTCTTCACGGTGAGTTGAAGGAGCAATTTACATGAGATAACCAAAGAGATTTGCTATTCCGAGTAAGGAAAATTATGTTTGCTTGTTGAAAAAATCTTTGTATAGACTGAAATAGTCTCCTAGGTAGTGGTATAAACGTTTTGATGCTTTCATGGCTAGTTATGACTATTTGGAAAGTCATATGGATAGCTACGTTTACTTTAGGAAATTGGAGAATAGTTCTTCAATTTATTTACTCTTATATGTTGATGATATGTTGATAGCAGCTAAGAATATGTCTGATATTGATGTGTTGAAGATGCGGTTAAATGCTGAATTTGAGATGAAAGATTTAGGTGTTGTAAAGAAAATATTAGGTATGGAGATTTTGCGTGACAGGGCTGCAAAAGTTTTATATCTATTTCAAAAGAAATATATTGAGAAGATTATGACACATTTTAATATGCAGTCGGCAAAATCCGTAAGTACATCTCTAGCGAAGCACTTTAAATTTTCAGATAAATTATCATTGTAATCTGAGGAGGAGGAGGAACATATGTCCCGTGTTCCTTATTATAGTGCTGTGGTAGTATTATGTATACTATGGTGTGCACTAGGCTTGATATTTCACAAGCCGTGAGCGTAGTTAGTCGCTATATGAAGTGTCCTAGTGAAGCTCATTGGGAAGCTATGAAGTAAATTCTCAAATATTTGAAGGAGACAACAAACGGGGTATAGTGTACCGGAAGGACGGTAATGATAGTGAGACCACTGGTTTTGTGGATTCAGATCATGCCGATGACTTGGATGATCGCAGATCTTTAGTAGGATACGTGTTTACGATAGCGGGTGGTGCAGTTAGTTGGAAAGCGTCCTTACAAGATCACATTACCTTGTCTTCGACTGAGGCAAAGTACCTAGTACTAACTTTTTTAGCGAATGAGGCGATATGATTACAAAGTTTGCTATTGGACTTTGGTTTAGAACAAAAAGTGTGGATATACATTATAATAACCAAGGTGCGATATATTTGGTGTATAATCACGTTTATCATGAGCGAACGAAGCATATCAACATTAGGTATTACTTCATCTGAAATGTCTTAGCTTAGGGGAATGTTATTGTCAAAAACATTGTTACAACTGATAATCCGGCAAACATGATGACTAAGTCTATTCCTTTGGCAAAGCTCAAGCTCTGCTTAAACTCTATTGGCGTCTGTGGAGAGTGAACGCCCGTCAGGGCGTTGGGAGTGGCATGGATGATGAACACTATAACTTAACTTCAAATATCGAGCCAAGGTGAAGAATTATTGAATTAATATCTCGAGTTTTGAATTCAGATAACGATTTTTTAAACCGAATTTGTCAATAAAGATTTTCCAAGTAGATTTTAAATTGGATGAAGAAACCATTATTTTCTTGAACTCCTTAAAGCTGCACAAATGAGGAAATAATTTTAAAAAAAAATGTAAGGTTTCTTCCCTGTTACTTGCACCGCCCAATTCTTTGAAGAAAGAATCAGACCGTGGGGCCCAATGGGCACACATATAAGAATAGATATGAATTTTCTCATCTGCGGAAGCCTACAAAAGTCGAATTATTTTCATGGGGCTTAAAAGTCAAGACTTTGACTTTTGGGCACACACAATATAAAAGACGTATGTAGACCAACTCTAGATGTCCATGATTCACTAGTTTTCTAAAGCCGCATGTCCTTGAAGCCACGTGAAGCTTTCCAAAGGAACATGAAAATTTACGTACGTGGACCAAAGACAAACGTCAAAGTTCTTGATTTTGGCGTACATAGAGCGTTTTGTTTAGAGCTTGAACGCGCGGTAATTTTGTACCGTGAGTTTATGTCCAAGTGATTTATTTATTTATAAACACTTTGAGTTTGAGGTTAAATCTAGGTGTGGGAAACATTTGAGCATGTGAGTGATTGTAAACTTTGATTTTCCGGTTATAGTTGATTATTTGCTGCTAGCTTTCCGATTGAACGTAGATACCGATACTCAGACCAAACCACATAAATATCTAGTGTCCTTATTATTTATCGTTTATTTCTCTGGTGATTTTGCGTTGACGTAAATTGCAAGATCCTGTCGTTTTCGCGTATTACATTCCAACACTTTTAAATAAATTTTTTATTTTTATTTTAAAATATTTTAAATTTTAAAAAAATTTCCTTTTTTTCTTGGCTTTTCTTTTCTTTTCTTTTTCCTCCAATTGGCCATTGACAAACATAGGCGAGCTCAAGCTCAAAGCTTGCAAAAATCTGATGAAACTCAAGCTTGCCAGCCTCAAGCTCAAAGCGTAGGCACAAACCAACTAGGCTTGACCTTGACTGAGGTTGGCAATTTTGAGCTCAAGCTTGCCAAATCTCATTGAGCGTCAACCTCTCACAAGGCCCACAACCTCAACCTCGTGTCCACAAGCATGAGTTTCATTGATGGGAAAATGTTTCCAATTGACTAGTTATTTTCTATGAACCAAATGGGTCAAAGTTCACAAAATGAAATCCCAAAGAACACTTTCCCCAAAATAAACACACCCCTAGCTTAGATTGCAGCTAGTATCTTATGACATATATAATGCATATAACAGTAGAGACGATCCGAATAATAGGAAAAAAATGATTGTTTCATAATTGATTTTGTATGGAATATCAAAGAATCGGTATCAATGATATGTCAACCTAAGTTCTCAAACATGTCTTAACTTGAAATTTTATAGGATCGTCAAAAAGGAGAATCTAGTTCGCCACTCTTTATTTTCTTTCTAATTGTTAATTAAAGTTAATATGAAGATTGGCAGTGGGTGTTCATCATTGCAAAGAGAGGGCCCTCATGTGCAAAGGCTATGTGAACTAGTAAGCTTTTCTTATATTGATCCATGCCAGTGTTGTCGGTTGTTATCTATAGTATCATCTTATAGTTATAAAATGAAATATCTTTGAGCTGGGTTTTTCACTTCATAGTTTAGTTGGGTTTGTATGACTATATGAGTATTTATACTTCGATAGAATTGAAATTGACGGAAAAAAGTGATTTAGTACGTGTTATTATAGGAAATTTAGTCTAATTGTTTGTGAAAAGAGGTGCTAGAGCAAGAGTTTACCTACAGAAATTTAGTGATTCTTGTTATTAATTTAATTTGTCATTAGATTGGTGATTAGTACATCACTCTAATTGATAACACAACTTCTAATGAGTCTAAGAAGTTTGGATTTATGACTAATCAAAATTCCTGATGCTAAAAATATTAAGTTTCCTCTTTTCTCCTCCACCTTAAATATGACTTGCCATATACGACATTCAAAGAAATAGACGAGCACCGTTGTAGAGTCCTATGTGATTTTGCCGTCCTGAAGACTACTTAATGTGGTCATCCTATTCAGGCAGTCTGTCATGAAGCTTAGTTACCATGTATTCTCGTTAATGTTGGGAGTCATAATTTTGCTTTAGAGAATGTGAACATGTTATGCCTGTCGGTCTCAGTTGGCCTACTATGGTACTATGTATGTTTTTGGTGCTTTCTACTCTTTTTCCCCACTTTTACTGTAAGTAATGTAGCTTGTGCTTATTAGATTTGAATAAGAAACTCATGAAATTTTCACAAGCAATTTATGATGAAAGCTATTTTTATTCCACCAATGATCAATAGTGCGATCTGAATCTATCCAATACGATGTTATTGGCCAGTCACATGATTCCAAGTGCAAGTAAAAATAGAGAGTTCCATTCAAACATTAACAGTTGCACTAAACTAGACAGCTTCTTCGTATTTTTCTCAAATTTTATCCTTCTCAACCCCTTGTAGCAACGTAACCCTCCGTTCACGACCTAATCTAAGTAAGGCGAAAAGTAGGTTTAAAGTTATTATATAAAATGGGGCCTATAGTTCATGTTTTAGATGTGAGCTCTCTTCAACTCATACCTCACCACTAGTCTATTAGGTCGGCTAGAAATCAAGTAAAGTATGAAAACATACTTCACATTCTACACAACTTGAGAATTTACGGTCAAGCAATTTGAATTGATTTTAGGCCTATTCATCGATGTGTGAAGTGATTATGTGAATGCATAATCATTAAAATAACAATTTACAACCAAAGGGGGCATTAAGTAAATTGCAAGAGAAAACAAGCATCTAACACTAAGAAATAAATAATGCCAATCCTAATTAGGCTAAAGGAAAGCCATAATCATCATGTCAAAGTGTGCAACTGAGGGCATTTGTCTTTAAGGAAAATTGAAACCTTAAGGTAAAGCCCTAGGAGGCTTGTCCCAATTTTGTGCAGAATTTTTAATCAAAGGTTTTCCCACACTTTAAGAGAAAATTACCCAAAAAAAAAACTATTTCTTAAGCCATTTTCCTAATTCCTCAGAAATAATTCTTTTTCGGAATTTTTGAAATTTATCAAATGTAAATTATTTTTAAATTTTCATTTTTTTATTTGAAAAAGGGACCCGGGCCGAGCCTTGGGGCCAGTCCGCATGTAAGGTCAGGTGCGGGCTAATGGGTTTGGACTAGTGATATCAACTGGACTAATAAAAGAAGCGAGCCCAATGGTTCAAGGCCAATCAGTCCATGGCCTGAATCGAGTCCAAATTCAATTATCATAAGCCCGACCCAGATTCATCAACACTAAGTTCAAGCCCACTTTCTATTTTTCTTTCTAAGCCCCTCTTTTCGAAACGTGAGGACCTCCCTTCTTCCTCGATTCTCTTAAGCCACCCCAGAACGTTGAAACTCAAGACCAACAAAAGAAGGCGTCACTCATGGACCGCCATCTCAAATATTGGTTGAAATTTCACCGTATTGCTGACCATCATCTATTCTCGCTCATGATTTAGTCCACATCCATCTGGCAAACACCATAGAAGCACCAAACAAAGCTAGAAAAGAACGAAAAGCACAAAAAGCATATCGAACCATGGTGATTAAAGATCACCATTAAGGAAACTCTATTACTACACATTCGAAGCAACTAAAAATCGGGAAAAAGAAAATGGGCACAACTTGATTTAAACATTTTGTCAAACACAGGGTGTGGGTGGGTTAAGGAGAATCAAATGACCGAACTAGGGCTCGGACCCGGATCCAGCCCTACGACACTAAAGAAATCAGCTCAGTTGGACACGGAACGCTCAAGAACCAGAACCGGATAAACCGAGCCCGACTTGTCTTTTAAACGGAAGAAGGCGGAGCCGGAGGGGGACTTTGCGTGGGTGAGCGTCTAACGAGGAGATCCCTACCCCGCTCGAAGACGGCAGTCATGGGGGGAGCTCGAGATGAGCCGACCTATGGCCGACCGCCTCCCCCGATGTCCCCGAGCCGGAAAAAGGGCTGAAACCAAAAGAAACTCACCAGAAGTTTGGTGGTACGGGGGTAAACGGGAGCTGTGGGCTCGATGACGTCGGCCGGAATTGTCAAACAGGGTTTTGGCGTGGCCGAGCTGGCGGAAAGCTCCCTCTCGCTCTCAGGTTTCACACCCTCAGTCGCTCTCTCTCCTTCCCTCTCTGTCCCCCGCTGCGAACGAACCCCCCCTCACTCAGCTTTTTCTGTCGCTCCTTTATTCTCTGTTCCTCTCGCCCGCGCCTTCAGTCGAGCTCCCCACGAAGCCTGCAGAACAGTCGATCCGTAACTTTGACACCTCGCCCACGCTGGGATCGTCAGAGATTGGAAGGAGACGACAGATCTGCGCTCAACGTTGTGATAATCTTTTCCGACATCTGGGAAAAAGATGGGATTTTTACTGTGGATTGCTCGACGGAGTGAGTTGGGTGGGAACCAGAAATTGAGAGGATGGAATGAGGGGAAGGAGAAGCCTTTGCTTCGCTGGCCAAAACCCAAGATGGTGGTCTCCGCCTCCCTGGGGAATTCCCCCTCCTCCTTTTGAACGTGAGAAGCCTTGAAAGTAGGGGTGAGCACAGTTCCCGGGTAACCGGGAACCGGGAACCGAACCGGAGGAGGTTCCGGTTCGGTTCCCGGTTCTAAAGAGACCGGTTCCAGTTCCCGGTTCCAGTTCCCGGTTCCCGTTCCCGGTTCCCTAAAAAAGGGAACTGGGAACCGGAACCAGAACCGGAACCGGTCATAATTCAAAAAAAAAAAAAAAAAAAATCCTAACTTTTCCCCCGCAAGATTTCCCCCCTTTGCGGATTCTTCCCCCCTTTCCCTTTCTTCTCTCTCTCTCTCTCTCTTTCTTTTCTACCCTTTTCCCTCGTCACGTCACTTCCTGCCCCCCCCCCCCAACTTTTTCTTTTCTTCTCTCTCTCTCTCTTCCCTTTCCCCCTCTCTCGGCCGAAACCCTACCCCTTCTTCTTCTTCTTCTTTTTCTTCTTCCTCCTCCTCTTGCCGCCGCTCGCTAACCCACCACCACACCGCCGCCCCAAGCCCTACTCACCACCACCTCTTGGCCACCGAACCACCACCATCCACCGCTCGTCCAACGAGCCGTCTCACCGTTGAGCCCGACGAGTTGTCGCGCCGTCCGCGCCGCCCCTTGCCGCCGTGAGCCACTGCCACCGTCCCTAAGCCACCATCACCACCTCTTGCCGCCGCTCGCTCACTCGGCTGTTCAGGCCGTCGTTGCTTCAAATCGCCACCGCCTCCGCCAGAACCGAGCTCTTCCCCCCTTGGCCGTGGGTTGAGTCGCGACCGCCACTGTATTCGCCGCGCCGTCCGTGCCATAATTAGTCAGGTATCCACCATACATCTGTGGTTGATTTAGTCACGAGTCTGGAAAAGTGAGAGTGTCCTTCGTTAAAAGATGTCTCGTTGCTTCTATTGTGACATTTGCTCCATCTGGGCTCAACAAACTCTACCCACGACATCTTTTCACTTGTTTTTATTTTCGTTTTCTGGACCACTCTATTAAGTGATTGCACATTAGATGCATTTGTTATGTTGCATCAGTAGTATGAGTCGTGCAAAGGGTCAAGCAACGTAGTCTGAGTTGATGGGGGTGGAGGAGGAGGAAACATTGACGGACGCCGTCCAGCGCAAGTCCACTTTAAGGATCCTTCGAGGAACCTTCACCTCCGCCGGGGCGTGTCCAGAACATGAACCGAAACCGGGGTGAAGAGTCACTCCCTCGGGAGCCAAAAGGTCGAGCGACGACATTTCGATCAACTAATCACGACAAGAAGTAGATCAGCCAGCACATGTTGATGGGTGATCCTTGGCCCTTTTTGTCAACGTCGTCTCATCGACAGTCAAGGAAAAGGACCTGATTTGTTCCCAAGGTAAACCCCCGTTTCTTGTGTGCTGGCAGTATGTTTTGTTTTCTGACTCTGTAAGTAATTACATTTGCAAATAATGCCAAGGTCATTATGAATCCAAAAGGAGAAATGAAAGGTATAGTTCTCTTCACAACGTGCAAAGGTTTTCATGAATTTACATGCTTTGATTCAATGAACTGAAGTGGAGAGTTATTGAGCAGTATTGACATATCCATAGAAAGGAAAGTAGTGATACTTTCATAGGACTAGGCTTCCGATACAAATAGTGTGGTTTTAGAGGCAAGACGAATTTGACCGATGAAAGCTTTTGGCCCGACTTTTAAATCGAGTTGCTATTGTGGACGGTGTTTCTCCATGATCCTTGTATCTCATCCTCTTCTAATAATTTTCAGGTTACGCCATTACATCGGGTCCGATCGAGAAAGAGTGGGCAGACCTGTGGCCGAGAATTGCCAGTGCAGCCAATGCCATCGTCTGAGAGTTGCACTTATCTTTTTGTTCATGTTATTTGTTTTCATACTGTGGTTTGACATTGCCAGTGAAAGTAAACCTCAGATTGTCTTTTTTTGAAGTGTTGTCATGGTTTTAGAAGATTTAAGTGTATCCATTTTAGATCTTGGGTTCTTTTCTCTGAGTCTTTCGACCTGCAGCCCTGTTTATTTCCCTCACGGCTAAAGATTGATTGGTTTCCGGTCAAGTACAAAAGGTTGATGAAGTATTCGATGCAATTGATGCAGATGGTGACCGTGGTCTTGATCTCAATCTCGGGATATCGCTTCTTTCGAGGAATGGTGGAAACCTTAGAGCCCTTAGGCGATGTCACGGAAGTAGTTTGAGGGTAATACTAGGGAACATTATCTTGATTTCATTTTTACTCTATAGCTCCATATATTTAATGAGGAGGCTCAAATTATTATTACTTTGTGACTTCCAATGGTATCTCGTATCCACTAAAAATGCTTTTCGTGTAGGAAACTCGCCGCATCCCGGGGTGATCTATCTGTTCAAGGTTTATCAATGACATCTGGACAACCTCCTCCTTGGATTGGTGCTTGAACTGATGTTTCTGGGATTTTATGCATCAATCTAAAGTTTTGGTTATGATATGGAGATATTCATGTACAGATATGCCAAGATTTTGTGCATGCTATTCCCTGTTTTATGTCTTTGCTTCATGAATGAAGTTTTCGAAACAGTGCTTGATCATGCATGTTGTTGCGCTATTTTAATCCTACGAGCCTAATCATCAATTGTTTGAAAAGAGCTTTTCAAATCTGAAAATGAACAAAAAAAAAAATGAACCTGTTGGAACCTGGAACCGACCCTGGAACCTGTAACAGGGTAGGTTCCAGGTTCTTGGTTCCGATGGGTAGGTTCCAGGTTCCAAGAAATGAGGAACTTGTACCCGAGGGTAGGTTCCAGGTTCTAGACGGAACCGAACCGGAACCGGGAACCGCTCACCCCTACTTGAAAGGCCTTTTCTTTTTTGTCCTCCTTTTGAACCAGAAATTGAGAGCATGTAACGAGGGGAAGGTAAGAGTCGTTTCGAGTTTACAAGAATCGTATCCATACTGATGAAACAGTTTCCGGTCAGATGTTCAAGAGCAAAAAGAACAAGTTTAGGGCTTGGCTTGTACACTTGATCAATGATGTTTGAATTTTGAAGTTGTAAAAAATTATCCCCAAGATCGTGTGTTGGTCACTAGGGAATAATAGGTGAAATGTTCTGTTTTGGTTCATAAAGTTACGGTAAACAACTTTCGTAGAAGCTACTTAAGCTGAGTCTCAACGAAATTCTGGAAACAAATTCAAGAGGCGATAGTTAGGTAATTGTTGTCATGTATCAAGCTATGGGGATTGTGCACTAGATCTAAAGATTAAGTGGAATTAGTATTAAAACTCGAGTGAGAATAAAGATATTAAGAAGCAGTTATTTACTCAGCGAACAAGTTGCACAAGTACCGTCGATGAGTTAAAAAACAGTTGCTTATGAATAAGGATATTAAGAAGTCCTAAAAAAACCTAAAGAATATCAAGAGTGATGAAATAGTATCATTTATAACTTTGAAGTGGTAAGTTTACATTTTATCTTGAAAATGTACAAATAAAGAAAGCCGTGTTAATCCAATTGTGGACATTTAACCCACATTCACTCGTTCCAAACGCAGGAGGCTACTATGTCTATCTAGCCGGCAGTAGCCAAAACCGAAGTCTTGACATAATGTCTACTTCACCATCATGAAGCCTCATAATTTCATGTCTATCTTTGTCTTCCCGACAAAAAGAAAATAGGAGGATAGTGCGGGGTCTCTCACCTCAGAACGGTTTTTCCGCCTGTTTCCTCCATGACTCTTTTAAGGACTTGCTTAGGTCCAATGTTTACCATTTATCTTGAAAAGGTACAAATAAAGAATATTTGTACTATTTCGATTAAAAAAATAATGGTAAGTTGTTGCCTCCTGCTCCCTTTCTCTTAGATGGAGCTGACACATGGGGAAACGGTACCATTTATAGCTATTAATTTGAATTTTTTTTTTAGCAATATTAATTTGAATTTGATAGGTGCACTTTCGTGTTCCGTCAGCATTGTTTCTTTATAGAGCTTGAACATCAATTGCATGACCGTGGACATGACGTTATGATCAATTAAACGAAAATCCTCTATTACAAATCTTCTTCCAAAAAAAAAAAAGGCTACATCCACAATCAATGTTTTCTTCGTGTATATACATAAGATTGGCTCTGTGAATTTATTATATTTTTTTTGTGTACTCTCATATAGTTAGAAATAGATGGGTGGCTTTTTTGTTGTGATTGAGCGGAATCACAAAAACCGCTTCTTAAAAATGATACGTTTCATATTTTCACGACAATTAAGTTTTAAGTCACATAGTAGGCAAAATGGGTTCGTAACCCATTTTTCAACTCAAATTCAATAGGTCATACCCAATATGAGTTACTTGAAATTTAAAAACAGATTAATGTGGGTTCACGATATTAAATCCAACTAGATGTGGGTCTAAAAACAAACTCATTTGAGCCTAAAAAGATTATTAGCCAAAGAAAACGGGAAAAAAGAAAGGGTAAAAAACAATTCGATGTGGAAGAAAAGAAGGGAAAGTGCGAAGAGCACTGGCGCGGTCGACAATGTGGCCTACCATGGTCTGTCTCGCCGGCGGCATTGCCAGTGAGAGCGATGGTTTCGCCGGCGATAGCCCTGCAAGCTTCCAATAAGTTTGCCTCCGATTTTCTCGCATCCACCAGGAGGCTTCGATTTGGAGCCCTCTCCATGACTGTGTCCACCCCCTCTGCCTCGGCATCGCGGTTTTGGAAGTCGTCAAGGAGAAAAAGCTCAAGCGTTTTCCCTCGTCTTCGGATTTGGAGCCCCTCCCTCGTCGCCTTCTGCACGAAGCACATGTGGTGCCTTCTTCTTCCTCGTTCCAGTCTCGGTTTTCTATTTGCGTCTTGCTCTTTTTGTTTTCCCTATTTCCGCTCTCTGTTCTCTGATATCTCCTAATCCTCCTCTTCTTCATTCTACTTTTCGCTTGTCTTTTACTTTTGTCAAATTTTTTTCCCAGTAAATTGTCCAAGGTAGATTCAAACACCTCAGGCAACCTCTCATTTTTCTGGTCACCTCCTACAGAACTGCGCGCGTTGTCTTTCTCCACGGTTTTGTCCCACTCGAATCCCTGAAAATACCACTCATCGAATCTCACAGTTCATTTCAATGTCAAAATTCGGAATAAATTCGTCTCCCTGGTAATCTTCTTCAGGTTCGTGACTGCTATTTTTAGGATCAGGACGTGAAATACGACAATAGAGCAATCGGCACAATCAACCGTGATGAAGGAATACCGACGAAATTTCGTCTCATGAGGCGTGCCATTTATTACATGTTTTTGTGTAGGTCAATTTAGGGACAAGAAAAGATTTTCATTTAACTTTGCATATTTCTTTTATTTTTCGTTTGTCTATTATTGACTTTTTTCTAAATTTATTTATTTATCTACTATTAGTCTAAATTTATTTTTCAGTTTGTTGTGCCTTTTTTCTTTTTCTTTTTCTTTGAATGGGCGGCTTTGGATTAGATATGAATTGCATTGGATGGGATACAACTATTTAAATAATTTAGCAAATAAAATGATCAACATGAGTCAAATGAATGGATTTGGTCAAACTCCATTATAACCCAACCCAACCCAACCTATTGATTTGCCACCCCGGCCATTTTGTTTTCTCCTCAATGTTTCATTCAAAGAATTATCGAATACATACATACAAATATACTATGATTATCACCACCGGTCGTGGTGGCTCAGTTGGGTAAGCTCCTGTGATCCTTTCGTCCAAAGGTGAGGAGTTCGAAGCCCTTGTCCAACAGCAAGGGGGCTGATTGAGTTGCTAGGTGACTTAAGCGTGACGTTGAGGTAGTGATTTCCTTGTTAGCGTCGCCTGAGAGTTTACGTCGCAACGGTCAACGATGGCAGTTCCTCTAGTCCCAAAATATATATATATATTGTGATTATCTATGGAAAGACTTCACAAAAGTACCATCATAGACGTGATGACATAAGTAGCATAAAACTTACAAATAAGATCGACAAGATATGTCAAATTGCTACATACAATATGGAGGCAATAAACATGAGACCTGTCACATGCCATATTAGGTAACACACAATATGCTGAGATGGGTATATTAGTCAAAAAAGGATGCGGCCTTAAGAATGAAGACATGTTGTGGCTGGTTGGCGAAGGCACCATGAGACCTAACAAGCTCGAGATACGCTTATGGCCCTGACTTCTATGAGATGGAGATGACATATCACAACATGGAAAATTATGTGAATCTGGGCACGCGTTGCAGCTATAAATAAAAAAGCTAGATCTACATGACAGTAGTGAGCGATCCACTCCTTGTCATGGAAGGAACTTACGAATTATTATCTAGCGAACATTGTTGTCTTCTTTGTTAATCCATGATGGCCTTCTCAAAGCATTTTCCTATATCTTTCGTGAGTCTAACTGGAATGAAATTTAGAAACCGGGATAGCAAGACAAAAGTAAATTCGGACATTACACATACACTAGCACAAGTGGGGCACATAAGCAGCATACGTTGTTTCCTCTCTACTATCCAAAAAAATCAAATAAGTTGCAACACAGATGAAATTTTAGTACAAGAGGAAAAGGTTTATGCATTTGCTCAATTCTCGTTTTCTTGGGGATAAGTACACTAATGGTACCATTAGTTGTGTACGGCGCTCACTTTGGTGCCAAAAGTTTCCGTCGGATCACTTAAGTGCCAAATCGAAGAAAAAACAATCACTTTGGTGCCACTGGCGAGAAATTCCGGCCAAAATGATTACGTGGCTTTATATTTAAAAAAAAAAATCGATAAACTCTTTAAATGACGTCGTTTTCTATCCTACTTAAGAAAACGATGTCGTTTTGCCGTCCTATGTGGATGGCTTAGGAAAAACGATACCGTATAGCTCATTTGTGATTGAAATTAGGGTTTTTTTTTGTTCATCCTCGCCGACCAAGCTTGCTCGGCCACCATCGCGTGGCCACCGTGCTCGGCCACCGTCGCTCGGCCACTATGCTCGGCCACCATCTCTCGGCCAAAAAGTGATGGGAAAATAGGAGGCGAGGGTAGAGGAGGAGGAGGAGGAGGAGGAAGAAGGGGGATTGAAGGTGTAGAGAGAGAGAGAGAAGACGAGGAGTGCGAGGGAAATAAGGAGGGCGTAGATGGAGATGGTGGATTGGGCTCTGTTCAAAGAGTGGCTGATGCTGGTGTTGTTCTTCGAGGAAGAAGACGCCACCACCATGGCTTCTCTCTCTCTGTGGTGTTGCTCTTCAGGAAAGAAGACAACATCGCCATGGCTTCTCTCTCTCTCTTTGCTGGTGTTGTTCTTCGGAGAAGAAGATGATGCTGCCATGGCTTCTCTCTCTCTGCGTTGGTGTTGTTCTTCGGGGAAGAAGACAACGCCGCTGCCATGGCCTCTCTCTCTCTCTCTCTCTCTCTCTCTCAATTTGGGAATTTAGGGTTTCGACTTGGGGTTTAAGACGCCAAACGACGTCGTTTGGTGGTTTACTTGCTGATTGGACTCTTCGACGAGCCACATAAATATAAGAAATTAATAAATAAAAAAAGGCAACATCGGATTTCCGGCAGTTTAGATCGGCATTGGCACCAAAGTGAGCGCTTTTCAAATTTTTTGGCACTTAAGTGATCCGACGGAAATTTTGGCACCAAAGTGAGCGCCATACACAACTTATGGCACAATTAGTGTACTTATCCCCGTTTTCTTGTGTAACGTCAAATCTAGAAGATGGAGTTCGCCAGAAATTACACCTCTAATAACTTAACCTTTCGAAATGGTTTGCGCGCTCCATTCAATATATTATAGGACCAAAAGTCTTCAACATCGATTTCTAGCTCTTTTCATTCATGGCTTTTCTTGCTTGTTATGCAGTAATTCAACCAACCTTTCATCATCTATGGTGTTCTATAGCTCCCGTCATCTCATAAACCTCCGTCTGGGGGAGTTGTTGAGAGAAAAAAAAAATACATATTACACCGTTCTCCAGCAGTTAAAGTAGTTGGAGCAATTGCCGCTCAATTAAATAAATCCAAAGTACCGCTATTTGATTTTCACTTTTTGTAAGATTGGTGTCTGTACACTACAAAAGTACAACAAAACTGTCCAGAAAAGATGGATCCATCCCCTTGTTCGTATAAACAAGTTTGAATTAAAATCCGCATGCTCCCAAGGGCCCCCCACATACCAGAATTGGGCCAAAACAAATTGAGAAAGGCTAAACATAGGCTGGGAAGCAGAAAAATTGGGCCGGGATGGACCAGATTGGCCTGTTCCAGCAAAATCGGGCCACTTACTTGGTATGGAAGTATAATCAATTTAATAGAAAAACTGCTATAAAAATCTTGATACATATTAAAGTCATATCTATTTTTCGACCAAATATATATATTTTTTTACTTTGTTTCTTATTTTTAAATTTGCTTGATATGAATACTCAAAAATTGTAAACATTAGATAAAGATCGAACTCTTTAAAACATAAACAATATTATATTTTCTCTTAGGGATCATAGGCTTTCAGTTTTATCTAAACTTATGTATAGAGAATCTATTTTTTTTTCAATCTAACTACTAAGAGCTAGCACTCAACCTGCGATGTGCACCTGTCAAAATACTCCTATGGTCATGATATGCAAGTTTAAGGTGAAAACATTGTGTTACTTATCTTGGAAAAAAATAGATGTCAATGGGTCCATCCACAGGCATATACAACAGTAGCTCTTGCAAATTGGTCTGGCACAAAAGATTCGGCATAGTCCGAAAGCATCAATTGCCAGATGGTTAAGGTTCACTGGCAATTTCGCAATATGGATTTGGTCTTGCTAGTCATAAAACTTGATCTAGAAGAACACATGCACAAAAAATAAAAATGGAAAGACAACTCCGTCGATGAAAATACAGCTTCATTGAATTAGAGTTTCCCATCGAAAGCATCAATGACATTATCAATGACAATATGTGCCGTTGATGCTCACGTACCTGATATATATGTGACTGTGGATGCTACGTGGTTGTCCCTCTCACCTCCGTGGCCTCATCTCATTTCATTACTATAATAGCAAAGAATGTCCTGTTCGAATTCTTTTTTCCAAACAAAAGTAGCAACGAAAAATTTAAATTTATGACTTTTGCAATTTACACCATTCTCGGGTATTGTTCACGCAATGCGCTCTAGCCATGCGACTTGGGTCCAGTTCACGCGTGATCGTTGTGGGTGATTCCGGTTGCTTGGCTGGTTTGTTGGAGCTGCTTTTTGGTGGATCCCTTATCTCTTCCACCCTCTCCATCTCCACCGAAGGATTTCGTGTTTCTCTTCCCTGTTCGTGCCTGATGGTCCCTCGATCGCAGCCCTAGTTTTCATTGGAGTCGCGATTTTGTTCTTGCTGGTTCGGAGATTCTGCTTGTCTAGTATTACTGGGCTTTGGTGGTTTGCATCCCCCTACCTCATCCTCACTTTCTACTAAAACTTTTTCGAAATCTCTTCACCATCAGGTATAAATGCTCCTCATTAATTGGGGTTTTCTGGGTTTTTACTGTTTGTTCTAGGCTCTGCTTTTCGAATGGCTTCCACTCGTGAGCTCGAGACCTCAAGGAAAGCCCAGCAAGCTCATGCTAGGGGCCGAAGTCAAAGGAGGAATTCTAACCCTCCTTTGGACAGGGGCAAGGCTGTTGCTACATCTGCCCATTCTTCTCCCACCTGTGCTCGCTTGACTGGTGGTCCGACTACTGCTGGAACTTCTGATAAGCCCTTTCCTGAATCTGCTAAATTGCATAAGCCAACCCGTGGACATGCTGCCCCTCTTGATCCTGAAGCCGCTAAGGCCCTTTCGTGGGTTAAGGTCACCAAGGCAGCTACCAAAGGTTACGACCTTACCTACGTGCCCCCGGATGTTGTTGATGGGGAACCTTATGCCCGAATCCCATTTGAAATTCTCAAAGGAGGTGATCCTAAATGGAAAGAATGCTTAGTGGGCTACTACGTTGGCAAACGATTGCCATTCAAGATGACAGAAAATAGTCATGAGGCAAGCTTGGGGGACTCAACTCTTGGAAGTACAAGCCAATGAGGATGGCTTTTATTTCTTTCATTTGCCAGATCCAGAGTATAGAGGAAGGTCCTTGATGGTGGGCCTTACACGATGGCCAAGGTGCCGCTCATCCTCCAACAGTGGCATCCCCTATTGGAACTAAAAAGGAACAGCCATAAATTGGTACTAATTTGGGTTCAGCTTAAAAATATTCCTTATGCTTTGTGGTCTGCAATGGGTATTAGCACAATTGCTAGCACTATTGGTCGTCCTTTATATGTCGATCAACACACTAAGCAGGTTAAAACCCTATCCTATGTACTTGTGTGTGTGGAAATCAATGTTGATTATGCTTTTCCTAATTCTATTCCAATTGGAATCGAGGGAATAACTCGCTGTGTCGATGTGTTGTATGAATGGAGACCTATAGTCTGTCCCTCTTGCTGCACTTTTGGGCATGTGTGTGGCCGCCCAAAACCAAAGCCTCCTCCTCATACCTCTTCTCCTCCAGCAGCACCTACTGGTGAAGATTCCCAAGCTCCGACACAGCATCCTTAACTGGAAGAAGGATGGAAATTGGTTCGGGGAAAACAGAGCAGTCATGTAGGTGCCCTTGAAGCCGACTTTGTTATTGCTCTTGAATCCAGCAAGGAAGCGTGTGACATTCAGATTTTCGGGCTCTGATTTCAATTGGTTAAATTGGGCATTTCATCGATGCAACTACAATGTTTTTTTCTGAGTTGGCCACTCACAAAATAACTAAACTAGCTAGGTAGGTTATTAAGGACTTTAAGGCAGATAAACTGAGAATTCGATAATGAATTGATTTCTCGACCGTGCTCATCTTTAGAGATTATTATGGCACGATTAAAAATCAAATTAAGATTAGAGATAGGTCGGTTCAACTGAGATGAATGACCGATCGTGGGTGACTCCACTAAATTGGAAAACTCTCGTCGACCGGCACTAATTTGATTTTACTATCGTTTTGGTACCCTGTGTCCGTATTTGAATTATCGAGATTTTCATGACAATCGAGAGTCACCAATGTGTCAAGCGGGTTTATCGTAGCTCGAAGAAAATCAACCACAGGTCATTTGTCCTAAAAAATTCTGAAAATTACCGAGTAGTTTAGGTCACGCTAAAAGCGCGTCAGAGTGAAATTAACTGTCAATCGAGTCAAATTTCAGAAATTGAAGATTTTGTGGTGTCACGAGCTATTTTAGAAACGTTGATTCAATCTCAGAAGATTTTTCAGAGATTCCGAGATTTTTGTGGAAAACAGTTTCGGACGTTGCGCAAAATTAATAGAAAATTGAACGGGTTAAATTAAAGGAAATTTGGATTTCTGAGCTGAGCCTTTAAGTGTCGGGGATTTATAGAAAATTGTTCGAGATTTTTCTTTAATCGGACATCGATTTGGAGATTTGAATGAAGAAATTAAACCCAAGATTTATTAAATTCGGAACTAAGGAGGGGTGCTAGAATTTTGGCACCAATTTGGATTATTTATGGAATTTTAGGTTGGAAAGTATTATGGGGGACAAGCATTTAAGAGAAGAGATGTTTGTGTTGATCTTTTCCTCTTTTTCTTGGCATGTTGAGCACTACCCAACCGCTGGCCTCCACCTTCTTCACGAGAGCTTATCCTTAGCCGAAGATTTATTCTGCTTTTGCTTTCAACTTTCACTTCCTCCTTCCTCGATCAGTCCCTGCCGCCTGCTCCATTTTCGGTTCCCTCTGCCATCCACGACTCATCCACCGAAGGCCCACACATCCATGGTCTGTTCTCCTCAGTCAACCGAAGACCATCAGCCTCTTCATGTCTTCATTTTGCCGGTCATCCATCAAGCAACAAAGAGCCCAAGCTTCCAAGAGTCCTCCTCCACTTTCACGTTTCATTTCCTTGCAACACTCTCGGTCAACAAGTCAGTTCATGCGGCCACTGAAGTTGACTCCATCGCCCACTCTCCACTAAAGCTTGTCGTTCACCCATGAAGCAATGAAGACCGAAGCCAGCTCGCCACCTCAACCGGTCTTCCTCCTTGTTGTCAACGCTAGCTACCCCACCGAAACAGCCACTTGACCAGCCGTCTTCAGCTTCTTCAATTCACGAAATTTTCCACACCTACAGCAACCTTCACGCCCCACCGATTCTCTGCATGAGTCACCACAGCAGCACGTCCTCCATCAAGTTTGACTGTGTTCGTCCATCTGCCCACCGATCCCACCGAGCAGCATCCCATCCAAGCGAAGTCCAAAGCCACAACTCTTCGTGCAGCTCCATTCCACCGAAGACGCATGCCAACTGACTCCCATCCTCATATGGTTCATCTCACTCGAAGCTGCCTTCATCAAGCCTTCGCTACTTCTGCTTTCCTTGGCATGGATATCGCGGCTCCTTCTCGTTCAGCCACTGCAGCCCATGAAGACTTGTAGCAGCCCGAGCCCAACAGTCTTCAGCCACACGTGCGTTCAACAAGTTCAGCCCATTTGCAGAAGCAAGACAGGCCCAGTTCAGTTTTGTTTCGGCCCAGCTTCTCCAAGCAAGCCCAGCAGCTCCATTTCTTCAGCCCGTGAGTTTAGTGAGGCCCATTTAGTTTAGCCATTTTAGCCCAACTCAGCCCAGTTCGCGATTGTTTTCAGCAGTCCATTTGAAGTCTTCAGCCATTGGAGTTCGGCCCAACAATTTCTTTTGTTGCTCGGCCCGGCTCGCAAAGATCAACCCATCCGAAGGCAAGCCCAGTCCAAAGTAAGCCCGGGTCAAGCTTAGCCCAAGAATTTCAGTAGGCCCAAGCCCAAAATTTCTGCAGGCTTACGAAGTTTCTTGGCCCGGCCCGAGTGTGCATTGTCGCCGCCAAAATTTTGGAATTCGACCCCTGTTGTGTCGCCGTCGCAGTGTTCCAATCTTCGTTTTGCCAAGTAAGTTTTACTCACTAATGCTTTCTTAGTTTGCTAATGATGCCTAATGGTTGATTAGATTTAATTAAGTGCAATTAGGTGGTTAGATTAGTTTAGAACAATTAAATTAGTGACTTAATTATGCATGTTAGGTGGTTAGACCTAGTCATTAGCAAATAGAGAGCCTTTATTATTTATTGAACGCATCTCAGGGTTTTCTCAACCCATTTCGGGTTCTAAATAGGCATCATGAGTCTAATTGGATTTTTTATATTTATTTAATTAATTTTTGAAATGAATTATTTAATTATTTATATTCCGAAAATTCAACTAGGATGGCCAGTGACCGGGATTTTATGCTAATGATCGTGGCGTAGTCCGTTTATTTAATTGAGCTTTACATTATGCCAAATTGGAATTATTGTGTCTATTTATTTAATTTTCAAAATTAATTATATAATTATTTATTTTTCGGAAATTCAACCGGGATGGCTAGTGACCGGAATTTTGTGCTGATTGTCATGGAGCAGTCCGTTTATTTATTTGAGCTTTAATTCGTGTCGAATTGATTAAATGGTGCATTTTGAAGTTATGTTCTTAAATAATTCAATTTTGGCTATGTAATTGAGGATTGATCGGGTATCGGTTGTCAGTATCGAAAGTGAGTTGGTAAATCACCTGGAGAATGCACGTGGCCCAGTGAATTGGAGTGTCACTTGGGAAGGACACATGACTCGGTGATTGGATATGTCACCTTGGCGAAAAGGTAGCCTTAAAGAATGCACGTGGCTCAGAGACTTGGTATGTCCTCCTAGAGAATGCATGTGGCTCGGTGACAAAGTATGGCATCATAAAATGGGCATGTGGGTTCAGTGAATTGATGCATCACTTTGGTGAGTTAGCACCTAAGAGAAGGCACGTGGGCCTGGGCATCGTAAAAATGGCACGTGGGCTTGGTGATTTGATGCATCACTTTGGCAAACTAGTGCCTAAGAGAATGCATGTAGGCCTAGGCATCGTAAAAAGGGCATGTGACTTGGTGAATCGATGCATCACCTTGGCGAAAAGGGTCGCCTGAGAGAATGCAAGTGGGCCTAGTGAGTAAGTATGTCGTCTTGGAAAAGGAGCACGTGAACTTGGGGACTTGGGATGTCATCCTGAGGTATTCATGTAGGCTCGATGACTGAATATTCCATCGTAGGGAATGTATGGTCTGATTGATATAAAATCGACTAGGTCGATTGATCATTGCTTTGATCTGATGTTGTGAATTGATTGATTGACTGGAAATGATCATGAGTGGTCTTGTTGGCGTGTAATCGACTCCGTCGATTTGATCAATGCTTCGATTAGTGATGTGATTGCTTAGATGCCTATTTGATATGTGCTAATATGCAGGTGGAATCTAAGGCCAAGGTAAGTCCCCTGACTCATGTTGTGCATAGGTAACCCTAAAGTGTATTAGTTTACTAATCGGGTCTTAGAGGGTAGAACTTGTTGAGACGTGGTTCAATGGTTATTGAATAACCATTTCAGGACCCTGATGAGGAGCCTGAGGAGGGGGAATCTGAAGAAGAGAGCCCTAATGTGGAACCAGATGAGAAGGAGGATTTTGGAGAAGAAGATGACCATGAGGAGGATCCTAAGTATGACCCGGATGAAGACTAAGATCTTATCCTATTTTTTCAGACCTTGATTATATGTGGATAAGGGTTAGATCGGACCCTTGAGAATAGTATTGCAGTATATACTATGAGGTGCTTGTATAAAAGAGTAGTTGTGAATTTCAGTATGAAAAATATGGCCCTATTTTTCCATCACATTGCTTTATTATTTGAGGATTTATAACTGCTTCCACATGTGCATATAAAAATGAAAAGGGTCGGTGATACGTCATGAGATATTGCTTTCAAAATCGACCAAAGGTAAGGGATGTGTGCGTGCCTAAGGATCGAGGCATGACAAAGCACCAGCCCCTAATGTTGCTACTGCCCCCCCTTGGATTTCAAACACTCTTACTAAGGGTGTGTTACCCTTATAGCACGATGCCGATCTCTCATCGTCAACAAACTTGAATGTTCCCCACATGCAGATGGTTTCCTCCTCAATTTTTGACGATGATTATGAGATTGAGGCTTCTATTGCTGGATCAAACATTGATGAGGATAGATTGCTGGTGTCTTCCTTTGCTCCCCCGGATCCAACTCCCCCCTTGCATAGGATCGCCCCCTTTCCCCTGTACAAGTTCCGAGTAGAGAGCAAACTCATTCCCCTGCTCAAAGCTCCCCTAGCAACCCAAAACCGAAGACTACTGCAAAGAAGAAATGCGGTAAAAGGTGAGTTCCCCTCCACCTTGTACATATGTATATATATGGAACATTAAAGGACTGGGCAGTCTTATTAAGCAAGCTAAGATCAAAAATCTTGTTAGAGTTAATTGCCTTACTTGTATTGGCATTCTGGAAACGAAGGCCTCCCCAATTTTGTTTCCTTCTCTATCTAACGGTCTTATCGCCAGCTGGACTTGGATTGCTAACTACGAGCATTCGGACAAAGGTAGATATGGATTGGTTGGAACTCGAAGTTGGTTGAGTTCACCTCCCACTCATCTTCTCTCCAAGTCATCCATAGAAACCTAAAATGTTTGGCTACTGGGAAAGAATTCTTCCTCTCCATTGTATGTGCTGAGCACACATTCGTGCATAGGCGACCTCTTTGGTAGGATTTGGTCCTGACTAGTAGTGCTCGCGTTGCTTTTCCTTGGCAGGTTGTTGGTGACTTCAATGCCATAAGATATCCATCGATAGAGTGGGTAGCCTCTCCACTTGATTACCCTCTTATGAAGAATTTGGAACTTGCTTACTTTAAGTGGGTATTGAGTATCTTTGGTACATGGGTTGTAGATTTACCTAGGCTACCTCCTTTGGCGAAAGCCATAAATAGAGTAAAATTGATAGAATTCTCATCAATCTGTGTTGGAGCAATATATTTTCTTTCTCCGAGCCGACTTTTCTTCCAGCTAGCATTTTTGACCACTCTCCAATGGTGGTTAGAATTTTCCCAACACTTAAGACTAAGAAGCTGTTCAAATTCTTTAACTTTTGGATGTAGCATCCATCGTTCAATGGATTAGTGCGCCAAGCTTGGGATTCTTCGATTAGGGGCACTGCCATGTACATATTCTATGTTAAGCTAAAACAGGTGAAGGCGGAGCTCAAGAATCTCAACAAAAAGTCATTCTCGGACATTTCTAGTAGAACCACTGAGGCCCGCAATGCTTTATCCATTGTACATGAGGCTCTCTATCTTGATCCTTTCAATTTACAGCTTACGGCTCATGAAAGAGAATGCAGTAATATTTTCTCTGACCTCTGTCTTCAAGAAGAAAGTTTCTACAAACAGAAATCTTGAGTGAAGTGGCTTGAAGAGGGTGACTTTAACACCAAATTCTTCCACCATTCGGTAAATAGGAAGCATCTTCTCAATAGAATTCTTTCTCTTACAGATAATGCCAAGAACTTGGTTCAAGATCCTCCACAGATCCAGCAACTACTTGTTTCTCATTTCCGAGATCTTTTGGCCTATTCGCCTCTTTCCATCGTGCCTTCAATACAAGATGTCCGTTCGGTAATTCATCGAGAGCTGGACGACAACCACATCCTCCACCTTTCAAGACCTGTATCGGATATTGAAATTCGGGAATCCCTATTTTCCTTAGCTGCTGGAAAGGTGCCGGGCCTTGATGGTTTTCTTGTGGAATTTTACAAACACAGCTGGGACATTGTTGGCCATTCGGTTACTTGCGCGATCAAGGACTTTTTATCTACCAGTAAGCTCCTAAAGGAATCCAACAACACTATCCTTACTCTTATACCCAAATGCCCCAATGCTACTATGGTAAATGATTTCAAACGATTGCTTATTGCAACACGGTGTATAAATGCATAACTAAGATTATCGCAAACCGTATGGCGACTATTATGCCTTCCATTATTAGCCATGCTTAAAATGCATTTATCAAAGGAAGACAAATTAGCGACAACATCCTTCTAGTTCAGGAGCTCTTTGCGGGTTTCACCTCAAGCCATATAAGCCTAAATGTGCCATCAAAGTTGATTTTCGGAAGGCATACGACACACTAAATTGAGATTTTCTGGAGGTAACGCTTCAAGCTTTCCGATTTCCCCTCCATTTCATTTATCTCATTATGACATGTGTTCGGTTGCCGCACTTCTCTATTTCTGTGAATGGTGAATTGTATGGATTTTTTTCCTAGTGGCAGAGGTATTAGACAGGGTGATCCAATGTCGCCTTACCTTTTTACGTTTGTCATGGAAGTTTTCACTGGCATATTGAATATGCAAACTAATCACCCATTGTTCCAATTTTTCTAGAGATGTAAATCAACTAGACTCTCTCATTTATTTTTTGCCGACGATGTACTGCTTTTTGCTTACGCCTCTATGCCAACTCTGTCTCTTCTTAAAGCAGGATTGGGGCTTCAACCGAACATTTAGAAAAGTAAGATCTACTTTTCAGGAGTCTCTCCTGAATCCCGTGATGCCTTCATCACACTTTTTGGATTTCAGGAAGGATCCCCGCCATTCCGATATCTTGGAATTCTAGTCATCTCCTCCAGGCTTCACAAAGTTGATTGTATCACATTAGTTAACATCATCACTTCAAGAGTGCAAACTTGGACACAACAATTCCTCTCATTTGCAGGCTAGTTGCAATTCATTAGGTCAATGCTCCACTCCGTTCAAGTTTATTGGGCAAATGTGTTCATTTTACCGAGATTGGTGTTGTATGACATTGAGCGAATTTTGAGACAATTCCTTTGGAAGGGTCCTAACCTCAGAACGGGTGGTACTAGGTCCTAACCTCAGAACGGGTGGTACTAAGGTTGCTTAGCTAATGTTTGCCTTCCTAAGTTTGAAGGTGGCTTGGGAATCCACAGACTTCGGGAAAGTAACACGGTTGCCATGTTAAAGCACATCTGGTTGTTATTCATAGACAGGGAATCCCTTTGGTGCAGGTGGATTCACTCAGTTTTTTTGAAGAATGTAAACTTCTAGTTCGCCTCAAAACCTACCACTTGCTCTTGGTCTTGGAAGAAAATCCTAGACCTCCATGGTGGCTTTCGCAAATCCTTTTCTTGGCATGTGGGGAATGGCTGCTCCATCTCTTTCTGGTTTGACAACCGGCATCCTAAAGGGCCGTTTAACTTATTGTTTACCAATGCAGATATTTATTGCTCTCGGCTTGCTAAAGGAGCTTCTGTTGCGGATTTTTTGAATTTTCGGATCCCACTTCGAGCATGTTGGAAGTAATCAACTCTTGGGATGACCCCCTTCTTGAACTTAATGATGAACATGATTAATTCCGCTGGTTGGGCAGTCCTTCTGGCAACTTTACTGCTGCTTTAGCTTGGGATAACACACACCCAAGAAGCCTTCCTAAACAATGGGCTCCTTTCTTCTGGAACTCCTCGTTAGCTCCTCGATTTCAATTTTTGCTTTGGCTAATTACAAAGAACAAATTACCAACCCAAGTTCTTCTTCTCACCTATGGTCGTATCTCAGCTACGAATTGCAGCTTCTACTCATATATGCTTGACTCGGTCAACCACTTATTTTTTGCGTGTCCTATACCTTTTGCCTTAGCGATTTTCTAGGCTACTAGATTCAATTTCACTTGGCGGAACAATTCTTGGTTGGATAATTTGCTCTGGGCGATCAAATACTTATCCAGTGCTTCTTTCTGCTCTTCTCATGCTCGGTTCGGGTTTGTTGCTATGTGCAATATCATTTGGAAGGAGCGGAATAACATCCTTTTCTGGGGTAGACCTCCCTCCCTCTCGGCCATGAAAAGGCGTCTTGAAAGAGTCATTAAGGACAAAGCATTGTCCTTCCATCACGTCCCTCCCACCTCTACAAATAGAAGACTGCTACAAATTTGGTTGCCCAATCCCTCCATCTTGGCGGATTAGAATACCCCAATGGCGGCCTGACTTCTTGAGTAGGGGTTCTTTAACTATCTAGTGCTTGGAGGTTCTTCATAACTACAAGTTGTTGATGCAGAAGCTAGGATTGGTGTTCTTCGCTCCTTTCTTTGGCATTGGCAGCATCTTTTCTACCGACTTTGAGTGGGTTTCTATTTTCTTTTCTTTTGTAGCCTCTCTATTCTCTATATCGGGGTAGGCTAATTGGTGCTCCTTGGCCGTTGTTTAGGCCTTCTTTTCTTTTGCTATTGCTTGTCTTTGCTTTCTTTTACCTCGGCCCCCTTCCACTCACTCTGACTCCCGTCTTTGTCAGTGCAAGTTTTTGGGATCGAGCTCTTGCTGTATAGCTATTTATAGCTTACTAGTTAAAAGTCAATATATTCTTACCTTTTACCAAAAAAAAAATTAAATTAAATTAAATTAACGACAATTGCAATTCCCACTAAAGAAGATTCTAAGGATTCAAAAATGCGGAACATAATAAAATCCTCATTCTATTGTACCTTCCAATTTGCAGATAATTGCAGAGACATTGTAGGCACAATCTTCAAATGTATCCTCGTGTTCCTCACTCGTGCAAAACTCTGTAGCCGAACAAAGGCGAATCTAGAGTTCTAGTGCCTAAATATATCTATAGCTGTGATCTCTTCTCCCTACTAGGGAGCGTAAAACCCACCCAAATTTTTCTCTGTGATCTCCCAAAACCACTCTGACATGCTCCTCAATCGACAACAGAAATAGTTCCTCTTTTTCAATCTCCCACTCTAGCATGTTGTTGTCCAGTAGTTCACGCCCGGAAAGATCCTCTACTGGTGTATCTAAAATGTAAAGGCGGGATAGGTTCTTCAAATTCAAAATATCAAGTGTGGTCAATGACTGGCAACTCATAATATCAAGGGTCAAGATACTCGAGGAGATTTGCGGAATGCATTGGAGTCTTCCGCAACCCCAAAGTTCAAGATACTTCAGGTGAGAAAGGGCACCTAGCTGAGGAGATAGGTTAGTCATGTGTGGGATATTCAATGCCAAGGTTTGTAGTTTAGATAACCTCCTAAGCCACCAAGGCGAGGGATCTGGCACCGACTCCAGGCTAGAGCTGTCACGCATCATCATGAATAGCATTAGCTGATTCAAGTTGATCAAATTTGAAAGATCGAGGACAATTACCATGGACCACGACACGATTACCAAAGAAGTCAAGCTTACTGGAAGTTTAGGCAAGATAGATATACCTTTAACTCACTATTTGCATATACTAGCAGTGTTTTCAGATTCCACAAATTTTCCATAGAGTCAAGTAACTCTGTGATTCCTAAATTAAATAGATCTAACTCAGTCAATGACCATAATTTTCCAATGAGGTATGGAAGTCTATTTATGTGCCGACATCTTCTCAAATTCAATCGCTCGAGTCTTGTCAATGGTCCAATGTAGTTGGGTAGGTGAACTATAGGTGTATCCATTAAAGAAAGATCTAATGAAGAAGTTGGATAGTTGATTGAACCCGATGTTTTAACCAACAGGGAATCTTGAGCATTGGGATTCTCCAATTTTTCCAAAGCCCACCAATCTGGAATTTCTGGTATTGAGGTTCCTTCAAGGAGAAGTTCTTTTAGACTTGGCAAGCCACCTAGCTCCTCTGGCAGAGGGTGGAGCTCATGGCAAGATATTAAGCTCAAGAAAATCAAGTTCTTCAATTTACCAATTGACGAGTCGATTACAACCAATCTATTAGAGCCATCGAGAATCAATCTCTCTAGTTTGAGTAATCCAGATAGATCGGGTGTCTTGGTCAAGCAGGTGCAATTGGTAAGATTAAGAACTTTCAAATTGCACGCTCCCTACAGCACCAATATGGTAACTTGTAGATAAATTTTACAGAAAGAGAATAGTGACAATAATAAGAAGATTGTTCTAGAACAAACTATACCTTGATTATTCTCCATCCATCCCAATGATGTGTAATTTCACTCTTTGAAAAATCGAGGATGACTAATTTGGTCATTGAAAAGTAAGTGATTGCGAGTGCCCGCCAAGGAAAATGATGCCACATAAGCCATCTTAAATTTGGAAGGAGTTGTATGTTCATCGATCAAATTTCCCCACATGAAAAAAAAATCATCGGTGAAAAAATCCAAGATATGTTATACTAAAGTAGGGCAGCATTTGAAAGGAAACCTACCAAGCCGGAATTGAGGGATTGGCTGTCTATGAGAAGGGATTGGGGTAATTGGCCTTCCACTCGAAGGAACTGTAGGTTTGGAAGCATTGCAAGTCCTCCAAGAGGAAGACTGTCCTCCCAAAATTGGTCAAAATTCAGACGGAGGGCTTCGAGCCTTTTATTTGTCTGAATATTGAAGCAAGACAAATTTAGGAAAAGGAAGAACACAGTTAATTAAGAGAAAATCTTGGGACAAAGTAGAATTTCACTAAAAACAGCCCTTAATTATATTTGAGTAGTATATCTTCCTCGCTCTGTATTACATCTAGTGCCTCCTTATGGTTCCACAATCTACTGGTCTGGGCTATTTCCTTCACATTGTTGTCAACTCCTACCAAGAAGTCAGTAACCAACAAATATGCTTTTTTCAGCTCGATTAAAACCTTCGTAACGATACGTTCAACAAGTTTTCCTTCGTGCCTAATGATATAAACGATGAGAAAGACCAAGGTGAACAGAAAATAAGTTAGAATCGGCAAGCTGAAATATATGACATCAGGAATTGATAACACTAGGCTGCGGAAGCCACAGGAGGCAACAAGAAGTGCAACTGCAAGTGGAACTTACGTATTGCATTGGTAAGGAAGAAAAAATTCATGGACATGCTAGGCAGATGCTCAAACCTTGTGCAGATTTAGAGCAGCTATACAACCGTCAAATACAGTAGATGATCATAATATATTGCTAGTAAGAGGAACAAAGGATGAATTTATTTTTTTTTACGTGTATTTCGGATGTGTACAAAAGCTTCTTTTTCGCAAAATAGTTTTACGATCAGCACATCGTGCAAAATAGTTTTACAATCAGCAAATTATAATTTCTGTATATAAATACAATAAGGTGTATTTGAATTGATGTATCGAAGAAGTGAACATTGGTATCTATTCTGTAATGGTTAAATTAATATCTCGATTTTGAATTCGGATAAATTAAATTTATCGATAAAGATTTCCCAAGCTAAGAAAAAATTTCCTTGGTCTCCGAAGGATTATAAAATAAAAGGGAGATATGAAATTTTCTTTACCTACGTTTGTTGGCCACGGTGGGGCCCACGCCATAGGCTTTCTTCATTTAGCCGAAGCCTATTCGGACGAAGTCTTCTGCTTGTGGAATCAAAAAGAGGAAAGAGGTGGGGCCCAAGGTCAAAAGTTTGACCTTGGGCACACACATAAAAACAGAAGAAATTTGTTGCAGGTTTCTTTTTAACCCTACAAAAAGAGCCGCCGAAGCCTCTGCGAAAGAAACCCTACGTGGAGCGCGTGTCCAACGATCAATGAAGCCACAAGTCCTCCACGCGAAGCTTGAAGAAATACGCGATTTCGTACATACGCAAACCAGGCATACATAGAGTGTTGTGTTTTGAGTTTGAACGTGAGGTAATTTTGTGCCGTGAGTTTATTCTCAAGAGAGTTGTTTATTTATAAACACTTTGGGTTTGTGGTTAAATTTAGATGTGGGAAATATTTGAGCGATTGAGCGATTGTAAACTCTGATTCTCCGATTTTAGTGGATTATTTGCTGCTAGCTCTCCCCGTGGATGTAGATACCGATACTCAGACCAAACCACATAAATTTCTGGTATCCTAATTTTTCTCGTTTATTTCTCTAGCGTTTTCGCATTAACATAAATTGCAAGATCCTGTTGTTTTCATATATTATATCCCAACAATTGGTATCAGAGCATGGGGTTGGATTTATTGATTGTGATTTGGGGCTTTTGCTTGTCTGATTATTATCTGGAAATTCTATTATTGCAATTATGTTTGAGAGGAAATCCGAGATTGAAAAGTTTGATGGGAGAAATAACTTTGTGTTATGGAGCATCAAGATGCGGGCTTTATTGACAACAAAAGGTTTGACCAAGGCACTAGATGGCAAAGACAAGTTGCCAATTATAATGAAAGCCTCAGAGAGGGTAGAGCTTATAAAAAAGGTAAAGAGCATAATCATGTTAAATTTGTCAGATGAGGTCTTACTAGAGGTTATTGAGGAGAAAGATGCCGTAACATTATGGGCAAAACTTCAAGCACTTTATGTGAGCAAAGGTTTGAACAATCGCTTATATATGCTGAAGAAGATGTTTCAATTTAGATATACTGAAGGTACGTCTATCAGAACCCACTTAGATAAATTTAATAAACTCATGTTGGATCTGAAGAACGTCGGTAAGATACTTGATGATGAAGAGCAGGGCATGATGTTGTTAGCCTCTTTACCAGAGTCATGGGAGCACTTTACTGAATCGTTGTTGCAGGGGCGTACTACAATTACCTCAAAAGAGATAAAGTCCTCCTTATTCTCTAAGGAGTGGTAGAGAAAGTTGCGAGATAATGGTCTAGCGAAAGGAGCAGCGTAAGCACTGACGATTCGAGATAGAGAACAACATCGATAGTCTAGTAGCAGCAAAAGTAAAAGCAGATCGAAATCATGCAATAGAAAGTCCAAGGGACGCATGAAGTGCTTTGAGTGTCACGAGGAGGGGCACATCAGGAGAGATTGTTCAAAGCGAAGAAATAAAGTTGATAAGCAAAATGCTACAAGTAGCGTGGCAAATGTTGCTAAGGGGAGCAATAGGAATGTAGAAGCTGTCTTATGTGTGACTGCTACTTCGTCAGGAGATGAATGGGTGCTAGATTCGGGGTGCTCTTATCACATGACGCCTCATAAGAACTGATTTACTATTTACCAAGCTGCAGATGGTGGTAGGGTTCTTTTGGGGAATAATGCAGTCTGTAAGGCTGTGGGGATAGGGACAATTCGGATCCGGATGCACGATGGGGTGGTGTGCACATTGACAAATGTGAGGCATGTACCGGAGCTCAAAAAGAATCTTATTGCTCTGGGAACACTCGATGACATCGAGTGTAGGTACACTGCTGAAAGTGGAGTACTGAAGATCTCTCGAGGTGGCATGACAATGATGAAGGAGAAGAAAGTGAATACTCTCTATCATCTACTAGGAGAGACCGTGACCGGAAGTGTTGCTATTTCATTAGGTGAGTCAGACTCTAATTTGACTCAATTATGGCATATGCGTTTAGGGCACATGAGTGAGGCAGGTATGACGATGCTGAGTGAAAGGGAGTTGTTGAAGGGTCAGAAAACAAGGAAGCTGGACTTATGTGAGCACTGCATCTATGGGAAGCGGCACCGAGTTAAGTTTATAATAGTTATTCATTCAACCAAACGACCAATTGAATATATTCATTCAAATGTCTAAGGCCCGTCTTCGGTTCCTTCGAAAGGAGGTGCCCGATATATGCTAACATTTATCAACGACTATTCGAGGAATGTATGGGTATAATTTTTAAAGCACAAATATGATGTGTTTGATCGGTTCAAGAAATTTAAGGCATTGATCGAGAAGCAGTCGGATAAGTAGATCAAGTGCCTGAGAACCGATAATGGCATAAACTTCAGTGGTAAAGATTTTACCGAGTTCTGCGAGAAAGAATGTATTGTAAGACACCGCACAATACCTGGGACACCATAGCAGAATGGTGTGGCAGAATGGAAGAACAGAATCTTGCTTGAGCGAGCTCGATGCATGCTTTCGCATGCAGGACTTGGCAAGGAATTTTGGGCTGAAGCAATGAACATGTCATGTTACCTGGTAAATCAATCTCCATCGTCTGCTATCGAGTGGAAGACTCCTGAGAAAGTATGGTCGGGAAAACATGTTGATTATTCCGAATTGCGTATATTCGGATGTTCTGCGTATGCTCATGCGAGTGATGGTAAGCTTGAGTCGAAGGCGAAGAAGTGCATATTTCTAGGTTATGCACAAGGGGTGAAAGGCTACCGGCTGTAGTGCACTGATCCCAGATCACCCGGTTTTCTAATCAGCAGAGATGTGATCTTCGACGAGACTGCAATACTTCAACAGAAGGGTTTTGAGACATAATCGGCAGAGAAGACAGATCATGGTATCATAAGTGAGGTGGAGCTTCAGGTGGAGACTCCGGAGACCTCGAAGGTAATAGAGGTTGAGACTGTAGATAAAGTCGCAATTCCTGAAGTCAGTGATAATGAACAACCAGCAAAGCCACAGCAAACTATAGCCGCAGATAGAGAGAGAAGGCAAATTAAACCACTGTACGTTATGGTTATATAGATATTGCTTATGCATTGACTGTAGATGATGAGGTGGAGACAGATGAGCCTTCGTCTTACTCTGAGGCGATGGCTAGTTCGGAGTCATCGTAATGACTAGGGGTTATGAGCGAAGAGATGGATTCACTCCATCGAAATCAGACATGGGAGTTGGTCAAAATACCTAAGAGCCAAAAGATTGTTGGAAGTAAATAGGTCTTCAAACGGAAAGAGGGCACTCTTAGTATCGAGGCAGCAAGGTATAAGGCGAGACTTGTAGCGAAGGGATATACACAGCGTGAGGGCATTGACTACAATAAGGTGTTCTCTCTTGTGGTAAGACATACTTCTATTCGTGTTTTACTTGCTTTAGTTACTTCGCAGGATCTCGAGTTAGAGTAGCTAGATGTGAAAACTGCGTTTCTTCACGGTGAGTTGGAGAAGCAGATTTACATGAGGCAACCAGAGGTATTTGCTATTCCAGGTAAGGAAGATCATGTTTGCTTGTTAAAGAAATCTTTGTATGGGCTGAAACAATCTCCTAAGCAGTGGTATAAACGTTTCGATGCTTTCATGGCTAGTCAAGATCATTCGAAAAGTTAGATGGATAGCTGCGTTTACTATAGGAGATTGGAGAATAGTTCTTTGATTTATCTACTCTTATATGTTGATGATATGCTGATAGCAGCTAAAAATATGTTTGATATTGATGTGCTGAAGAGGCAGTTAAACGCTAAATTTGAGATGAAAGATTTAGGTGCAGCAGATAAAATTTTGGATATGGAGATTTTGCGTGACAGAACTACAGGAGTTTTACGTCTGTCTCAAAATAAATATATTGAGAAGATTGTGGCACGTTTTAATATGCAGTCGGCAAAATCTGTAAGTACACATGTAGCAAAGCACTTTAAACTTTCAGAAAAATTATCACCGCAGACTGAGCATATGTCCCGTATTCCTTATTCTAGTGCCGTGGGTAGTATTATGTATGTTATGGTGTGCACTAGGCCCGATATTTCACAAGCTGTGAGCGTGGTTAGTCATTATATGAAGCGTCCTAGTAAAACTCATTAAGAATATATGAAGTGGATCCTCAGATATTTGAAGGGGACAACAAACATGGGTATAGTATACTAGAGGGACAATAATGGCAGTGAGACCATTGGTTTTGTAGATTCGGATCACGCCAGTGACTTGAATGATTGCAGGTCTTTAGCAGGGTACGTGTTTACGCTAGCGGGTGGTGCAGTTAGTTGGAAAGCATCCTTATAGGATCATATTGCATTGTCTTCGACTGAAGCAGAGTACATGGCACTAACCTTTGTAGCGAAAGAGGCGATATGGTTACAAAATTTGCTCTCGAACTTTGGGTTAGAACAAAAAGGTGTGGATATACACTGTGATAACCAAGGTGCAATATATTTGGCGTATAATCCAGTTTATCACAAGCGAACGAAGCATATCAACATCAGGTACCACTTCATCCAAGATGTCTTAGCTAAGGGTAATGTTACTGTTAAAAAGATTACTACAGCAGATAACCCAGCAGACATGATGGCTAAGTCTATTCCTTTGGCGAAGCTCAAGCTATATTAGCGTCTGTGGAGAGTGAGCGCCTGTCGGGGCTTTGGGAGAGTAGTATAGATGATGAGCACTATAACTTGGCTTCAAACATCGAGCCAAGGTAGAGAATTGTTAAATTAATGTCTCGATTTTGAATTCGGATAAATCAAATTTATCGATAAAGATTTCCCAAGCCAAGAAGAAATTTCATTGGTCTCCGAAGGATTATAAAATAAAAGGAAGATACGAAATTTTCTTTACCTGCGTTTGTTGGCCACGGTGGGGCCCACGCCATGGGCTTTCTTCATTTAGCCGAAACCTATTCGGATGGAGTCTTCTGCTTGTGGAATCAAAAAGAGGAAAGAGGTGGGGCCCAAGGTCAAAAGTTTGATCTTGGGCACACACATATAAAAACAGAAGAAATTTGTTGCAGGTTTCTTTTTAACCCTACAAAAAGAGCCGCTAAAGCCTCTGCGAAAGAAACCCTACGTGGAGCGCATGTCCAACAATCAACGAAGCCACAAGTCCTCCGCACGAAGCTTGAAGAAATACGCGATTTCGTACGTACGCAAACCAGGCATACGTAGAGCGTTGTGTTTTAAGCTTGAACGTGAGGTAATTTTGTGCCATGAGTTTATTCCCAAGAGAGTTGTTTATTTATAAACACTTTGGGTTTATGGTTAAATCTAGGTGTGAAAAACACTTGAGCGATTGAGCAATTATAAACTCTGATTCTCTGATTTTAGTAAATTATTTGCTACTGGCTCTCCCCATGGACGTAGGTACCGATACTCGGACCGAACCACGTAAATTTCTGGTGTCCTAATTTTTCTTGTTTATTTCTCTAGCGTTTTTTCGTTGACGTAAATTACAAAATCCTGTCGTTTCCACATATTATATCCCAACAGTTATCCGCCCAATGTGCTACCATACAATTAGCATGGATTTGATTTCATTTGAATGAAACCAATATGTCTTATATATTCATTTTTGAGTTAATATTTTTATTTTCATTTATTCGATGCCATTATCACCATTATGATTTGAGAACATTCAAAGTATGGATGACAATTCTTGACATGATACGAAAACATGGCCCAATTTTTGTTTCATTGGGATGCTTGCAATCCCTAGCTGCAGGGTGTGCAATCAAAATCTCGAAATTGCAAACTTCCTAACAATGTGAAGAATTGTTCCCTCTACTATACTCCACATGCTCTTGAGAAGCTCATCAAGATTCATGCTTCTCAGTGGTTTTCCTAACATTTCAGCTGGCTTTGGACCTCATCGAGCGTGAGGCTGTAGAGAGAGCCTTGCCTTGACAATGGGTGCGAACCTGTCTCACCAACAACGCCACCAATACCACCCCTTGAGATCTCATCTTCATGGAACCAGATTGTGCGACCAAACTCGAATGATTTGTGGACATTGCTTCAAATGCTTTAAATCAGACAACAATTTAATGAACACCGTTTTGAGAATCTGGGAGGGTGTTGGTGTCGGAACAGAAGAGCGATAAAAATTAGGGGTGGCAGCCTCAGATGGTGCCGATATACAGCACGAGTCTTCCATACCAAACCATTGTTATAATTACAGAAGCATCAGATCTCTTCTACAAAACTCTTGCAAGGCCTCCCCATGAGTGGCGGCCACCACCATGTGATGCAGACAAGGGCCCGCAAGGCCTTGCTTCCGAGCAGCGAAGGTTGGCGGCGCTCACCGACCCTCCGAACACCCAACAAGGGTTGCGGGGCCTCATTGACAACCCGAGGAGGCCGGGTCTTCCATTCTTTAAAATAAATAAATGAATAAGCTAGCTTTCTTATTCTTATTCTTATTTTTTTAGACTTTTTTCTTTTATGTTCCTTTTCTTTTTTTAAATTTTTATCTTTTATTTTTTGAACATATCAAAATTATTTTCTGATTTGGTGCCGTGTGTCTTAATAAAGTAATAAAAATGACACATTACCATTTTCTATTAGTCAAATTGAACGGAGTTGACTGAGAGAATTTTTTGTACCATTTGACAAGTTTTAAAACTTGATTGCACTTTTTGAAAATTTCAAGATTCAATTATACTTTTGGGACAAGTTTTAGGACTTTTGGTAGAAAAGTCCTAAACTTTTTTTTTGGCTAATTTAGTCCTAAATATTTTACAATTGTGCCAATTCAATCCATTCGGCCAAAATTGGCCGGCCGGCACTGACGTAGACGCCGACCGTCTAGTGAATGCTAACATGGCATTTTTAAATATTTTTTTTATATTTGTTGGAAATTTTAAATATTTTTTGAATTTTTGAATTCTTTTTTTTCCCCATCTTCTCTTTCCCCTGGTCGGCCAGGGCCAACTGGAGGCAAGGGCCGGTGAGGTCAACCTCGTTAGCCAATGGCAAGGCTCACCCCCGCCGGCCAAAGGCGAGGGCTGGCGATGTCAACCTCCCCGACCACTAGCGAGGGCAAGGCCCCACCAATGGCCACTGGTGAGGCTGAGGCCCGCTAGATCCAGCGAGCTCAGCCCTCACCAGATCCGGTAGTGCCTCACCTAGCCAAGGCAAGGGTCAACATCACTAGTGGTTAACAAGGCTACCGTCGCCAGATGTGGGGACGGCAGCCTCACCATTACTAGGCGAGGCTCACCTTCGTCAATGGCCGGCGGGGGTGAGCCTTGCCAGCCCTTGCCTCTGGCTGGCACTACTAGGCTAGAGGAAGGAGAAGGTAGGGAAAAAAAAAAGAAAAAAAAGAATTCAAAAATCCAAAAAAAAAAGTTTAAAAATTCAAAAAAAAATTGCCACATCAGCATTCGTCAGCCGACGTTCACGTTAGTGCCAACCGGCCAATTTTGACTGGATGGATTAAATTGGCACAATTGCAATAGGTGTAAGACTTTTTTGGTAATTCTCCCACTTTTGGTACAATTATCTCAAAAGAAAAAAAAATAATAAAAACATTTATAACATTTCTCAAAATGTCATTTTAGGTGGTGTTGGATTGAGGACAGTTAGTGCTGATTAGACTACTATGTCAGTGATTTCCGACCTACATTAGTCAAATTGAAAAATTTAGGACTAAATTGATATTGGTACAATATATTTATGACTTTTTGAGTTATATCCCGATCATTAATATCAAGGTAGTGAAATACCGATGGTTTTTAACATCTTAATGAGAAAAATTTACATTGAATTGAAAGAAGTGCAAGATGTTTCGATGTTGCAAAAAGATTCAATAAGATATATCTTAAAATGTGATGTAGATAATACTTTGAACTTGTTGCTATCGTAAAAATATGTTTTGGAACAGTAATATCTACTTAACAAAAAATATTAAAAATTACCAAAATGCCAATAAATAATCAAAATAATGTGGCATGTTGATGCATTTTGTTGGATACACTGAGTGTGCCGATTGGTATTGTCTAGAAAAAGTTCATCAAAATTGCCTTATCTTTCTCTCGATGTGTCCAAACACGTAACCATCTCAAGTTGTAGATAATACTTTGAACTTGTTGCTATCATAAAAATATGTTTTGGAATAGTAATATCTACTGAACAAAAAATATTAAAATTACCAAAATGCCAATAAATAATCAAAATAATGTGGTGTGTTGATGCATTTCGCTGGATACACTGAGCGTGTCGATTGATATCGTCTAGAACAAAATTCATCGAAATTGCCTTATGTTTCTATCAATGTGTCCAAACACATGACCATCCATCTGATTTTTTAGGTAAGCAAACGTGTGATGATAATTAAAATATTAAGTCTTAAATTTGATTACGAAATGTAGCTAGGTTGATTAGATGCTAATTCAATATATATTGAGCTCATTTTTCTTGGAAAAAATTTACCCACGATATATAAGGAACAAATGCTTATGACTGTTCAAATTGTCTCCACCTATAAATAGCAAAAATCCAACCAGAGAGTGTACTCATAATATGAGTCATGTCATAAACTCGAGAAGATCAACGAGTCTTCCTCATGGAGACATCGAAATGGTCAACCAACTTGCTAAGCTCTGGGACAACCATTGGCTTGACCTCCCAAGTTGCTGTTCGGTTTTATCAAGTGTACTAGCTTTTCAGAAGATACAATACGAGTGTACACAATGAGTATTGATATTTTGATAAGACGATGTGGATCTATGGAATCAGTAAAACTCCAATTAAATCATGATGAGAGGATGACCTAATCAACTCTTGTAGTGG
This sequence comes from Eucalyptus shirleyi, assembly GCA_017140165.1. Taxonomy (NCBI): domain Eukaryota; kingdom Viridiplantae; phylum Streptophyta; class Magnoliopsida; order Myrtales; family Myrtaceae; genus Eucalyptus; species Eucalyptus shirleyi. The sequence goes on along the minus strand of CM029448.1, from coordinate 26,813,961 downwards.
ACAAAATTAGTAGTTGTATTTGAAGAAAATCATATCCCCCTCAGATTGTAATGACAAGAGGATGACCTGATCAACTCTACTTTAGACACAATGTGTGCATTACATGTCTATTTGTTTTTGCTATGGAAGCGATGGCAAAAAGAACTGTCTACCTAGCTGACAAACGCAAATGCCCAATTTACTCAGTATCACACATCTCGAATTTCCATATACCCTATCAGATCTTTCAAATTTCGAGACCCATATCCTGTCAAGATGTAACTTCTCGCAATCATGTATTCGCAAAGATTTTAGTTTCTTGAAACTCGAAGCTGGATCAAACATCTCATCTAAAGATCTGCATCCTTTTATGCTCAAGTCTTCCAATGACTCTAGTCTTCCTTGAATCTTCACAAGATTATGACATTGTCGTAGGTCAAGATGCATAAGGTTCCTCAAGTTCGATAAATTGGGCAATCTCTCGAGTAGAGGAAGTTCACCTAGCTTCAAGATCATCAAATTCTCCAAACCATCAAAGCTTTTTATTTCAGTTAGACCATGGCAGTATCGCAAGTGAAGTTCAGCGAGTTTCTTCAAGTTTGATAGATCAGGTAATCTCTTCAGTAGCGGAATTTCTATGAGCTTCAAATTTCTGAGATTCCCCAAGCCTTCTATGCTTTGCAAGTCGATCAGATCATGGCAGTGCCCTAATTGCAGTTCATTGAGCTTCTTTAATTTTGATAGCTCAGGTAATCTCTCCACTAGCGGAATTTCTATGAGCTTCAAAATCCTGAGACTTGCCAAGCCTTCAATGCTTTGAACGTCAACGAGACTAGGGCAGTGCCCCAAATGCAGAATGACTATGTTCATCATGGAAAAACTGGTGATCTTAACTTCAATGGGAAAATGATGCCACGAAAGCCATCTCAACATGGAAAGCATAAGCATCTTGTTTTGTAGATTGGCTGGGAAATCATTTGAAGGCCAATTCTTCTGGAAAACCCTCACTTCAGTGTATCTTTGATTAGATGGCCTCTCGACTTCTTCATTTGCAAAATAATATAGCAACTGAGGGTCAAACTTTTGGCAAAGAGCTTCAATTTTTTTTGTTCCCTGCGACGGAAAAACAGGAGAGCAAGGAAACTATATTCAACAAGTACATATGGTCGTTCCGAACGTAAAAAATAAATCTAAGCATTAGTATAACCAAAAAACAAGTCATAATACTAATCATGAGATAAGAAATACCTTCCTTAAATATTATTGAGCATACAATCACAGTGAAAAGGCCTAAACATGTCAAGTTGATGAGGATAAAGTAATAGAATTGCAAATTTACCTTCATTTCCATCACCCCATCCAAACCTTCCTCATGGTTCCGCAACTGAGTCTGTTTTTCTCGTTCTTTATCAAATTTTTTATGAGCAATGTCTCTACCAAGGCCTCTGAGCTAATCATGCATCCATATCTTCTTGTCTTCACTGATTTTAATCAAAGACATTTTCTGAAGGACCTCAAGATCTACTTCTGGGAAGAGATTGGAATTTTTCCACGAGCAGAGTGCTATCCTTTGATCAAATCCAGCGAAAAGACAAGCTATATCAAGAAAGATATGCTTTTGCCAACCATCCAAGGCATCATAACTTATTTTCAACTTCTGTTTTACTTCTTTGAGAGGAACTTGTTTCAACTTCTTTAATATCGCATCCCAAACATGTTTGCCTCTGCACAGAAGTAGTTTACCTATAGCCTCAAGAGCAAGAGGAAGACCTCCTGTACTTTTGACCACTTCTGTGGAGATAGCAACATAATCATCCGTAGGGTAATCTCTTCCAAAAGCATGTTTGCAAAAAAGTTGAAGAGATTGATTGAAGTTCATGCTCATAAGCTCATATTGATAACACTTAAGAACATCGACAATATCCCTGTTTCTACTAGTTATGATGATTCTACTTCCTAAACCAAGCAATGCAACTTTTCCTATCAGTGCATCCCAATGAGCCATTTGATCGACATCATCAAGTAGTACCAGAACCTTTCTATCGCGTAAACTATTTTGTATTATCTTGATTCCTTCCTCAACATTGCTAATGTTTGACCCCTTTCTTTTGAGAATATCAGAGATTAGTTGATTTTGCAAAACTTCAATGCCCTTAAGCTCTGAAGTTCCCCTGATGTCAGAAAGGAAGCAACAAGCTTCAAAATGATGTGACAGCCGGTTGTAGATGATTTTGGCAAGAGTAGTCTTTCCCACGCCCCCCATACCATGGATTCCAAGAATTCTTATGTCTTTCGAATCAGCACACATCATTGTATCGATCATCTTCACATGACTTTCAACTCCAACCAAGCAGTCCGTTATCGGCAGACAAGCCATTTTCAACTGATTTATAACCTCCTGGAGAATCTCTTCTACCAGTTCTCCTTCACCTCTAATATCATGGAAGGGAAAGGGAAAACATAATAAGAAGAAAAGGTAATATTATGGAATATCGTGCCAAAATGATAACTCAGAAAATGACGTACCTATCCTTCTTCGAATTGTCCCATCCTTTTAGATAGGCAACATAGTTGAGAGCAGCTTCCCACTTACGAACGTTGGCACCAAATTTCTCCTTATGCGAAATAAAGGCTTCTTTATAAGACCCACTTTGATGACGGACCTCCTTTGGAGTAACGCCATAAAAAAGGGGCATAACCTTCTGTCTCCCTATTTTACTACACTCCACCATTTGGACCAACTCATTAAGACACCATTTACTAGAGGCGTAGCTCTTGGAAAAGATGGGAATTGCAATTTTTTATTAGCTGATAGCTTTTAGCAACTCAGGAGCAACCTCCTCTCCAACTCGGAGCTCCTCATCATCCTTAAATGTGTGGATTCTAGCACCTAGCAACCTGGTATAGAGGAAATTTGTGATGCCTGAGCGAGTATCTGGCCCCCTAAAACTCAGGAAGACATCATATTCATATCCAGATGACATGGAGGTTGATGATGGTGAGCCGTCCTGCTGGTACACTTTTTCCTGTTTTGGCAGTGTCAAATCAGGGATTTGCACCAAGTTGGAGACACCTGCCACAGTAGCTTCTACACTGCCATTGTTGATAGCCGATGAGGATGCTGAGTCACTGACAGAAGTTACGTCCGTGTTTGTTTCTGTCACAGCTGCTATTTCTTCCCACTTCACAGATTCCGTGTTCTCACCTATTTTACATGAAAATGTTAAGCAATAATGGCCATAAAGAGAATTCAGGCAATTGCAGAACGCGAGGCAACTTTAAGGAAATTTATTTCATTCAATGGAAATTTCCTTGAAGTATAAACCGTGGTGATAAGCACCCTATCCCAGCAGACAATGGCTACAACTTGTGAAATTTTGAGTCCAAAGTGACCTTTTATGAGTGATAGTTATTCATAGATTTTGAGTCCAAAGAAATTTATTTCATAGATTTACATCTAATTAGAATGAAATTATGTGATAATTATTATAGGAGCATTGCATGGTCCTACTAGCCAAAACAATCCCTTCATCTGAGAGATGACTGACTATTCCACATCTGTGTTGTATGTGTCTCACCAATTGGTCAAACTGTTTTTCAGTAACTCTATGGCTGGACTGGACCAAGCGGAACTGAACTTAAATGAATCAAGCTGTGACCGAGTAAAGGTAGTTCACTTCAATTCAGGTACATGCCCCATCCTACATTTAAAATCGAAAAAGTTCATAATACTCTGTGGTGGACAATGAAAAATGAGTGTGAATCATTCCTCCGTGACTAGAAGCATGCATAAAAAATTCCGTTGTGAATGTATTACCTGAGATGACAACTTGAGGCATTTCTGAAGACAAAAATGGTTGATGATTGAGGGCCTGCGATTTTGGGTGTTCAACAATATTTCGCATCATAATTGCATCTTGAGACGGTTCAAAAGAAGGCATCATTTGCCCCACCTGACCCACAGAAGGAAGAGGAGGAGGGGGAGGAACACAAGAAGCCTGAGGTGAATTATTCACAATGGACGATGGAGGAGTTCCTGAAACAAGCAAGTTAGGAGAAGGGGCATGAGGAAGGGGATCCAATTGGACTTTTCAATATTGCTTGATGATAATGCCCCTAAGCCAATAAGGATGTCTGAGATCGTACAGAGGAAGAAGAAAATGAACCTGTGAGATCGGACAGTGAGAATGACTGACCATTCTCTTCCACGGTTGTGTCATATTGTTGATCCAACTCAAGCGAAGTGCAAGGTGATTTCGTGGCTAATTCAAAACTTCCAAAAGATCCCTTAAGAGCTGAATGAACCAAACTTTCTGACAGCGAAGGTGACATTTGTGGAGTTCCTGAAACAAGCAAGTTAGAAGAAGGGGCATGAGGAAGGGGATCAAATGGGACTTTGTTGATATTACTCATTGATCATTATGTGCATAAGATTTCCGTGTTAAGACAGTATTCAAACACTGCATCCACATCCAAATATGTAAATCATTTTATGCATAAGATTTCTGTACAAATATAGACGAAGCTAACAGGAGACGTCTATAATAAAGTGTGTCCTTCCATTGGGCTCAATATAAACTTGACAGACTATGAAATGAATTTACTTCTTGAGGAAAAATGAAGTACTTATGCAAGATAGCTTCCAAATCGTGTATGTTGACTTGCTATGCCGTCAAAAATTGTTTAGAAACTAAACCAAATAATTAAGCTCATAAACTTCCAAAAAAGAGTTGTTAAGTAGGAAACACCTGTACTGCAAATCATTTCCATAGAGGTGCAGTGTGAATGATATTTCTAGAGAAGTGATGAATCAACTAATTATATGATCCCCTGAGCTTGAAGGACAAGCACCTCATGAGAATCTTCTGTAGATAAACCTATTGAATGCCTATTGTTGCAAAAGCAAGTGAGCGAATAATAAAATAAGGACACCAGATTTATGTGGTTCGGTCATAGTGACCTACGTCCACGTGGAGAGCAGCAATTAGTTTCACTATTGATCAAGCAATACAACATAGATTACAATCATACTCGAATGACTCAAACACTCAATATTTCCTAACCCCCAATTGCATCCAAAAACTCATGCAGTATTTAGCCCCACAATTCCTCGCAAAAGAATCTTTCAATCTCATGAAGGAATTCACAAATCTTATTACAAGATTACTAGCTTCAATACAATTTGATATCTTCAAGGTGTAATTTACACGCAGAAACTCCTCTTTGGTAATCTTCACAAAGAACATCCACTTCTTACATATAGGCAAGAATTGGATTTTTTTTTTTTTCAACTAGGAAATCTATTAAAAAAATAAATTTGCTTACAACTCCACCAAGAAAGTATGACTTTATTTTCTAAAAAAAAAAATTGTTTTGTCTGTTGCTCTTAAGACGTGAAAAGCTGAAGCGGAGAATGAGACCAGATTAAGGTTAAATGTCTAGGTGACAATGGCAGTGAGGATGATAATAGTGAGTTCAAGAAGTTTTTTGCATAGAATGAAATCAGGATGACTAGATTGGTTCCCAACAGACCGTTGCAAAACCGAGCTGAGAGGATGAACTAAACTCTGCATGAGCATGCGAGAAGTATGAGGATGCATGTAGGATTGTCCAAAACATTTTGAGCAGATGTAGGTAACGAAGCAACTTCCTAATCAACATAGGACCTTCAGGTCCACTTGATTTCAAGCTACCAAAAAAAAAGGTCTGGAAAGAAAGTAAATTTCTAAACATTTCGGTTGTGTTTTAATAAGTGCACATTGATTTTTAAAATATAAACAAGATTGATGCAGAGATTCAGAAATGTTTTATCATCGGATATGGTTCTGATTATTTTGACTATCGATGTGTGGATGACCAAAATAGGAAAACAATACGAACTGATGGTATTATATTCAATGAAAACATAATCTACAATCACAAATCTGCGGTAGAATCTAGCGTGAGGAAACAAATAGAAGAAACTAGAGAGATTCAATTGGAGGGGGTTTCTAAGAACATTCTGGTTAAGGATTATGAAATTGTTTGTTGTAGACTCTAATCAAGAATTAGGACCAGAACTGCCTATAGCTGAACCAATTTTAAGAAGATTTAGTATAACTTTTAAACTTGTACAGAGGTATTTCTCCTTTATTGCATATTGCTTTTGACTGCAAATCAAAATATTATTCACAAACAGTGTAGGTTAAAGAATTTGTCAAGTAGGAGTTGACAACACAGGTTCGAATATTTTTCACCAGCTACAGTGCGTTAAGTAATGTGTGTGTTGACTTTTTGAATGAGCTTTCCTTTTCGATAGGTAACTTTCAGCAGTCACAGAAGCCATGGACTGTGGTATGAATTAACCATGGCCCAGCACATGAGTTTCTGTTGAGTGATACTAGAAGTGGACTCATAATTGGCAAACAAAGTTAATCAAAAGCGACCGCAAGGGCACACGAAACAATTTGTTAAGTAGGTAATGCTTATGCACGGTGGCATGCTAATCACCATCTGTTGATAGGAGACAATGAGTTCAGTTCACTAGACCTCCGGTCAGATATTACTCTGCTTTTGCAGGAAACGGGTTGTTTCTTATCTTAGACAGCTCAGTAGACCTCCAAAGAGGCTACCTGTTGACTCTCCTATTGTTGAAGTACCTTTGTCCCAAGAGAAGGTAAATCCTAGAATACAAAAGTAGAGGCCATGAATACCCGCTCAATTAATCCAGAACTCTAAAGCAAAGAAAGTAGTTAGAACACGGAACCCTGCTATGTTGCACTTTCAAATAATCAAGAGACCAACATTGAACATCTAAAAAAACTTACCATAAACTCTTTCAGAAACTTCCAGAACCCCATCTGGTTGTTTCCTGCGAAAAGTAAAAGTTGGGTAAGGCCATCATTCACCAAGATTGAATCAAATTTATTTAAGTCAAGCATCTTGAAAGAGCTAGACTAGCACCCACGTCTTGAAGGGAAACCAGAAGTCATCCTAATTCGATATATCCAAGACGATTGACACATTGTTCCACGTAACTTTGGGCTGGGGGAAACTTTGTGTCATTGATTCATTTATATTGGGTGGAGCCTTCTTTTATTGCATGAAATATTGTTAGTAGATAGTTACCTTACTAGTTCTTCCTACTATACAAGTAATCAATACCCTGAAACTCCTTACTGTTCATAATTGCATCAAAGATGCGAAACTCACATGTTTCTTTCCCTCCTTCCCCACTCCTCTTCAGTTTGACATGGACTTCCACGGTAATTAACTTTTCTATGGTGAACATTGTAAAATATCAAGTGAATTCAAGTTGCCAAATGCGGTCATGATGAAGTTAGGTGACGAAGCATTTTTGACTTTTTTTTATATGAACTTACCAAGCATACGTATCGTTCAACTCGATCTTCCTCCGTACTTCAGACATCGGAAGGGGCTTATGTGGATGTAGAAATACACAACTGATCGCCACCTCCAACAGCTTAACCATTCCCTCCTCAAATTCGTGGCACGTCATGAGCTCCCCATCAAAAATATTAGCAATCATCTTGTGAAGAGCGACCTCGACCGACTGAAGAAGATCTGTACCTCGACCTTGCTCCTTGAGGAGAAGCTGCAGGTGAGGCTCCCCGGTCAGGAGCTCCAGAAGCAGCTGCCCGAAGTCATACACATCTACCACTTTTGTGTTGGCGTCGCGCGGCAGGGTCGGCCATGTTGGGGGAGAGTGGCCGTAAACAGAGACCGAGGTCGGCCTTGCGAGGAGGGCGAGGCTGTAATCAGAGACCCGGGCCTCGTAGGATGACGTGAGGAGTATGTTGGATGACTTGATGTTCCCGGAGTGAATATCGTGGGCGTGCAGGTACTCGATGGCCCGGGCAGCTCCAAGGGCAACCAAAAGCCTGACTTCGCAGCTCAGGGGATGCCCTAATCGGCCGAACAAGCTTTCCCGGGGCATGTAATCGTACAAGAGGAACTTCATGTACTTGCTATAGTAGTAGCCTCTCAAAGGGAGCAGGTTCTCGTGTTCCATCGCACCGATGGCTTCCACCTTGTCCCGGAAATCCTCGGCCGACAAGTCCACAATCTCGAGCATCTTCAAGATCACCGTGGCTGTTCCATCCTCCAGGTCAACCCCGTAAGTCATCCCGAACGTCCCTTTCCCCAATTCCTGCTTACTGGCCCTCATAACATCCTCAAAATCGAACCTCTGTGCGGGGTTCCCCAACAACACCAGCTCGCTCCTTGCCGGGTCAGGTTCTGGCGACTTGATCTGGGTCTCGCTACTTGATGGGTCAGGCTTCCGGGTCGCATTTTTGTCCCCGGATTTGCTGCGTTCCGTCCATCCGCGGATCCTTCGCCTCAGTCCCTCCATCGCCGTCACTTATTATGCAATGAATGCAAATTGTAGTACGCTCGTTTGGTTCGGCTCCGGCTTCATCACCCGAGCACAACAGCTCTCTTCACTCTTCATCCCCTCTTTCTGACTCAGTGAGTTTGTTTCATAGAAAATTTAATAATTAAAACAAATATTTTTATTAAAAAATATTTTTCAGAAACATGATTAGTTTTCTTTTGTTTGATAAATATCTTCTTTCCTAGGGATCTCATTAGAAAATGCTTTCTCACATAATTTTTCTTTAAATATTTTTCCTTTTTTTCCATCTCTCCCAACCGCCTCTCCACCCAACCCATCGCCCCTTCCTACTGTCCACCACCATCACCGCCATCACCGCCATTCATGATGACCTCAGCCCCCTCTGCAGCGATTCCGTCCACCGAAGCTCGGCCGAGCTCCAAGCACAGGCACAAGCCAGCGAGCCTTGACCATGCCCGAGGCGCAGGCGCACACATCGCAAACAAGGATAAACCTGGGCTCGCACTGGAAGAAGGCGCAAGCACACCGAGAAGCAACAGAGCTCCCCAACGAGGCAAACAATGGCGAAGGGGAACTCGACACGAATGGCGACGGACTAGAGCTCGCGGCAGGCTGAACCATTTCAAAGGGCGACGATCCTCTGGAAGCAACCGACGACAACGTACCGAAGAGCATTGGCGTCTAAGTCACCGGTGTGGAGCCGAATCCATTGGAGAATGAAGGTGTAGAAGACGCCGACGAAGAGGAAGAGGAGGGAGCGAAGCCAACGGGAGCGCAGGAGGGGCTAGGGTTGGAGGAGGCGGCGGTGACGTAAGGAAGGGAGCGAAGGAGAAGGAGAGAGTGGAGGAGGAGTTAGGGTTTCCGTTGACAAGTAAAGAAAGAAAAGAGCTGAATCCGGCATCGCGGATACTGATGTGACTCGTACTGTTCATCTCTCTCTCGCGAAGAAGGATCGGAGAAAAGGGTCCCCTGCGTTCGCGAACGCCAGGGCCCGCCGACCGCGCGCCGGCCTTCCGTCTGCCGCCGGAGCCTCTCCCGCCGGTGACTCCTGCTGCCTGAGTCGTCGCCCATTGCCGTGCCTCTGCTCCTGCGACCGCCTCTGCAGCTCCGCCGACCTCGCCGCATCTGCAGCGCCATTCACTCCTCCATCGCCGCTGGTGCTCCCCCCACGCTCGCGGTGCGCCTCTTGCACCTGCACCAAGCCTGCGCCGCTTCGCCGGTGTCGCGCCCCGAAGCCGCTAGAACCCTCACCGTCGCTGCTCGCCTCTCCTCGGTACCCGACAGCAAGCTTCGCGCTCGCGCTACCTCTGCTCGCTTTTCCTGCATCTGCACCAGCACCCGAATTCCCGCGCCAAAGTTCCGATCCGGTTGCCAAACTCTGTTTTGGAAGAACCCCGAAGCTTGGCCCTGGTATGTCCTCTCGTTTTGGCCCGATCATGGATGAATTCAATTAGGGTTTTTCTCCCCTCTGGGTTCTGGATTTCGAATTGCTGCTGTGATGGCCTCGGCTTTTGGCCAAGCCTCTCGTGTTGATGAAGGGCCGAGTTCTCTTGCCCAAGTCCCTCAAGTTGTAGGTCTTTCTCTTGATGGGCCCTCGTGCAAGGTTAAGGGGCGAAGGCCCTCGTTTTCCCCTGATCCGAGACAGACGGATATTCCCATCCCTGTTCGTAACCATGTTGGTGTTCGCACGAAAAGCAGGGTAGATCCGGACCGAACCGGCCTCACTTTACGGCAAGGCAAATCCAGCTAGCCGCTCTTGGGCGTCTGTTGCTCAAGTTTTGAGGAAAGGCTACGAATTAGAATTCACCCCTCCTGCATTTTTGGATGATAAGCCGATGGTTGAGCTGTCAGACCTTGACCTTCAAGCTGCTGACCCCAAACTCCATGATTGTTTGATTGCCTATTATCTGGGTAGGAGAATTCCGTTTAAAGTTACTGAGGAAGCTCTTAAAAGGGTGTGGAGCCCGTACCTCACCGAAGTCATGGCAGACGGACAAGGTTTCTTTATGCTGCATATTCCTGATAAGGATTTTAGGAGGAAGCTCCTCAAAGGTGGCCCAATCACAGTTGCGAAGGTTCCATTTATTCTACAACAATGGAGGCCTGGTCTTGAACTCGAGAAAGACACCCATTTAACTGTCCCCGTGTGGGTCAAGTTGAGAAACCTTCCTTTCTCCTTTTGGTCGGCCCAGGCTATTGGCAAAGTTGCGAGTGCGGTTGGTAAGCCTTTGTATGTAGATCATCGTACTGAGCAAATGGATATGTTAATTTTTGCTCGTGTGTGTGTTGAAATTACTGCAGACCAGCCCTCTTGTGATTCTATACTGCTGGTTCATAATGGAAATTCCCGTATTGTTGATGTGGAATATGAGTGGCGACCGCAAGTTTGCTCCAAGTGTGGCATCTTTGGCCACAACTGCAATCCCCCAGCCCCTCGCCAAGCATCTAATTTGAGGAGACCTGCAGCCAAGGCTCCTGTATCAGTTGTTCCTGCTCCTGTTCAGCTCCCCCAGGACAGGCCTGCTTCCCCTGTTTGGGTGGCTACTCATGCCCCACATCACCAAGATTTGGAAAGAGTCCAGCAGCCTTTCGATGCTTTGGAAGCCGGAGGGGAACTTGCTGCTCCTCATGCGGGAGCCGCTGCTTTTTCCCAAGTGTCGTCTTCGGTTGCTCGCCTATACCTACAAGAAATGATGCTAGTTCCTCTGATTTAGTCACAGTGCGTGAAGTCGCGCCTGCCCTCGCTTCATCCCCTCCACTTATTCCTCCCACGGGTGAGGAATGGCATGAAGTGGTAGGAAAAAATAAAAAGAAAAAGCTTCCATCTTCTAAGAAGGCGGCATCGCGGGCAAAGTGTGCGGCGCTACCGTAGGTGGACAACAGGTTGAATCTGAAGACCGCGTCCACTAAACCGGTTAAACCACCTGTGCTCCCTCCTGTTCGGATTTCTAAGGGACTTTTGAAAGCACCTGTTAAGGTTCATGATAATACTGCCAAGACCTTGGACCGTACCTCCCGATCGGGACATTCTATTGGCTCGGATGAGATTGCTAGTTCTAGTATTCATGCTATCTCGGAGGATGATGATCTATTATCCATCAGTTCCTCACCTCGAGGGACGATATCTTGTGCAAAGCCAGACTCTATTCAAGACCAACTGGATCGTCTAATTACTGAACCTCCTGCTTCGGTTCTTGCCAGGGCCACCTCTACTGGCCGTAAAGCCTCTATGAAGAGGTAAATGCCTCCCTTCCTTGTGTACATATGTTTTTTGGTTTCTGGAATGTTAGAGGTATGCTCAATCCTGTTAGGTGTGCTGAGGTAAGGAAGCTTGTTCTCTCCAACAAGCTTTGCTTGATCGGTATTTTTGAGACTAAGGTGCCCGAAGAATTGTTTGATACCATATCTTCGACCTTTTTAAGAGGCTGGAAATGGACGGCGAACTATGAATACGCTCCTCGTGGCAGAATTTGGGTTGGCTGGGACCCGAGTGTAGTTGAGTTTGTTCCTATTTCATCGAATAAGCAAGCTGTTCATGGTTTTCTTTCTTCTACTTCTTCTAACACGAGTTGTTGTATTTCTGCGATCTATGCTGATCACACGTTTGTCAGTCGTAGGCCCCTTTGGGATGATCTAATCCACTACAATGAAGTCTTCCAGGACTCGCCTTAGATTGTAGCTGGCGACTTTAACGCCATTAAGGATCCATCGGATAGGGTGGGGGGTTCGAACGCTTGGATTCCATCTTTTGACGAATTTCGTTTATGTTTAGCTCAAACCGAGTTGGTGGACCTTCGATACATTGGCCTACGTTTTACTTGGTCTACTTCCTCTGGTGCTGCAAGGAAAATGCGCAAGATTGATCGGGTCCTTATTAACAATATGTGGAACCATCGGTTCTCCTTCTCTCAAGCCTCTTTTCTCAATCCGGGTATATCTGATCACTCTCCTATGATTGTTAGAGTGCTTGATCCGGTGTTGAGAAGGAAGCCATTTAAATATTTTCATTTTTGGTCCGAACACCCGGATTACTTGTATTGCATCAATCAAGCTTGGAATATGCCAGTCTTCGGAGTGCCGATGTTCCGCCTCGTGTCCAAGCTGAAATTGGTTAAAGCTCGCCTCAAATTACTCAACAAAGAGTCTTTCTCTGACATTTCGATGAAGACGGCCGACGCTAGAGAAGCCCTTCGCATCACTCAGGTTGGGCTTCATGATGATCCTTCTAATTCATCTCTCGCTGACTTGGAAAAAAACCAGCGACGTGCCTTTGTCCAACTGCGAGCCCATGAGGAGTCTTTTTACCGCCAAAAGTCTCGTGTGACTTGGCTGAAAGAGGGGGATCGGAACACTAGATTCTTCCACAATTCGGTTAAGAACAGACAGACTAGAAACCACATCCTCTCGGTTATGGATTCATCTGGTGTTCTCATAGAAGATCCAGCCCTTGTGCCTCAAGTGTTTGTGTCATACTTCTCAAAGTTGCTCTCACCTCAGGCGTGCCTCTCAAAACCGTCTCTTCATGAGATGAAGGAGCTCATCCATCAACCTCTCTCGGATATTCAATGCAGCTCCATCTCTTGCCCGGTCACAGATTTGGAGATCAAGGATACTCTTTTCTCTTTAGCAAGAGGAAAAGCTCCGGGTCCTGATGGCTTTTCGGTTGAATTTTACAAGACCAACTGGGATCTTGTTGGGCCATTGGTTATTGAAGCTGTTCAGGATTTCTTTGCTTCGGGCTTCCTCCTAAAAGAGGTAAACAGTACTATCCTTACGTTGATTCCCAAAGTTCAGAATGCTACTGCAGTCACAGACTTTAGACCTATCGCATGTTGTAATACCATCTACAAGGTTATTACAAAAATTCTAGCTAATCGTGTGGCTACTGTTTTGAATGTTTTGGTTGGATCATCTCAAAATGCATTTGTTAAAGGAAGGAGAATTAGAGATAACATTCTTCTTGTTCAGGAATTGTTCTCTGGTTTTCACTTAGATCCTTACCTTCCGAAATGTGCTGTTAAGGTAGACTTTCAAAAGGCGTATGATACTGTAGATTGGGATTTTTTGGAACTCACTCTGCAAGCTTTCAGATTCCCGGAATGGATCATCCATTTGATAATGGTGTGTGTGAGAACACCCAAGTTTTCAGTTTCTATTAATGGTGAACTTCATGGCTTCTTTTCCGGAGGTCGAGGCCTTCGCCAAGGGGACCCTTTGTCGCCGTACCTCTTTACCCTTGTTATGGATGTGTTCTCAGGGATTTTAAATGCCCGTAGTTCGGTGAAAGGCTTCAAATACTTTTGGAGGTGCAAGAAGGTAAAGTTGACCCATCTTTTCTTTGCCGATGATGTCTTTCTCTTTTGTCAAGCTGATTGGGTTTCCGCCACGATCCTCAAGAGAAGTCTTGATATATTCTCATCTTGGAGTGGACTGAGTCCGAACAAAAACAAGAGCGAGGTGTTTCTCTCAGGAGGCCCTATTTCCATTAGAGAGAATATTCGGCTTGCATTTGGCTTTCAAGAAGGTCGACTCCCAGTCCGGTACTTAGGGGTGCCCATCATTACTTCAAGACTTGGGAAAGCTGATTGTGCTTCGTTGATTGATCGTATTACCGCAAGAATTCAATCGTGGGCCCACCGCTTTTTATCCTTTGTTGGAAGGCTCCAACTTATAAGGTCGGTGTTGCATTCTATCCAAGCCTTTTGGGCTAGTGTGTTTTCTCTACCTATCTCTGTTCTCGATAGAATTGAACAACTGCTAAGACAGTTTCTGTGGAAGGGCACCTCGCTTGGCCGAGGCGGTGCCAAAGTATCTTGGGATGACATTTGCCTCCCAAAAATGAAGGTGGCTTGGGTATTCGGAAATTGAGAGACTGCAATCGTCTTCCTTACTTAAGTACATCTGGTTTCTCTTCACCGATAGAGAATCTCTCTGGTGTCGTTGGATCCATTCTTATTTTTTAAAGAAGGACAACTTTTGGAACTCCTCCACACCCACTACGTGTTCATGGGCGTGGAAAAAAATCCTTCAACTTCGAAGACACTTTAGGCTCTCTTTCTTTTGGAAGATTGGCCACGGTTCCTCTGTTTCCTTAAGGCACGACAATTGGCTGGAGTGTGGCCCGCTTCTCTTACTTATCCCGCCGGACCTTATGGAGAGTTGTCGCCTTCCAAGCTATTCTGTAGTGGCAGACCTTTATTCTCCCGTGGGTGCTTCTTTGAGAGAATCCCTCGCAAATATGGGTATTACTATACCCATTCTTTCTACTGATTCTGACCGCTTCACCTGGCAAGAAGATCCATCAGGTTCGTTTTCTGTTGCCTCTGCCTGGAAATACATCAGGGTTAAAAAGAATCGAGTGTCTTGGGCTCCTCTTATTTGGGACAATGACCTTGCACCCAGATTTCAATTTCATTTGTGGTTGCTCGCAAAAAATAGGCTGCCAACTCAGACTCTCCTTCTCTCTTATGGGAGGATTGAGTTCTCTGTTTGTGCCTTTTGCTGCTCCGTTCCGGACTCCGTGGACCACTTGTTCTTTCAGTGCACAACGTCTGCGACTCTTGCGTTCTTTTGGGCTTCTAGATGTAACTTACCTTGGAAGAACAGAGTTTGGAAGGACAACCTCTCTTGGGCTCTCAAATTCCTATCCGGCAAAGATTTTTTTCACAGTATTGCCCGTTTCTCTTTTGGGGCTTTATGCCATTTCATATGGAAAAAAAGGAATTCTATCATCTTTCGAGGTGATTCTTTGGCAATTCCGGCCATGAAGAATCACTTGATCAAGGTTGTCAAGGATAAGGCTCTTCTGTCCTCTAATGTCTCGCCTACTCCAAGAAACAAGCGACTCCAGAGAAGTTGGGGGTTCGATCCGTCCATCTTCAGCTCAGCGTCCTCTTCCTAGCTCTCCTTCATCTCTTCAATCTTTGGAGGGGTGCCTAAGGGTCATTAGTCTGTTTTTTAATTGTAGTTCAGCCGAGTAGTTGCTGCTTTGTTTCCTTCTCTATGTACCTTTTTGTTTCGGCACCCTCACACTCTCCCTGCCCCACAGCTAAAGTGTGAGTTATGGTGCTGAATTCTTGTTCATTTCTTCAAAGTTTAATATATATTCTTACCTTTTACCAAAAAAAAAAAAAGAAAAGAGAAAACAAGAAAAAAGAAAGAAAAGAAAAATATAATAATAATAAATTCAAATTTTTAATTAAAATTCTTTTTAAAAATAAATTTTTCATTAAGTAAGAATCTTAAAACAATTTGAAAAACGTTTACCGATTCTTTCAAATGAAAAATCATTTTCCTGAATTTAAGCTTTGGAATGAAAACCTATTTTGTTGCCTAAGAAAATAATTTCCATCGACTTATTTTCCTAAATGAACCAAACGCTGAAAAATGAGGAAAATATTTTTCCGGAATTTTTTTTTGGCAAAACAAACACACCCTAGTTCATCTTGTCGTTTGCTCATCTCATTTTCTTCGTCTATCACAAGGAGGTCAGCCGCATGGTGCTACAAGTCCATGTCCATTACTTGAGCACGAAGATGGAAGAGCAATGTGAAAACAAAATTAAGAACGCTTTGGTGGAAACTTCACGATAAATAAAAATGTTTACAATGGAAATCCGTTTTTAGGAAAATAATTAGTTTTCATTTGCTTCACTGTTTAAGAAAAATGATTTCATCCTTGCCAAATGGGGAAGTCATTTCCCCCTTATCTAAACTTGTTGTTTTGTGTAGATTGATTAATTTTTCATCATCCGAACACCGAAAAATTAAAAAAAAAAAAGAATCTCAAAAATAATTTTCTTTCAAATAAATGGACCCTTAGAATTCTTTGCACATTTATATAATCCCATGCCACTTCAATTTCTTATTTGAATGATAAGAAAAATTACTTCATTCACAATAAATCTATTGACATAGATATATATACCAAGTTACCTAAATATACGCAAGATTTATTAATCACTTATGAATGTTATTTGTAATTATAACATTGCTAATCAAATTAATCTTTATTTTTTTTGTATTAAAATTTACTAGGCTTGCCGTAGTAAGGTAATTTTACAGAACATCCGTTCTACTGTATTTGGGTATTCCACTAATATTGCATATAAGCCAATTGATATAACTCTAATGACCTATTCAATTGCTAGAAGCATATGAAAACTCAACCCAGCCGAAAGCCAAGGGAATTTGGCGCATTGGATTCTCTTGGAACTAAGATAATACCCAATAAGGGATTGATTCAACTTGTAATAGCTCTCTAGTTCTGTCTTCAATTTTTGGCCACATGTCGTCATACTTCAATTGGTACATATACACACAAATGTAGGGTGCATTTATTTCATGAAAATTTTATGATAAAAGAAAATATTTTGTGAAAAAGCCTTTTACAGAAGTACGATTAATTTTCCTTTATTTAGCAATGTAAAGTCGAAATTTTCATTTTTGATATTTGGGTCTTATTGACAAATGATTTCAATATCATGACTTTATCTTAGGCCAAAAAAATATCGAACTTTTAAATAATTTTTTTATTTTTTTAAATAATTTTAAATTAATTTTTTTCCTTTTTTCTTGCCTTTTCTTTTCTTTTCTTTTTCCTCCAATTGGCCATTGACAACCACAGGTGAGGTCAAGCTCAAACCTTGTCAAGATCTGGCGAGACTCAAGCTTGCTGGCCTCAAGCTCAAAGCATAGGCGTGAACCAATTAGGCTTGACCTTGCGCAAGGTTGGGAATTTTGAGCTCGAGCTTGCCAAATCTCATCAAGCGTCAACCTCACGAAAGGCCCACAACCTCAACCTCGTGCCCACAAGCATGAGTTTCATTGACAGGAAAGTGCTTTCAATTGACTAGTTATTTTCTATGAACCAAACGGGTAAAAGTTCACAAAATCAAATCGCAAAGAACACTTTCCCCAAAATAAACACACCCCTAGCTTAGATTGCAGCTAGTATCTTATGCCATATAATGCATATAACGGCAGAGACGATCGGAATAATGAGAAAAAAATGATTGTTTCATAATTGATTTTGCATGGAATATCAAAGAATCGGTATCAATGATATGCCATCCTATGTTCTCAAACATGTCTTTAACTTGAAATTTTATAGAATCGTCAAAAAGGAGAATCTAGTTCGCCACTCTTTATTTTCTTTCTAATTGTTTTTTTAATTAATTCAAGTTAATATGAAGTTGGCAGTGGGTGTTCATCATTGCAAAGAGACGGCCCTCATGTGCAAAGGCTACGTGAACTAGTAAGCTTTTCTTATATTGATCCATGCCAGTGTTGTCGGTTGTTATCTATAGTATCATCTTACAGTTATAAAATGGAATATCTTTGAGATGGGTTTTCCACTTCATAGTTTAGTTAGATTTGTATGACTATATGAGTATTTATACTTTGATAGAATTGATATTGACGGAAAAAAAAGTGATTGAGTACGTGCTATTATAGGAAATTTAGTCTAATTGTTTGTGAAGAGAGGTGCTAAAGCAAGAGTTTACCTACATAAATTTAGTGATTCTTGTTATTAATTTAAGTTGTCATCAAATTGGTGATTAATGCATCACTCTAATTGATAACACAACATCTAATGAGTCTAACAAGTTTGGATTTATGACTAATCAAAATTTCTGATGCTAAAAATATTAAGTTTCCTCTTTTCTCCTCCACCTTAAATTTTACTTGCCATATACGACATTCAAAGCAATAGACAAGCACCATTGTAGAGTCCTATGTGATTTTGCCGTCCTGAAGACTACTTAATGTGGTCATCCTATTCAGGTAGTCTATCATGAAGTTTAGTTATCATGTATTCTCATTAATGTTGGGAGTCATAATTGTACCTTAGAGAATGTAAACATGTTATACCTGTCGCTCTTAGTTGGCCTACTATGATACTATGTATGTTTTTTGTGCTTTCTACTCTTCCTCCCCCCTCTTTTACCGTAAGTAATGTAGCTTGTGCTTATCAGACTGATTTGAATAAGAAGCTCATGAAATTTTCACAAGCAATTTATGATGAAAAGCTATTTTTATTCACCAATGATCAATAGTGCGATGTGAATCTAGTCAATATGATGTTATTGGCCAGTCACATGATTCCAAATGAAAGTAAAAATAGAGAGTTCCATTCAAACATTAATGGTTGCACTACACTAGACAGCTTCTTCATATTCTTCTCATATTTTATCCTTCTCAACTCCCTGTAGTGACCTAACCCTCCGTTCGTGACCTAATCTCAGTAAGGTGGAAAGTAGGTTTAAATGTATTATATAAAATAGGGCCTATAGCCCATGTTTTAGATGTGAGCTCTCTTCAACTCATACATTGCCATTAGTCTATTGAGGTCGGCTAGAAATCAAATAAAGTATGAAAACATACTTCACTTTCTACACAACTAGAGAATTTATAGTCAAGCAATTTGAATTGATTTTAGGCATATTCACTGATGTTTAAAGTGATTATATGAGTGCATAATCATTAAAATAACAATTTACAACCAAAGGGGGCATTAAATAAATTGCAAGAGAAAACAAGCATCTAACACTAAGAAATAAATAATGCCAATCCTAATTAGGCTAAAGGGAAGCCATAATCATTGTGTCAAAGTGTGCAATCAAGGAAGGACAATTGAAATCTTAAGGTAAAGCCCTAGGTGCTTGTGCTAATTTTGCGCAGAATTTTTAATCAAAGGTTTTCCCACACTTTAAGAGAAAATTACCCAACAAAACTTTCTTCTTAAGCCATTTTCCTAATTCCTCAGAAATAATTCTTTTTCGGAATTTTTGAAATTTATCAAATGTAAATTATTTTTAAATTTTCATTTTTTTATTTGAAAAAGGGACCCGGGCCGAGCCTTGGGCCCAGTCCGAGTGTAAGGTCAGATGCGGGCTCATGGGTTTGGACTAGTGATATCAACTGGACTAATAAAAGAAGCGAGCCCAATGGTTCAAGGCCAATCGGTCCATGGCCTGAATCGAGTCAAAATTCAATTATCCTAAGCCCAACCCACATTTATCAACACTAAGTTCAAGCCCACTTTCTATTTTTCTTTCGACGCCCCCCTTTCCGAAACGTGAGGACCTCCCTTCTTCCTCGATTCTCTTAAGCCACCCCAGAACGTGAACTCATCCACCTTCAACGTTAAAACTCAAGACCAACAAAAGAAGGCGTTACTCATGGACCGCCATCTCAAACATTGAATGAAATTTCATCGTATCGCCGACCATCATCTATTCTCGCTCATGACTTAGTCCACATTCATTAAGCAAACACCATAGAAGCACTAAACAAGACTCGAAAAGAACAAAAAGCATATTAAAGACCACCATTAAGGGAACCCTATTGCTACACATTCGAAGCAACTAAAAATCGGGAAAAAAAATGGGCACAACTTGGTTTAAGCATTTTGTCAGGGTGTGCAGTGGGTTAAGGTGAATCAAATGACCAAACTAAGGCTCGGACCCGGACCTAGACCTACGACACTAAAGAAATCAGCTCAGTTGGACACGGAACGCTCAAGAACCAGAACCGGATAAACGGAGCCCGGCTTGTCTTTTAAACGGAAGAAGGCGGAGCCGGAGGGGGGCTTTGCGTGGGTGAGCGTCTAACGAGGAGATCCCTACCCCGCTCGAAGACGGCAGTCATGGGGGGAGCCCGAGATGAGCCAAGCTATGGCCGACCGCCTCCCCCGATGTCCCCGAGCCGGAAAAAGGGCTGAAACCAAAAGAAACTCACCTGAAGTTTGGTGGTGCGGGGGTAAACGGGAGCTGTGGCCTCGATGACGTCGGCCGGAGTTGTCAAACGGGGCCTGGGCG
This sequence comes from Eucalyptus shirleyi, assembly GCA_017140165.1. NCBI lineage: Eukaryota > Viridiplantae > Streptophyta > Magnoliopsida > Myrtales > Myrtaceae > Eucalyptus > Eucalyptus shirleyi. The sequence continues at coordinate 26,793,805 of CM029448.1, read as the reverse complement.
TGGCCGAGCTGCCGGAAAGCTCCCTCTCGCTCTCAGGTTTCACACCCTCAGTCGCTCTCTCTCCTTCCCTCTCTGTCCCCCGCTCCGAACGAACCCCCCTTACTCAGCTTCTTCTGTCGCTCCTTTTTTCTCTGTTCCTCTCGCCCACGCTGGGATCGTCTGAGATTGGAAGGAGACGAGACAGATGTGCGCTCAACGTTGTGATGATCTTTTCCGACTTCTGGGAAAAAGATGGGATTTTTACTGTGGATTGCTCGACGGAGTGAGTTGAGTGGGAACCAGAAATTGAGAGGATGGAATGAGGGGAAGGAGAAGCCTTTTGCTTGACTGGCCAAAACCCAAGATGGTAGTCTCCGCCTCTGTGTGGAATCGCCCCCTCCTTTTGAACGTGAGAAGCCTTTGAGGGGCCTTTTCTTTTTGTCCTCCTTTTGAACAGGAAATTGAGAGGAAGGAACGAGGGGAAGGATAAGAGTCGTTTCAAGTTTTACACGAACCGGATTCATACTGACGAAACAGTTTCCAGTCAGGTGTTCAAGAGCAAAAAGAACAAGTTTGGGGCTTGGCTTGTACACTTGATCAATGATGTTTGAATTTTGAAGTTGCAAAAAATTATTCCTAAGATCACATGTTGGTCACAAGGGAATAATAAGTGAAATGTTCCGTTTTGGTTCATAAAGTTACGGGTAAACAACTTTGGTGGAAGCTACTTAAGCCGAGTCTCAACGAAATTCTAGAAACAAACTCAAGAGGTAATAGTTAGTTAATTGTTTGTCATGTATCAAGTTATGGGGGGATAGTGCAGTAGATCTAAAGATTAAGTGGAATTAATATTAGAACTTGAGTAAGAATAACTACCGCGAGAAATGCGCATAAAAATATGAAGCAATTATTTATTTGACGAGCAAGTTGCACAAGTATCATTGATGAGTAAAAAAACAGTTGCTTACAAGTATCATCGATAACCACTGAGGGTTCGTCCCAATGGCCACCCTTTCAACTTGGAAGGGGGAGGTAGGGGGTTTAAATCCCCATCTTTTCAGGGGGGATTGGGGTGGAAACGATTTCATTTCAGGAGTGGATTTCGACTCCCACGCCCTGTAAGGAGGTAGGGCAAAAAGTCTGAGAGTGAGTGGTAGAGTAGGATTAGAATATAACCGACAAAAAAAAAAACAACAAGTATCATTGATGAGTAAAAAAATAATTGCTTATGAACAAGGATATTAAGAAAACCTGAAAAACCTAGAGAATATCAAGAGTGGCGAAACAGTACCATTTATAACTTTGAAACGCATTTGATAAGTTTACCCTTTATCTTGAAAAGGTACAAATAAAGAACAAATAACGGTAAGTTGTTGCCTCCTGCTCCCTTGCTCTTGGACGGGGCTGACACATGGGGAAACGGTACCATTTATAGCTATTAATTTGAATTTGATAGGTGCACTTTCGTGTTCTGTCAGCATTGTTTCTTTATAGAGCTTGAGCATCAATTGCATGACCGTGGACATGAGGTTATGATAAATTAAACGAAAATCCTCTACCACAAATCTTCTTCCAGAAAAAAAGGCTACATCCACAATCAATGTTTTCTTCTTGTGTATTTATTTAATTATTATTATTTTGTGTAACTCTCCAATAGTTAGAAATAGATGGGTGGATTTTTTGTGATTGAGCAGAATCACAAAGACCGCTTTTTAAAAACAATATGTTTCATATTTTCACGACAATTAAGTTTTAAGTCTCATAGTAGGTAAAATGGGTTTGTAACCCATTTTTTAGCTCAAATTCAATAGGTCATACCAAATATGAGTTACTTGAGATTTAAAAACAGATTAATGTGGGTTCACGATATTAAATCCAATTAGATGTGGGTCTAAAAACAAACTCTTTTAAGCCTAAAAAGATTATTAGCCAAAGAAAACAGGAAAAAAAGGGTAAAAAAGAATTCGATCTGGAAGAAAAGAAGGGAAAGTGCGAAGAGCACCGGCGCGGTCGACAATGTGGCCTACCGCAGCTTGTCTCGCCAGCGGCATTTCCAGTGATAGCGATGGTTTCGCCGGCGATAGTCCTGCAAGTTTCCAATAAGTTTGCCTCCGATTTTCTCACATCCGCCAGGAGGCTTCGATTTGGAACCCTCTCCATGACTGTGTCCACCCCCTCTGCCTCGGCATCGCGGTTTTGGAGGTCGTCAAGGAGAAAAAGCTCAAGCGTTTTCCCTCGTCTTCGGATTTGGAGCCCCTCCCTCATCGCCTTCTGCACGAAGCACATGTGGTGCCTTCTTCTTCCTCGTTCCAGTCTCGGTTTTCTATTTGCGTCTTGCTCTTTTTGTTTTCCCTATTTCCGCTCTCTGTTCTCTGATATCTCCTAATCCTCCTCTTCTTCATTCTACTTTTCGCTTGTCTTTTACTTTTGTCAAATAATTTTCCCAGTAAATTGTCCAAGGTAGATTCAAACACCTCAGGCAACCTCTCATTTTTCTGGTCACCTCCTACAGAACTGCGCGCGTTGTCGTTCTCCACGGTTTTGTCCCACTCGAATCCTTGAAAAATACCACTCATCGAATCTCACAGTTCGTTTCAACGTCACAATTCGGGATAAATTCGTCTCCCTGGTATTTTTCTTCAGGTTCGTGATTCTGCTATTTTTAGGATCAGGACGTGAAATACGACAATAGAGCAATCGGCACAATCAACCGTGATGAAGGAATACCGACGAAATTTCTCTCATGAGGCGTGCCATTTATTACATGTTTTTGTGTAGGTCAATATAGGGACAAGAAAAGATTTTCATTTAAGTTTGCATATTTCTTTTATTTTTCGTTTGTCTATTATTGACTTTTTTCTAAATTTATTTATTTATCTACTATTAGTCTAAATTTATTTTTGAGTTTGTTGTGCCTTTTTTTTCTTTTTCTTTGAATGAGCAGGTTTGGATTAGATATGAATTGGATTGAATGGGATACAACTATTTTAATAGTTTAGCAAATAAAATGGTCAACGTGAGTCATATGAGTGGATTTGGTGAAACTCCATTATAACCCAACCCAACCCAACCCAACGAAACGATTTGCCACCCCTGCCATTTTGTTTTCTCATCAACGTTTCATGCAAAGAATTATCGAATACATACATATATACTGCGATTATCTATGGAAGACTTCAAAAAAGTACCATAGGCGTGATAACAGAAATAGCATAAAACTTACATATAAGATCGACAGGATATGTCAAATTCCTACATACAAGCATATTAGGTAACACACAATATGCTGAGATGGGTATATTAGTCAAAAAAGGATGCGGCCTCAAGAATGAAGACATTTTGTGGCTGGTTGGCGAAGGCACCATGAGAGCTAACAAGCTTGAGATACGCTTATGGCCCTGACTTCTATGAGATGGAGACGACATATCACAACATGGAAAATTATGTGAATCTTGGCACGCATTGCAGCTATAAATAAAAAAGCTAGATCTACACGACAGTAGTGAGCGATCCACTCCTTGTCATGGAAGGAACTTACGAATTATTATCTAGCGAACATGGTTGTCTTATTTGTTAATCCATGATGGCCTTCTCAAAGCATTTTCCTATATCTTTGGTGAGTCTAACTGGAATGAAATTTAGAAACCGGGATAGCAAGACAAAAGATTATTTGGACGTTACACATACACTAGCACAAGTGGGGCATCGAAGCAGCATACGTTGTTTCCTCTCTACTATTAAAACAAATCAAATAAGTTGCGACAGAGACGGAATTTTAGTACAAGAGGAAAAGGTTTATGCACTTGCTCAATTCTCGTTTTCTTGTGCAACCTCAGATCTAGAGGATGGAGTTCACCAGAAATTACACCTCTAATAACTTAACCTTTCGAAATTGTTTGCGCGCTCCATTCAATATATTATTGGACCAAAAGTCTTCAACATTGATTTCTCGCTCTTTTCATTCATGGCTTTTCTTGCTTGTTATGCAGTAATTCAACCAACCTTTCATCATTTATGGTGTTCTACAGCTCCCGTCATCTCGTAAACCTTCGTCTGGGGGAGTTGTTGAGAAAAAAAATATACATATTACATCGTTCTCCAGCAGTTAAAGTAGTTGGAGCAATTGCCACTCAATTTAATAAATCCAAAGTACCGCTATTTGATTTTCACTTTTTGTAGGATTGGTGTCTGTACACTACAAAGTATAACAAAACTGTACAGAAAAGATGGATCCATCCCCTTGTTTGTATGAACAAGTTTGAATTAAAATCCGCATGCTCCCGCGCGCCACCCCCCCAACCCCAACATACCAGCAGAATTGGGCCAAAACAAGTTAAGAAAGTCTAAAGATAGGCCGGGAAGCAGAACAATTGGGCCGGGATGGCGGACCAGATTGGCCTGTTCCAGCAAAATCGGGCCGCTTACTTAATATGGAAGTTACAATCAATTTAATGGAAAAACTGCTATAAAAATCTTGATACATATTAAAGTCATATCCATTTTACTTTGTTTCTTATTTTTAAATTTGCTTGATGTGAAAACTCAGAATTTGTAAACACTAGATAAAGTTCGAACTCCTTAAAACATAAATGATAATACATTTTCTCTTAGGGATCATAGGCTTTCAGTTTTATCTAAACTTATGTATAGATAATCTATTGTTTTTCAATCTACCTACTAAGAGCTAGCGCTCAACCTGCGATGTGCACCTGTCAAAATACTCCTATGGTCATGATATGCAAGTTTAAGGTGAAAACATTGTGTTACTTTTCTTGGAAAAAAAATAGATAAAAAGATTAAAATAGATATTGATGGGGCCATCCACAGGCATATACAACAGTAGCTCTTTCAATTGGTCTGGCACAAAAGATTCGGCATAGTCCGAAAACATCAATTGCCAGATAATTAAGGTTCACCGGTAGTTTCGCAAGATGGATTTTGGTCCTGCTAGTCATAAAACTTGATCTAGAAAAACACATGCACAAAAAATTAAAAAAAGAAAGACAACTCCGTCGATGAAAATACAGCTTCATCGAATTAGAGTTTCCCATCGAAAGCATCAATGGCATTATCAATGACAACATGTGCCGTTGATGCTTATGTACCTGATATATACGTGACTGTGGATGCTACGTGGTTGTCCCTCTCACCTCCGTGGCGTCGTCTCATTTCATTACTATAATAGCAAAGAATGTCCTGTCCGAATTCTTTTTTCAAAACAAAAGTAGCAACGAAAAATTTAAATTAACGACAATTGCAATTCCCACTGAAGAAAATTTTTAAGTATTCAAAAATGCGGAGCATAATAAAATCCTCATTCTATTGTACCTTCGAATTTGCAGATAATTGCAGAGACATTGCAGGCGCAATCGTCAAATGTATCCTCGCGTTCCTCACTCGCGCAGAACTTTGTAGCCGGACAAAGGCGAATCTAGAGTTCCAGCGCCTAAATATTTCTGTAGCTGTGATCTCCCAAAACCATTCCGATAAAGTCCTCCACTATAAAGCCAAATAGTCCCTCTTTTTCAATCCTCCACTCTAGCAGGTTGTTGTCCAGCAGTTCACGCCCGGAAAGATCCTCTACTGGTGTACCTAGAATGGAAAGGCTGGATAGGTTCTTCAAATTCGAAATATCAAGTGTGGTCAGTGACCTGCAACACGCGATAGTAAGGGTCGTGATACTCGAGGAGATCTGCGGAATGCATTGGAGTCTTCCGCAACTCCAGAGTTCAAAAACCTCCAGGTGAGAAAGGGCACCTAGCTGAGGAGATAGGGTAGTCATGTGCGGGATATGTAATGCCAAGGTTTGTAGTTTAGATAACCGCCCAAGCCACCAAGGCGAGGGATCTGGCACCGACTCCAGGCTAGAGCTGTCACGCCCCCCCATGAACAGCATTAGCCGATTCAAGTTGATCAGATCCGAAAGATCGGGAACAGTTACCATGGACAACGAATCGATTACCAAAGAAGTCAAGCTTACTGGAAGTTTAGGCAAGACAGATATGCCTTTAAAGTCACTCGATGTATGTACAATCAGTGTTTTTAGATTCCCCAAACTTTCCATAGAGTCGGGTAACTCTGTGATTCTTGAATCAAACAGATCTAACTCAGTCAATGACCATAATTTGCCAATGAGGTACGGAAGTCTATTTAGGTGCCGACATCTTCTCAAATTCAATCGCTCCAGACTTGGCAATGGTCCAATGAAGTTATGTAGGTGAACTATAGGTGTATCCATTAAAGAAAGATCTAACGAAGAAGTTGGATAGTTGATTGAACCCGATGTTTTAACCAACAGGTAATCCTGAGCGTTGGGATTCTCCAATTTTTCCAAAGCCCACCAATCGGGAATTTCTCGTATTGAGGTTCCTTCAAGGAGAAGTTCTTTTAGACTTGGCAAGCCACCTAACTCCTCCGGCAAAGAGTGGAGCTTGTGACAATACATTAAGCTCAAGAATATCAAGTTCTTCAATTTACCAATTGACGAGTCGATTCTAGCCAATCTATCACAGCCATCAAGAATCAATCTCTCTAGTTTGACTAATCCAGATAGATCGGGTGTCTTGGTCAAGCAGGTGCACTTGGTAAGATTAAGAACTTTCAAATTGCATGCTCCCTACAGCACCAATATGGTATCTTGTAGATAAATTTTACAGAAAGAGAATAGTGACAATAATAAGAAGATTGTTCTAGAACAAACTGTACCTTGATTATTCTCCATCCGTCCCAATCATGTGTAATTTCACTCTCTGAAAAATCGAGGATGACTAATTTGTTCATTGAAAAGTAAGTCATTGCGAGTGCCCGCCCAGGAAAACGATGCCACATGAGCCATCTTAAATTTGGAAGGAGCTGTATGTTCATCGATCAAATTTCCCCACAAAAAAAAGAAAGAAAAAGAATCATCGGTGAAAAATCCCAATATATGTTATACCAAAGTAGGGCAGCTTTTGAAAGGAAACCTACCGAGCCAGAATTGAGGGATTGGCTGTCTATTAGAAGGGACTGGGGTAATCGGCCTTCCACTCGAAGGAACCGTAGGTTTGGAAGCACTGTAAATCCTCCAAGAGGAAGACTGTCCTCGCAAAATTGGTCAAAATTCAGACGGAGGGCTTCGAGCCTTTCATTTATCTGAATATTGAAGCAAGACAAATTTAGGAAAAGGAAGAACACGGTTAGTTAATTAAGAGAAAATCTTGGGACAAAGTTGGAATTTTGCCAAAAAAGCCCTCAATTATATTTGAGTAGTCGGACCCAGTATTTACCTTACTCCTCTGTAGTACATCTAGTGCCTCCTTAAGATTCCACAATCTACTCTTCTGGGCTAAATTCCCCCCACCTTCTTGAGAGACAATTTCTCTACCAAGATCTCTAAGATGATCATGCATCCAAAGCTTATTGCCCTTTTCAATCTTAATTAGTGACATCATTTGAAGAACTTCAAGACCTTTTATTGGGCTTAAATGAATTTCTCTCCACATGTATATTGCATTAGTCTTATCACATCCGATTAAAAGACAAGCTATATCAAGAAATATTTGCTTCTCGCACGAATCCAATGCTTCATAACTTATCATCAACTTATTTTGAATTTCCTCAATAGGACCCATTTTCCACTTCTCCAAGAACTCATCACAGATTTCTTTTGTTTGTCCATACAATGATAAAATTGAACCCATTACCTCAATAGCCAATGGAAGACCTTTGGCTATCTTCACAATTTCTCTAGACAGCTCTAATTTTTCTGGTGGTGGGTGATCTCTTCTAAAAGCATGCTTGCTGAAAAGCTGAAGGGATGCATTCGAATCCAATTCACGAACTTGATAAGTATTTACATCAAATCCACGAAGGACAATTGCATTTCTTGTGGTTATAAGTATCCGGCTTCCTGGACCAAAATGACATCGCCTCCCCAGTAGTGCAGTTAACTGACTCTTTTCACCGACATCATCAAGAAGAATAAGAGCTTTCTTAAGGGAAAATCTCTCCTCTATCATCATTATCCCATCGTCCACGCTATTAGCAAATGGAATTGCCCCCCTTGAAAGGACTGAAATTAGACGGTTCTGCAAACATAAAATTCCTTTCGAGTTTGCAGTTTCTCTAACATCGTCAAGGGAACAACAATAAGCGAAGTCCTTGGTAAGCATGTTGTAGACTACTTTAGCAAGAGTCGTTTTTCCGATGCCACCCATACCGTAGATTCCCACAATTTTTACATCATCCGTGCCAGCGCCTATCATCCCCAGTATTTCCTTCACATTGTTGTCAACTCCAACCAAGGAGTCAGTAACCAACAAATATGCTTTTTTCAGCTCGATTAAAACCTTCGTAACGATATGTTCAACAAGTTTTCCTTCGTGCCTAATGATATAAACGATGGGAAAGACCAAGGTGAACAGAAAATAAGTTAGAATCGGCAAGCTGAAATATATGACATCAGGAATTGATAACACTAGGCTGCGGAAGAAACAGGAGGCAACAAAAAGTGCAACTGCTAGTGGAACTTACGTATTGCATTGATAAGGAAGAATAAATTCATGGACATGCTAGGCAGATGCTCAAACCTTGTGCAGATTTAGAGCAGCTATACAACCGTCAAATACAATAGATGATCATGATATATTGCTAGTAAGAAGAACAAAGGCTGATTTAGTTTTTTTTTTTTTTTTTTTTTTTTTTTTGACGTGTATTTCGGATGTGTACAAAAGCTTCTTTTTCGCAAAATAGTTTTACGATCAGCACATCGTGCACGTCTCAAGGGTTCTGACCAATAAATAAGAGATCCATTAAGTTACTCCATTAATTTTTGGCACACGATACGACGAATATTTGTATGCGCCACTCATTACATAGATATGCATAAATGTTTTCATATTGTATGTTATAAATATATTTGGATGAACGAAGAAAAGTCAAATTAGAATGTCTAAACGTTACTCGAACAAAGGGAGCCTATGTAGCTACAATTTATCCAAGTAAAACAAAACATAATTGTCAAACCTCGTGCGTACCCTGGCTTTCTACTGGTAAATACAATAGAAAAGCATTTGTACTTAAATTTCTTTTGTACCGTAAAGATAAGAAAGGAAAAGCATTCAATGTGTCATGGCCTCTTGATCCACACCAACATGACGCGATCGCATTTGTGCAATTTCTATGGATTGATAAGAGAGAGATGAAATAAGATCGATAATCCACACAGCAATAGAAAAGCAACTGCAAGCAAGAGAGTTTTCATTATGGCATGCAATTTGAGAATGGAAGATTCGGTACCTATCCCCGTTTGCCACGTCCCATCCAATTAACCCTCCAACCTCATTAAGAGCAGCCCTCCACTTCCGGATGGTCTCATTGTCCACACGCTTCTTTTTTCTGTGCGCAAGCAAGGCCTTACCATAAGCCCCAGTTTGGTAGCGAACCTCGGATGGTTGGACATAGTAGAAAATGGCATGATTATCTGTCCCTTCCTCCTACATTCCACCATATGAGCTAGCTCATTAAGGCACCACTTGCTGGAAGCATATCCTTCAGAGAAGATGGGTATGGAGATCTTCGATTGCTCGATCGCTCCAAGAAGCTCCGGGCCGATCTCTTCCCCAATGCGAAGATCTTCATCATCTCGGAATGTACGGACTCCTGCTTTTGTGAGACTGGTGTAAAGATAATCGGCGAAGCCTGTGCGTGTATCCGGTCCTCTGAAGCTCAAGAACACTTCATAGTCACACCCTTCCACTGCTTCAGGTATTTGCGTAGGTTTGTGGTTGCGGGAAGAACCAGCTTCTCCAATGCCATTGAAGGATGCGGGAGTTCTCCATCGCAGCCAGTTGCAGAGAAAATGAAACATTAGAGTCGCACCAGCTCAGCAAAAGCAGATTTCTGAGCTCTATGAAGCCGGAAGTTGCTGGACAAGTAGAAATATCACCGGAAATTAAAACGGGTACGATCTATTATGATTTTTTTCGTTGATCTCAACACAAAGTTTCTCAGGAGCGCCAACCTCAAAGGAAGCAAGTTTCGAGGAACTTCACCTCTGTCTGGAAAGGCAGAGCTCAGAGGACGCGTGCTCTCTACTTTTGTATTGATATGATGGTTTGACGTTTGTAACTTTGGGTGCTTCTGCCGATTTTACTTTTGCAAGCACATTCGACGGTTGCCGTTGTTTCTCTTTTTATCCGACGGTTTGTCTTGGATGCGGGGCCAGTCCCGTGCAAGGGGCAGGGGAATGACCCGTCAAAGATAATCAGACGAAGACTAAGGTTTAGATGACTTGTAGGAAAAGTTAAGCCTCGTGTCAAAAAGTTTAGGCCTTTAGGTCTAGAGTCGACCTTTCATGCAGACTGAGGTGTCTGCAAATAAAATGCGTTCCACGTTGTTAGAGTTTCAAAATTTTTATAAGATCAGAAATTTAGGAAAGTAATCATAAAGAGCAAACCAAATGGTACAGCTCACATTAAATCGTGACGCATGACTCAATCTCAAGCGTGTTTATGTATTTATTTTGTGATATACATAATCATTTTGTGAACTCTCTAAAAATATGCTTATCCTTTTCTAATAGCTTTTTTATAATCACGGGAATCTCCATACAGTTAAACTTTCTCAAAAACGCGTGATGATCCCCAATTGAAATTATCGAGCGTGGCTCTCGCTCGAACTTTACCCAGTTTTACAACTCACCTAAAAAATCCCAAGAAAGAAGATTTGAGTGGGTTCACCATTGTCTGGGAAGGCTAAAGCCGTTCCTATTAGCACAGTAAAAAGCAGTCGAGAAAGATAGGGCCCGTTTGGTTCGGCTTTTAGGGAATGCATTTGCAGAAATGCAAATACCTTTGGGTAAATGGGGTTTTTCGAAATGCAAATGTCGTTTGGTAAAATTTGCATTGAGAAACAACTTTGACCAAAATACCGTTTGGTAAAATTTACATTTGTAATTAACTTTTATTAAATTAAAAAAAGAAAAAATATGTTTATTTTTTTTATATAAACATATTTTTATATAAAAAAATATAAACATATAAACATAAAATATATTTATTAAACATAAAAAATATATAAAAAATAGATATGTTTATATTTATAAATATATATTTATTTATTAAACATAAAATATATTTATATAAAAAATGGATATGTTTATATCTATATAACATATATATAAATATATATTATATTTTTTTTATAAATATATATTTATTAAACATAAAATATAAAAAAATAAATATGTTTATATTTTTTATATAAAAAATAAACATAAAATATATGTTTATATATTTATACCGGACAGCCAAATTCAGCGACCGAACCGCCTAAATAAAAAATATGTTTATGTTTTTTATATAAACATATTTTTATATAAAAAATATAAAAATATAAACATAAATTATATAAAAAATAGATATGTTTAAATAAATATATATTTATATAAAAACAATAGGAGAAAAAAATAGATATGTTTATATTTATAAATATATATTTATCTATTAAACATAAAATATATTTATATAAAAAATGGATATGTTTATATATTTATATAAAATATAAATATATATTTTATATAAAAATATAAACATATTTATTTTTATTTTTATTTTTATTCAAGCGACCGATTGGCTTCTCCCGGAGAGATGAATAATACCGGAAGTTGCATTCCGAAAATGCAACTTGCCAAAGGACCTTAAGAGCTGCATTGGGCTAAAGGCCTTTAGAGCCACTTGGAGATGCAATTGCATCTCGCCAAAGTCACACAAAAAAACGAACCAAACAGCTTTGCATTTGGCCAAGGGACTTTAGAACCCAAATGAGCATTCCAAATGCTGAACCAAACAGGGCCATACATTAACAAGTCTAACCTGGCGGCTCGAATGCTTTTTCTTGAAAATCAATGTTCTCATTAATTTCAAAATAGGAGTTCACTTTTACGAACAAAGGATGTGATTCGTGGTCAGAAAGAGCGAGGTTCCTCCAATAATGCATGTAATGACAAAATAGTCATAACAGCGGATGATGCGGATAGCATGCAGGCGGAAGGAACGAAAGGTGAAGACGATGGATTAGAGCGCATTTCCGACTGCTCCGGTGAATAATTTTGTTACTTCTGTTCAATTTCTAAATATAAGAACGTGCTTAGTAATTACAAAAAACTTCTACTTCAGAAATAGAAATTCATCTATTAAACTTATATAATTTTTTTTTTCTTTTAATTTTTCAAAAATTTTATTATTTTTTCTTTTTTTCTTTTTTTGTCTTCTTTTTTCCTTTTGGCGGTTGTTGGCCGACGAAGGCCGGTGACCTCACTAGGCCACCGCTAGGTCTGCTTTGCCCAGCGGTGGCTCGAGCTTACCTAGATCTGGCGAGGCTGAGCTTGCCTGGGGCTGGCAACACTCCAGCGAGGTCGTCGGCCCTCGACAGCCGGTCGCCGACCATGGCCAGGTCAGGCCAGCGATCGGCCAAAAGGAAGAAGGAAAGAAAAAAAGAAGTGTTTATCGGAATTGTTCACGAGAACAAGTTATTTCTGTTCTAAATCTGTTTCCAGGAACAAAAAAAAAAAAAAATAGATATTTTGTTCTTGAGAACAAATGTTTTACTAAACGCATTTCTGTTATTTTTGTGTTCCCCAAAACAAAAGAACATAAATTTTTGTTCCGCGGAATAAAAACAAACAAGCCCTTAGATTGTGGCAATGATATTTTAAAGAGTCCCTGCCCTAGGTTCTAATGGGGAAACCATAATGCAACCGAGGTTCCTAAAAATGGAACAACGGAATTCGAATTGTAGCTCTGGCCAGAAGTTAACCTTGTTGAATGTATTTCACGATGCAGAAATTAGGCAAAAATCTTGAATATATCAGTTTGTTTTGTGAGAAGGGTTTCAGAATTCTCTTTGATTGCATTCAAAATTGGGTAGTTTGTGATAAAGCATTATTCATGTGATGATCGCCAGCATGTTCAAACTTAGTATTAATGAAATGACGAGCTCTCTTTGCTTAGATTGTTTAATGCTATTTTTCTTAGTAGCACGACAAGCTAGGACACTAAGACTATAGATCTTTGAATTATATGCCTAAGCATCGCTATATTTCTCTTAAGGAACATGTTATTGGCAAATGTATAATCATAACGATCATTCATTTACAACATGCAATTAATTTTAACATGTTTATTACATTGGAGTTATTGAGGATTTGGGGCTGTCCCAAGTCAAATTTAACCTTCATATTGGACAGTAATATAATTGAGGATGTCAATTCATATTTATCAAAGGTGCACCATCTAAGGTTTAGTTAATGGATTGCTAAGTTTACACTTAGCTTGGTAGCCCACATCAATCTGAGAGTTAGGTTTGAGTTCTTTAACGTGCAATTTTTTTTATTTTGAAGTCGTCACTAAACTATTTTTTATGGATTAATTAGATATTTAAGTAAAGCGTGAGAAAATTGCTTTACTTTTGCAAATCAAAGATTGTGGATTTGGAGACTTTATTACGTTAGATAACTTTAAGTAAATTCTCTCTTTTATTATAAAAAAATATTTGTCAAGCAGTTCCAATCGATTTTAATTTAATTACCTAACACATGCGCAAACATTATTGAAACACGCAATAAGTACATTGTAAGCACAGGGAAATCATTCATATACCTTAGCACAAGCACATTAACTCGTACCTGCAAAGTGTTCATTAAAAAGCATGCAATGCCTATCCTAACATGATTCTTTTTAGTTTTTTTTTTTATATAAGAATTAAATTAAATGCAACGTATGACATGCAATTTTAATCCTAAAACATGTCCACATGACTTAATTCCAATGCGATAAGCAATTCTAATATAATGACCTTAAACATGTAAATCATATGACATGTGAATTAATGCCAACTCTAATGTTAAGTTTAATTAAATGACCTAACATGCTATCACTAAATAACATGCATACATTAAACTATATGAATGACCTGCATTAAACCTAAAGTATATGACACGACATAGTATAATGATGCAACTAAACTATATGACATGACATATGATGATGCAACTAATCTATACAACATGCATATCACATTTTTTATTAAAATTCACAGCTCTAATTTTAGAATAAAAATGCACCTAAAGTAAGATCATATCTAATTTAAGTTAGGAAATGGATTAACCCAAATCCTATCTTAACTTACAAATTTATCTTAATGTATAATTTAATTCAAAAATGCTATCTAGCCTTGGTAATATCTAAACATACTTTCAAATTAAAATAACAAAACCTAATCTAATCCTATCATGCAATTTTAGCCATAGAATCGAAGCTAAATGATATGATATAAAATGCAATCTTTTTTGGATTTTTGATATTTTTAAAACATGGAAGTTATCTAAATTAAAGACAAAATCTCACCCAATCCGCACGTGAAATCTACGAAAATTTCAAATTAAAGATTAGGATAATCTAAAAAAATAACCCATCTTCTTACGGTTAAATAAAAAATTATCTCAATCTTAGGCAACACAATTACCCATATATTACGATGGAATAATTAAAAAATGATTAGATATCTTTATGGATCAATTAGTAATTAAATGAACTTTATTGATAAGCCTTAACAATCAATCCAAATTAAGGAATGAAATATTCAAATCGAATTGGATAAAGAATATTACCTAATTTAAACACGCATGATCCCGTTCGCAATCGAACTGGATCACGGCTTGTGGATGAGGCTCTTGCGAATGGCCGGCGGCGCACGGTGTAATTCGCTGGGCTCCTTGCTTACGTGACCGACGTGAGGGATCACGGCAGATGATGGGCGGTGGGTGGTTTGGTGCTTGGCTAGCTGGTGGCCGAGAGGGGCTCTGATGGTTCGGCAAGATCGCCTTGCGACGCAGCCAAGGACTCGGCGAGTGACTGCTCTCGGTCAAGGTGGTAACGCTTGGACGGCGGCCACTGGTGGCCCGGTGACGGTTTCGTCAGGACCACCACTGGAAATTCGTTGCTGCGTAGGCGTCGCTGTCGCGTTCGAAGGAGAACCTCCGAGAGCCGTCCGAATTGATTGAGCACGCCGAGCCGCAGGGATGCTGTGCTAGTCGTTAGACAGGCCGGGCTCGCCGGAACCCCGCAGGAAATCGCCTACAATTTTCTGGAAACTGCCCGGGATCGCTGGCTGGTATCGTCTGGGCAGCAGGTCCTCTTGGTCGCTTGGCTGGCTGGAGCAGAGGGGTCTTGGTCAGAGCAGGGACGAAGAGCAGGAGCGCCAATCGTCAGCCACGAGCTTGAGCTCGTTGTCTGGGACTCCTCGGTCAGCAAGAGGAGGCGTCGCGGTTCCTGATGCAGTGACGGATCAGCAGCTGGGTCAAGGTCGTGTGCGGGGCAGATTGGCCGTCGGCGCTAGTCAGGGCTCGGCCAAAAACAGGACGGGGCCGAGAGCGGGGCCGAGAGCAGGACCTGCTTGAAGCGTTGGTGAAGAGCTAGGCAAGATCGGACTGCAGCGAGGCGCGAGGACAAGCGCGACAGCGAGCTCGCTGGAGGCTGTGGAGGTCGTTGAAGGCTGGCGTGTCGCTGCAGCGGAGGCACGGTCGTGATGAGAAAACTGACGAAGAAACGTGGCAGGAGGCGCAGTTATGAGGCACCCAGGAACAACACCGCCGAGGGGATGCTAATTGCGCTTCTCCTATCTCACGTTTTTTTCTTCCCTTCAATCTTGTGGCCGTCCCTCTCTCTCTCTCCGTATATATTCTGCTAGTAAGGTGAAGCTCAGAGAAAGGACTCACTCCCCACGATGTCTCTCTCTCTCTCTCTCTCTCTCTCTCTCCCCTATTCCCTCTTGTTGTTTTTTATGTTTTTTTAAATCGTGTGCTTTCCGTGAAGGTGTGAGTCAGTTCTCGACTGTGTGGCCTCCCCCTGTGAACGAGAGCCGGTTCTCTATGCATATAGGGCGACTTCGTTTCTTATTGATGAGAACAACATATCGCTTTCTTTTCAAACTTGGACTTCCCCAAATCAGATTTCGAAATTATTCAATCCTGGCTTATATCCTGAAGATCAAATAATAGGATTGCATTGATAATTATGAATAAGCATTGGAGATTGAACTTCATCAGCAAGGAATTGAGTGTAAAGTTTAAATTCGCTACCGACCATATTTTTAAGAAGTCCCTTCAATTACATGTACGATGATACGTGCTAATAGCACGCTTGGGCCACATGATTTACATATGATGCAACTATGAATTATGCTAATGATATTTTTGTTTAAAGGTAAGACCAATCCCTAATTTTTTTATGCACTTATTTGTAAATGATTAACCAAAATTTATATGTAAGCAATATTCACCCCCATATATTTGGATTTTGGGATCATGTCAAGTCATGTCATTGAAAACACTTTTGTTTTCGGTCAATTATGCTATAAAACTGTGGATTAAGCTCGTGCGAATTTGTGTCTTACACGTGGTAGAGATGACCGCAGGAATTGGCCAAAAATTAACCACTAAATTTGCAACAATTGCAGAAGGCTGTGTATTATTTTGGCACATTTAAAGATTCGTGTTAAATTTGCAACAATGATGAAAACTCGCATATTTTTCTGTTAATTGCCCTGTGAAAATAACTACACATTTTTTTTTATAAAAAAAAATTGGATCATTATTAATTACTTTAATTAGGAAGCGGGTTTTTTTAGCTATATATATATATATATATATCAAACATAAATAAACGTGTAAAAGGAAAGGAAAGTAAAAACGCACACCAAGTTTTATATGGTTCGGATTGTTAGACCAACATCTACGGGAAGAGTACAAAATTTCATTAGAAATCAAGTGATATATCGCAAATTATAACCTTACTCGAGTTACTCAAATGATGCTTCTAAGCATTAATCACCCCTAATTTCCATCATGTTACTGTTTTAGAGGGACCCTTTCGTTTGGAGTAAACCAAGCGGCCAAAGTTGACCTTACACAGAAACGAAAAAACGAAGAAAGCAGTTCATTTGGGCCATTTGCCGTGCAGAATCAGGAGGAAGAGAAACAGTAATGGTGGACTTTGGGAGTTTCTTTTGGAGGTCTCCTACGCGGTCTCTTTTCTACGTTCCTACTTTACTTCCCATTGAACTCGTTTGGTTTTTCCTATTACTGAACGTATGCCACAGATTGTTAAGAGTTCCCGACGTTATGCCGTGCTATGGCAGCATGAGATGAGACGGCTTCTTTCTCTTCTTTAGTCTCGTTACCTTTAGGTCTTCTTCTTGCTCTTTCCCTCCTGGTCAACGATATCACTGCTAGGGAGTGTCTCGGACGCGGACATCGCATTTGAGGAGCCTGCCACACGGCTTTTTTTTTTAACTTTCCCACTCCACGTTCCCATTGATCTCTCATGGCTTTTCCCGCAACTTTTTCGAAAGTTATGGGAAAAGCCACGATTTTCTCTCGACGTATCCATAATTTTTTTTCCAATGGAACCCTTCCGTGAAAATAAAGGCTACCACTCTATAATGGTGGACCGCACTCTAAAAGAAAGATGAGGCCAATTATTTGGCGTATTTGCTGTACAGAATCAGAAGGAAGAGAAGCAGCAATGGTGAATTGGAAGTGCACAGCAAAGTTACAAAAGTTGCGAACCACATGGTGTCTAGTTAGATTAGTTTTGTATAATATTCGAGAATTCATACATTGATAGAATGGACATTTACTTAAAAAAGTGGTGCAGGATGTTCTGTCGTTGGAAGTTCAACGTAATTGTTTGTGAAGAGAGGTGCTAAAGCAAGCGCATCGTTATTCAAATTCCCTAATTCCAGTTATAACTTTAATTTATCATCCAATTAATGATTAATGCGTCACTCCCACTGAAAACATAACTTCTTAATGAGTCTAACGATTTTGGATTATGACTAATCAAAATTCCTGACGCTACATGAAGAAGTCTCCTCTTTTCTCTACTACCTTAAATTCGACTTCCTATATATCAAAGAATATGCAGAACTAGGAATTTCTTTGAGCTGTTCTTACCATGTTATAATTTATAACCCTAATATTTCGGTTTATCCAATCAAGTTAGGATTCTTTTGAAGCAAGGTTAGGCAACCAAGGTCGCCTTCCTCTTTGCCCGATTTCTCAATTTAGGGTTAGAGTTTGAAGAATATATGTGATTTAGCCCCAATTAGTTAATTTGGGGAAAATAAACGGTCCAAATGTTAGGCACAATTTTGATGACTACCTTTTGCTGATGAACCAAAAGTTAATATTGAATCAATGCCACGTCAGATTTTTCAATTGCACAAAGCACCGATGGCGCTCAAATGAATAATCTTTAACCAATTTCAACCAAAAAAACTAATCAATGCGGCACTCAAGTGCTGAAAAACAAAGGTTATAACATTTAAGTGCCATACGAATGTTATGACACTCATTTTCTCTTCAAACATCAAATGGTTGCATCGCACTAAGATATGCGTGCTGTTGCGACTTGCAAGGCCATGTTATGTGATATTGGTTGTGCTCACACTAACAGTGGAATCTAGGCGTTTCCTACACGTTCCTATTTTAACGTTTTTACTCTACTTCCATTGATCTCACATGGTTTTTCCCGTCACCAAGCCTTTGCCACAGATTACTAAGAGTTCCCAACGTTATGCCGTGCTATGGCGGCATGAGAGAGCTTCTTTCTCTTCGGCTCTTCATTCTCATTAGCTCCATGTCTTCTTCTCGCTCTTTCTTTCTTCGTCAATCAATTCAGTAGTAGGAAGTGCCTTGGACACTGACATCGCGCTTCAAGAGTCTCTCACATGGTTTCTTTTCTACATTGCCCCACAACTTTTTTGAAAGTCTAAATTCCTAAAATTGATTAGCTCATTGATTGATTGTGTCGCGAAAGTTCTGTAAAATGGAAAAAAGGAAAGGAAAGATGAGGCCAACTATTGGGCAAATTTGCTGTGTAGAATCAGAAGAGAAACAGGAATGGTGGCTAGAAGTGTAAATGTGGCACAAATTACCAATTTGGGAGTTTTTATGATATAAAAAATAGTTTGGAGCAAATGTGACGTCACTACGTTAGTTTGGGATTTTTGATGGTATTAGTCTTTAAAAATTAAGTTGGGCTCTTCAAAGCCTTATTGGGAGAAAATAAAGAGGGTTGGAAAATAAATAGTTTGTTTTTTGTGTGCATGCCAGTGCCTCTCTCTTCAAAAAATAATAAAAAATGCCACATTGGGCGACATGTGCCTTTAAAAGGTATAATATATATATATATATATATATATATATATATATATATATATATATATATATATGTCAGTATATTCGGTGAGTCAAATTAAATGGAGTTAACGAAAGGGATTTATTTGATTGCAAAAATTGACAAGTTTTATTATTTGATTGCATTATTTGAAAGTTTAAAAACTTAATTATACTTTCACAATAAGTTTTATGACTTGTGGTGCACTTAGTCCTAAATTGAAAAGAGAATGAGATGTTGTTTAAAAGTTACAAAAATATTTCAATAAGATATATCTTAAAGTGTGACGCAAACTATTTATTAATCTTATTGATGTTGCAAAAATATACTTTGTATGGTGACATTAGTTAAAATTTTTTGAAAATATAAAAAATGACATGATGCCAATGATAAACTCTATCTTGATACACTTAGTATCAATCGGTATTGCCTCGATCGCTTTATAAAATTCATTGAAATTGCTTTATTTTCTAATTTTATTTTTATGTGACATGCATTACATGGAAACCAAGCGGAATCTAGAAGTCTCCAACACTGTTTTCATTCTACGTTCCCACTCTACTTCCCGTGATCTCACACGGTTTTTCCACAACTTTTTTGGAAGTCTTAATACCTAGAATCAATCGGTTGATTGAACGATTATGTCCGCGAAATTTCCATCATGTTACTGTTTTAGAGGGACCCTTTCGTTTGGAGTAAACCAAGCGGCCAAAGTTGACCTTACACAGAAACGAAAAAACGAAGAAAGCAGTTCATTTGGTCCATTTGCCGTGCAGAATCAGGAGGAAGAGAGACAGTAATGGTGGACTCTGGGAGTTTCTTTTGGAGGTCTCCTACGCGGTCTCTTTTCTACGTTCCTACTCTACTTCCCATTGAACTCGTTTGGTTTTTCCTATTACTGAACGTATGCCACAGATTGTTAAGAGTTCCCGACGTTATGCCGTGCTATGGCAGCATGAGATGGCTTCTTTCTCTTCTTCAGTCTCGTTACCTTTAGGTCTTCTTCTTGCTCTTTCCCTCCTGGTCAACGATATCACTGCTAGGAAGTGTCTTGGATGCGGACAGCGCATTTCAGGAGCCCGCCACACGGCTTCTTTTTTACTTTCCCACTCTACGTTCCCATCGATCTCACATGGCTTTTCCCGCAACTATTTCGAAAGTTATGGGAAAAGCCATGATTTTGTCTCGATGTATCCATAATATATATATATTTTCCAAGGGGACCCTTCCGTGAAAATAAAGGCTACCACTCTATAATGGTGGACCGCATTCTAAAAGAAAGATGAGGCCAATTATTTGGCGTATTTGCTCTACAGAATCAGAAGGAAGAGAAGCAGCAATGGTGGATTGGAAGTGCATAGCAAATTTACAAAAGTTGCGAACTGCATGGGAAAGTCGCGTGGAACTTTAGGAATAAGATGACCTTAGAATTTACGAGTAAGTTAGGAAAGTTAGTAGCAATGTTCTGGTTGTTTACTTCGAATAGGAGAAACGAAACTTACGAACTGGATAGGAAAGTTATGTGAAACATTATGAATAGTATGGCCCCAAAAACTTATGAAAAAACAAGAGAAATCGATACCATTGTCGAGGAAAATTCTAAACAACAAAAGAATGTTGGCAACCATCAGTATAATCAAATTATTAGTTATTCATGCCAAGTTTCCCACACGGTTTCTTTTCCACTTTACCATTCTACTTTCCATTGATCTCACATGTTTTTCTCAACTTTTTTGAAAGTCTAAATTTCTAAAATCAATCGGTTCATTTTATGATTGTGCCACGAAAGTTCCATAATATAATTTTTTCGGGGGGACCAATTCGTTGAAATGAATGCACTCCCATTCAACAATTAAAAGTTGCCAAATTGACTCCCCACAAGAAGGAAAATCTTAAACCCCACTTGTTTCTTTGGCATGAGGTTGCTTCCTGTAGTGGCGGGCGCAGGCCGTTGTACTAACAGTTTTCAGTTCCCTCTGGCCCAGTTCTAGCCAGCCAAGCCAGCCAGGGTTGCCAGCCAACCCTTACCACCCACAGGTGAGGGCTGGCCGACCCTCGCCGGCTCTAGGCGAGGGCGTTGTGCCCCTCGCGAGTGAGGGCAGTGACCTTACTCATGGCCCTCGCCTAGCCAAATCTAGTGAGGCCATCACGGTCCTCATCGTTTTTGGGGCAGGGTGTCACAACCCTCGCCCAAAGTGGGCAAAGGTTGGCCAGCAAGGGTTGCCGGCTAGATCCAACCCCCCCCCCCCCCCCCCAAAACCTGAAAAAAAAAAAGAAGCCAAAAAAACGAAAAAAAAACCATAAAAATAATATATTATAATAATATTATTTGAAAAAGTGTCACGTCGGCGCCGGTTGTCCATGTTAGTAATTTTCAGCTAAAATTGGCTAAATTGACTTAATTGACTAGAAATGAAAAGATTTAGGACTGAATTGGCAAAATGTGAAAATGTTTATGACTAAATTAGGAAATTTGAAAAATTTATGATTGAAGTAAGTCAGGACTTCCCCTCCTAATTCGATGCACATATAGCTCTTGCTTTTTCCCCATGGTCCATGATATCATTAGTAGGAAGTTTCTTGGGCACTAATAGCAGACTATAGGAGTTTCCCACACGGTTTCTTTTCTACTTTCTCATTCTACTTTTCATTGATCTCATATGTTTTTCTCACAACTTTTTCGAAAGTCTAAATTTCTAAAATCAATCGGTTCATTTTATGATTTTGCCGTGAAATTCCATAATATAATTTTTTCGGGGGATCATTTCGTTGAAATGAACGCACTCCCATTCAACGATCAAAAGTCGCCAAATTGACTCCCCACAGGAAGGAAAATCTTAAACCCCATTTGTTTCTTTGGCATGAGGTTGCTTCCTGTAATGGCGGGTGCAGGCCGTTGTACTAACAGTTTTCGGTTCCCTCTGGCCCAGTTTGAGCCTACCCAGATCATTTTTCTAGATATATCTCTTATTTGTTAATTTCGGTAGAAAGAAACATTTACCGGAGAGAAAGAGAACTCGTTCGAGGATTTTCAATGGGTTTTAGGGTTTGAATAACCTATTTTCTTAAATTAAAATGTGTATAATTTGAGGGTTTTTAAAATATACTATGAGTTGGACTGAGCTTTTTGAGCTTTCAAAGCCTGGGTCTAGAGACATGCCAAGGCCTAATTTCTAATTGAATATGGACATGAAGGATCATACTTGTTCAGGCGGGACGAAACGAATGAACCAACTTTGACGAGCTGTTTTTTTTTTTCATTATTATTGTGGGGACGGCAGTACAAGAAGCCACCTTTGCCTTAGGAGACCATCGAGAGAATAAGCCAACTTTCATGAGTTTTTTTTTTTGATAGGATATGAAATTTTCTTTCCATTATTGTTGTAGGGATGAGCGACATTAAGCCACCTCACTTGTAGAGATCGTTAAGAGGGAGCTCAAATCCCAAACTATCAGTATATTCAGTTAGACTTTTGTGCAAATGTTTGCACAAAAGTTTAATCAATGAGTTATGAGCATACTAGCATATATTAACTTTTTCCATGCCACATCAAATCTCCGATGCAGAATATGTTTTTGTAACATAGTTCTCATGTGTACCTCAACAATTGTGAAGCTCTTACGATCATTATATTGTTATGAAGAGTAAAGTATTCATAATTTGTAATATAAAAATGCTATTTCTTTTCGAATTTGGAGAAAAATATTTAAAAAATAATTAAGGGTCATATTCTTGAGGGCAGGGAAACTCGTGACTTTGGGCCTGTCATGCAATTAGACGAAAGAAACCTCAAATGTGAGAACCATTTGTGCAAAACATGTCGACACATCGAATTTTGCCTTATCTTTTTCTTAATCAAACAGTTGTCCTAAGGTTGACCAAAGTCTGACTAATGAGAGAGAGAGCATTGAACACATCAAATATTTTTGAAATAGTTTTGGCAAATTATCGTGCAAATTGGTAGGAGCACTATATTGGAAATAGTCATAACATGTCATTATCATGGAGAGAAGTACAAGTCAAGTGCCAAAACTTGGCACAAAGAGACATTTAAGTGCAAAAAGTTAGAAAAGTGACACTTAAGTGCCAAAATCAAAGCAAAATGGATTACTTAAAAACTACTCCAGCGAAAAATTCAGCAAAAATGCTAACGTGGCGATTTTCTGGTGAAATAAGTACAAAATAGCGTCATTTTGCACGCTAACGTGGCTAGACAATACAAAAACGACGTCGTTTTGGTGATGATGTAGTAACAAAATAATATAAAATTAATTAAATTAAATTTAAAACTAAATTTATTTAAAATGTTTAAAAATAAAAATACAAAAAAAAAATTTAATTAGTTTTGGCGGCGGCGGCAACGAGGGCTTAGCCCTCAACTGCCCCTTCCATTTTTTTATAATTTTTAAAATATTTAAAATATTTTTATTTTTATTTTTAAAATTTTTAATAAATTTAGTTTAATAAATTTTTATATTAATTTTTTACCACATTAGCATCAAAACGACGTTGTTTTGCACTTATTTCGTCAAAAAATTGCTACGTTAGCATTTTGGCCAGATTTTCACCGAAGTGGCATTTAAGTAATCCATTTTACTCCGATTTTGGCATTTAATTATTACTTTCCTAACTTTTGGCACTTTAGTGTCACTCCAAGTTTTGGCACTCCAGTGCCCGGCACTCCATTATCATGTAACAAAAGCCAATGCCGTCGCAAAAGCGCTAGAATAGTCGTTCTTTTGGGGGAGTCATAATATAGAGTTTGATGAAAGTGGATACATTATAGCGGAGGTCTACATCGTAAAAACTTACCTTCAATGAACATACATACTTGTGGACGGATAAGTTTAACGTTTTGTGTTTTCTGTTTTGAAAAGACACAATACATGATTCAGAATATCCAATGAATGTATGTATTTTTATAAGCTATATAATTTGTTTGGCTTACCCCAGATATTGATGCTCATATAACTCATGAGATTCTTCAATTTTTACTCGAACTTCATTGACAAAATTTCATTAATTAATGTTTTATGGTAGGTATAAATTGCTAATTGCTTGTCTTTTTTACTTACAATTTCATCGAAATGCCTAAAGATAATAAAAGACATTCTATTTCAATGTTAGATAATATTTGGCAATAAGATAAAGGGGTTTGGAAGTGTGAAATTTATTAGATATGGCCATTTCCAAATAGGGTAATTTGACGTGTGTTCCACAAGAGGAAGGACAAACTGCAGTCAATTAGACTATATATACACCCACTTTTTGTTGTAATATTTATTTTTTTCTTGTATCTGTTGCCCATCCATATGAATATAAAATACATTACTCTTGACATTTTAAAATGGCCAGGTATTTTTAAGCAACATGACGCCAACTTAAATAGATATAGAGCTCGGTGTTAAGTATGAGTATATTATCAATGAGTTATTGATAGCAAAGATGTTTGTCGATGACTATGATTATCGATGACCATAATACGGTTTTTACTTAATAAATCTAATAAATGTTCAATATAAAGACTAAAGACTAAGTGAGATACTGATTAATAGTTAAGTCCAATGGTAACTGAAGAGTTGTAACCACTTGTGGATAAGGTTGATGTACAATCATGAAGACTAAACTTGTGGACCTGTGATTATAATCATTTATTTGAATATTAACCTCTCCATTCATTAGTAATCTTTGTTGGAAAAATTCAATGGATAATTATGTGTCTGTATATGTATATGTGTGTCTATGAAGGACTTCACAGGTAGCAATTTTTCTACCTATCATTTCAATATCATTAGGATTGTGGCGAGAATCGAGTAAATTAATATCCGCCCAAAATGCTGACATACAACTAGTATGTATTTAATTTTATTCGAATCAAACCACTATGTTTTGTGCATCCATTATTGAGTTAGTGTTTTTATTTTCATATGTAAGATGCTACTGCTGCTGTTATGATTTTAAAATGTCTATTGATATCTGAAATTTTAGTTGACAAATAAAATATTTAAAAAAAAAAAAAAAAAAAAGAACGAGAAAAATTGATATTAAATACAAAACAGGGAGACCAGTTCAGATTGCATTACATCAGCATGAAACCAAGGATGACGGAGTGAGACGAGCGAAGCGAAAGAGCTCGAGCAAAGCTCCCACAACGCTGCGCTGGACGTGAATAGCAGGGTCAGTTCGTTACGCACTTTCTTCCCCGTGGGCGGACGTCCGGTTCTCCACTACTAGGTCCGATCTCCACCGACCACACTTCCGGAAGTTGTTGGCTGCTCGTCTCCGAGCATCGACCGAGAATCGCCATGACAGAATGTAATTTTTGAATTGTAGAAAGTTCCTAGAGAGTATCCTGCCTGATTTCTCTCTTTTGCTGAACATCTTCGTCGATTCAGGCTATTAGTAGTGGTCGTAGCCACCGTCAAGCGATGCTGTCAGCCACTTCTGAGCCTCGCCGACTGCGCCTCTGTTCTCCCCTGTTTCCTGATCAAAGTGCCTGAAGTGCCTGGCGCTCGCCCGATTCTCTTTCGCTGGCCTTGATCTTCGTTGTCGATGTTTCCAGAGCGTTCATTTTCAAGGCCCGCAATCCTTCTTAGATAACGACCTTATCTTCAAGCTGCGATCACTCACTGGGCAAAGAGGGCGACAGAGGCCCGGAAGTGGTGGATGGTGACTTTCTACCGGTTAGGATGGTGGCTGACCATCACGACTGTGGCGGTGGCTAGGTGGTTGGGTAGAGAGGATGATCTCAAGCGATCCTCGTTCTAGTTGAAGGCTAGCTTTCTCAGTTGAATAACTGTTGAGAAGTGATCCATTTGCTAGAGAAATCTAGGGTAATTATGTTAACAATCTAAACGTAGATTAAGAAGAAGAGGAGAAAAACACAAGAACTAACAAGGTTTGGCAATGTGCCTACATCCTCGGGTAAGCCTCCCTGACCCTCTTTTTAATTTTCCTTTTTCTCCTTAATCATCAAGTATATACAGACTTATATCTACACAATCAGACGGATTTCTTCTACAAATCAAGCCTCTATAGATTAGGAAAATAGAATCCTCTACAAATTAGAAGGAAAATAAAATCCCCTACAAATTAGGGGATTCCAGCTCATGCCAATACTTCCCTTAAGTTGGTGCGTAGATATCTCGCATGCTCGACTTGTCTAGTGTGCTGTAAGCCTTCATCAATATATCTACTAGTTGGTCTTCGGATTTCATGAATGGAAACTGAATCACCTTGGAATCCAAATTCTGCTTAATAAAGTGACAATCCACCTCAATATGTTTGATGTGATCGTGTGAGTGACTGAGTTCTGTCATCAGTTTCTGAAGCCATAGGAGTGCGCACAGTCCCTTTGCCATTCCTCTAAACTGTGTCTTTGCACTTGAGAGAGCTACTACTTTTTGCTTTTTGATCCTCCAAGTCCATAATTTTTCAAGAAACTAAAATGGAACATCAGTCACTCACACCTACGATCTTACATATCGTCCTTTCAGCATGTCCAGGACCTCCGTTTTACTCTGGCATACGACTCTTAAACAAGATTTGGTACTTATGCTGCCCAACAATTTCCTTGTCGTTGCCCACCACCTGACAATGTCTGCAGTACTTGTAGTTGTACCCTGTCTCTGCTTAACAAGAGAATAGGAGGACAAGGTTCCAATATGAGAGAGAGCTTCCACTCGCAATATCCTCAGCAGTGTCAAATAAATGTTCTTCCTCAACTGAAACATCCACTAGTAGCATCTCTTCCAATCGCCAATGGATTCTCTGGAGGATCATTGTCAAATACAAGTGTTATGCAACCAACAGCTAAATGATGCATTTGGGCAATTTTATTCAAGGGTGGCCAATACATTTATTTTCTCGCATTAAAGAATGTTCATTTCCTTCAAATGCTTCGTTGTTGATACATCTGGTAACTTCTCCAAGGATCTGCAGGCAAGGATGCACAGTTGTTCCAGGGATTCCAATCTGCCCTGCAGTTAGACTAGTTTGGTGCGGTTCCTCTGATCAAGCTTTCGTAGCTTCTTCAGGTGACTCGGGTCAGGTAACTTCTCAAGCAATTCAACTTCTTTCACTTTTAGACTCCTCAAGTTCTTTAAACCTTCAATGCCTTTAATCTCTGTTTTGGCAGAAGAGTCAGCCTGAAGTTCTGAAAGTTCTGTCAAGTTTGAAACATCTGAAGATGTTTGACATGTAACCATGACAAACTCAAGGAAGACTAGGCGGACGCTGGGGTTTAAAAGCAAAAGAGGTCCGTTCTTTCTCATCACAATGTCGGAAGCTTCCTCATGACTCCTTTAACTGGTCTATCCTATAATTCCTTGTTATGTTTTTGGCAAACAATATCTCTACCGAGGTCTCTTAGCTGAAGATGCATCCATAGCTTATTGTCTTCTCCAATTTTTATCAAAGACCTCTGCTGAAGTACTTGAAGAGCTTCACCTGGGAAGAGATCAGAAGTCCACTTTTGAAGCACAGTCCCTTTATCACATCCAATATAAAAACAGGCTATATCAAGAAAAATCTTCTTTTGCCGATAATCCAAAGCATCATAACTTACTTTCAACTTGTTCTGAACTTCCCTATGAGGAACCTTTTCCAATTTCTGTAATGTAACATCCCAAAAATCTTTGCTTTTACCAAATAGTTGTAAACCTATAACCTCAAGAGCAAGAGGAAGACCTCCTGTCATTTTTACCACTTCATTGGAGAGAGTAGCATATCCTTCCAAAGGATGATCTCTTCTAAAAGCATGTTTGCAAAAAAGTTGAAGAGATTGACTGAAGTCCATTCCAGTAAGCTCATATGTACAACAAACCTCAGGGACATTGAATACTTCCGTGTTTCTACTGGTGATAATTAATATACTTCCTTTTCCGAACCACACTGGCCTTCCCATAAGTGCATTCAGATGAATCCTTTCATCAACATCATCAAGTAGAACCAAAACCTTTTTGCCACGCAACCTTTCATTTATTGTCTTAATTCCATAGTCAACATTACTAATGTTCCGCCAGTCTCTTTTCAGGATATCAGAGAGAAGCTGATTCTGCAAACACTCGATGCCTTTTAGCTGGGAAGTTTCTCTGACACCAGAAAGAAAGCAACAAGCTTCAAAATGATTTGACAACCGGTTGTAGATGATTTTGGCAAGAGTAGTCTTCCCTACACCCCCCATACCATAGATTCCGAGAATTTTTAAATCCTCTGAATCGCCACACAGCATTCTATCAATTTCGTTCACATGATGTTCAACTCCGACCAAGCAGTCTGCCCCTAGCAGATTAGGCGTTTTCAACTCCTCTATAATCTCCTGGACAATCTTGTCTACCAGTTCTCCTTCACCTCTAATATTACGGAAAGAAAAGGAAAAACATAATTAGAAGAACACGGTTATAATATGGAAACACCGTGCCCAAATGATAACCTAGAAAATGACATACCTATCGTTCTTCAAATTGTCCCATCCTTTTAGATGCGCAACGTGGTTGAGAGCAGCTTTCCACTCACTGATTATTACACCGAAGTTCTTCTCATGCAAAAGAAAGGCTTCTTCATAAAATCCAATTTGATGACGGACCTCTGCAGGAGTAACATCATAAAAAATGGGCATAATCTTCTGTCTCCTTTTTTTACTACACTGTACCATTTGAACCAACTCATTTAGACACCATTTACTAGAGGCGTAGCCCTTGGAAAAGATGGGAATTGCAATTTTTGATTGCCTGATAGCTTTGAGCAACTCGGGACCAAACTCCTCTCCAACTCGGAGCTCTTCATCATCCTTAAATGTGTGGATTTTAGCACCTAACAACCTGGTATAGAGGAAATCTGTAATGCCTGAGCGAGTATCAGATCCTCTAAAACTCAGGAAAACATCATAGTCATATCCAGATGACATGGAGGTTGATGATGTTACGCAATCGAGCTGGCAAGATTTTTCTTCTTGCAGCATCGTCATTTCAGGGATACGTGTTGATTTATGGACAAGTTCCTTTGTGGCTTCTATACTGCCACTGCTAACAGCGGATGAGGATACACAGTTCCCACCAAAAGTTATTTCCAAGTTGGTTGTTGTACCATTTCCCTCCAAACCCCTGCGATCAAAGCTCAAAGAACCCACATCAGGTTTTATATCCCAAGCAGAAGTGCTGCACAAGTTGGCCGTTGCTTTTTCTGAGAGATTCTCAGATATTTCAGATATTTCAGAAATCCTTCTAATCCTTTTGTGATCAGACTCCTCAGATGAGCAATCAGATGCCTTGACTTTACGTTTTGTTGCATGTCGAGGAAAGAAAGATTTTAGCTTGACGAATAACATTTCTTTTATCTTTAAACATAGTCAACTTACCCTGCTTATAGTTTCCACATACATCAGAGTTCCAAATTTTCCTACTGCAGCAGAAATGACAAGGACCGAGGTTTTGAGTTCAATCAGGTACCTACTTACGTCCACTAAAACTCTCTAGCCTTCTACAAATCGGCTTTATTTACTTCTTGAAGTGAAATGTCTATTCTCTCTCGTTCCCTACCTTTTAACAATCAAATCAATCACGAGAAGCCCTTTGTCCGACCGTAAGCAAAAAATCCTCATGACATGATGAGCGAGCATGGACAAAGACGTTACTTTGAAACCGAGATACGATACCATAATTTGTTAAGACAGAATTGATAATCCCCAAATTAAGAATCATTATACTGCGGAACAACATCAAAGTTCCAACCAAACACATCTAACGCGATGCCTCAATGTTTTAGCAAATCGCAAACCATCCATCTCCATATTACCGCCCACAGTATTCCCATTAACCAAACAAGACTCAAATTGACTCGGCGAGCGCAAAGCAAAATGCAAAAAAGAAAGAAAGGAACTTCACCCTGAAGAATAGCTCTGCAACCACTGTCAGAAAAAAGAGGAGCACCGCCTCTCTCTCTCCTTCTCTGGATTTTTCCAGATTTCTCTTCCTCCCTCTGCCGCACCAGAATTTTCTCCCTCTCTCCAGAATTTTCTCTCCCCCCTCTCCAGATTTTTTCCACCGACTTTTACACCCTATAAATAGGGGTTCTTGCCCCTTGTGTGAGTGTGTGAATTGTGAGGAGTGTGTGAAGCGTGAGTAGAGTGTGTACGTAAGTGTGGGCTGTGTACTTGAGTGAGTGAGTGGGTGGAGTAGGTGGCGTGAAAAAGTGTGTGTAGTAGTGAGGTGTGAGAGTAGTGTGTGTGTAAGAGAGTCTTGTAATATTTGCTTATATAAAATCAAGTGTTTATTTTTACTTTTACATCCACTTGATTACTCAACAAGTGGTATCAGAGCTAGGTCGTTGGAGGCCGTGCGAAGACAGTGGTCGGGGACCATTGTAAGTGAGCAAGGCGGTCAGGGATCGTCGAGCCAAGGAGTGAAGAAGCGAAGGACGTCGGATTTTTTTGCTAGTGCACAATCTGGGATTGTGAAGTCGGTTGGTCCGGGACCAGGCTTACTTGGTATAGTGCGGGGCATTATACTCAAGTCACGATGGCGGATTTCTCGAGTTCGGTAAGTGGAATCGAGAAGCTCAACAACTCAAATTATAATAATTGGAGTACCCGCATACAATATTACTTGCTAGGACAAGATTTGTGGGATATTGTTGGCGGGAGCAACACCACCCCACCCACGAATGATAGCGAATTAAGAAAATGGAATATAAAATCGGGTAAGGCTCTTTATGTGCTTGCCGTGACTGTTGAAGATGAATTACTGTAACACATAAAGAGTGCGACGACCCCGAAGGAGGCCTGGGATAACTTGGCGACGCTGTTTGCAAGGACAAATGATGCCGAGTTACAATGCCTAGAGAACGAGCTCCTCTCAATCTCGCAACAAAATATGACGGTGAGTCAATACTTTTCTAAAGTTAAATCTATTTGCGAAGAAATTTCAAAATTAGATCCTGAGAATGCCATCTCTGAGACAAGAATGAGAAGAATCATAATTCACGGGTTAAGGCCGGAATATAATGGTATTGTTACGGCCACTCGTGGATGGGCAAATGAGCCAACTCTAATAGAGTTGGAGAATATATTGGCCAACCAAGAAGCCTTAGATAAACAAATTTCTAAGGTCTCAATTAAGGAGGATGAAAATGCCCTCTTTAGTGATAAAAGAGGGTTCAAGGGCCAAAATAGAAATGGAGCAAGTGCAAGAGATGGCAAATCGTGGAAAAGTCATGGAGAATGGCAAAAGCGAATAGAAGGAACTCGACCTCGGCCAGGGGGAGCTCGTCGAGACCGCGATAAGGACGAAAATAAAGAAAAGAAGAATAGAAGGCGTAATGAACGGTGTTACACATGTGGCAAAGTAGGTCACTTTGCCAGGGATTGTTGGTTCAAAAGAGTTGAAGGAAATGTCGCAGCATCCAAGGAAAATGATAGCGAAGAAGAGTGGGATTTCCAAGCATCCTTTGCAATGGAGGAACAAGAAGATGCGATGGCCCTCATCACAGTAAGTGATAAATTGATTGATTATGAAGAAGATTGGATAGTCGACTCGGGGTGCTCAAATCACATG
This sequence comes from Eucalyptus shirleyi, assembly GCA_017140165.1. NCBI lineage: Eukaryota > Viridiplantae > Streptophyta > Magnoliopsida > Myrtales > Myrtaceae > Eucalyptus > Eucalyptus shirleyi. Next base: position 26,762,057 of record CM029448.1, on the reverse strand, counting down.
ACCGGAGATCAAGGCAAACTATCAAACATGTGCGAGTACAAAGGTGGACGAGTAGTTGTCACCGCAGACAACTCAAGGTTGCCGATTACCCATGTGGGCCAAACAATGATGACACCCCGATTTAGCTCGCATCAAGTCGAACTGAAAAATGTGTACCATGTGCCAGGAATGAAGAAGAATCTACTGTCCGTGGCACAACTTACAGACTCAGGCAATTATGTGGTGTTTGGCCCTAGAGACGTTAGGGTGTACCGCAATTTGAAACCAACTGGTACACCAATCATGGAGGGGCGTCGATTAGAGTCTATCTACGTGATGTCAGCTCAGACGGCATACGTGGACAAAACTCGAAAGAGTGAAACACCTGATTTGTGGCATGCACGGCTTGGGCACGTGAGCTACCATAAATTAAAGGTGATGATGAAGAAAGGTATGCTAAAAGGTCTCCCCCACTTGGAAGTACAAGAAGATGTCATTTGTGCTGGATGCCGGTATGGGAAGGCACATCGGCTTCCATATGAAGAGTCCAAATTCGAGCTAAGATGCCTCTCGAGCTTGTCCACTCGGATGTATTTGGACCCGGTGAAGCAATCGTCGATCGAGGATCAAAGTACATGATAACATTCATTGATGATTTCTCCGGTACGTCTGGGTCGACTTCATGAAGGAAAAATCCGAAGCATTAAACAAATTTAAGGAGTTTAAAGGAAAAGTAGAATATGAAGTAGGCAAGAAAATACTATGCCTTCGCACGGATAATGGGGAGAATACACATCAGATGACTTTACAAAATTTCTTCAAGAATGGAAGATACGTCGACAATTTACTTGCCCAAATACGCCACAACAAAATGGAGTTGCTGAAAGAAAGAATCGGCATTTGGCGGAGACATGCAGGAGTATGCTGCATGCGAAGAGTGTTCCACCCAAGTTTTGGGCTGAGTGTATGAAGACGGCAGTGCACGTGATCAACAGACTACCTCGAGCAAGGCTTGGCTTCATGACACCTTATGAGAAGTTGTGGAATCGCAAGCCCACGGTAAGTCACTTTAGAATATTTGGGTGTGTATGTTATGCATTCGTGCCAGACCATCTTCGTAACAAGTTCGATAAGAAGGCAGTTCGCTGCATATTCGTGGGCTACGATGATCAAAGAAAAGGATGGAAGTGTTGTGACCCTATAACAGGGAGGTGTTACACTTCTAGAAATGTGGTGTTCGATGAACTATCATCTTGGTGGACATCACAACCTAATTCAAAACAAGTTGAAGAACAGATTTGTGAAGGAATAGAAGAAAATGACGAGATTGATAAGAGCCAGTTAATTGAAGAAGGAAATGATAATGTAACTAGAAGAAAAGAAGTCAGAGCACACTCACCAGAAAAATCAAAGAGCCCATGGCGAACGGTGTACATCCAAGAACTACTGAAGAGTTCCGACCAAGTCGAGATGGAAGAACTGAAGAGGAGGAATCTCAACTAAGGAGGTCAACAAGACAAAGAAGACCAAATCCCAAATATGCAAATGCGGCGGCGACCGAAGATGTCGAGTAGTTGAGCCGTCCACATATGAGGAAGCTTCGCAAGACATGGAATGGAGGAAAGCCATGGAGGAAGAGATACAAGCATTAAGAAAGAACGAAACATGGGACCTAGTACCGAGACCTAAAGAGGTACGTCCTATATCTTGCAAATGGGTCTATAAACTTAAAACTCGACCGAGATGGGTCGATAGAAAGATATAAGGCACGACTAGTTGCTCGAGGATTCTCTCAAAAGTATGGCTTAGATTATGATGAGACCTTTAGTCCAAAAGAGCAAAGATTACTACGGTTCGAGTCTTACTAGCACTTGCAGCAAGCAAGTCGTGGAAATTATGGCAAATGGATGTGAAGAATGCCTTTTTACATGGAGAACTAGATCGAGATATATACATGGAGCAACTATATGGTTTCAAAAGTAAGTTTCATCCAGATTATGTTTGTAAGTTAAAGAAAGCCCTCTATGGCTTAAAACAAGCCCCGAGAGCATGGTATGGGAAGATTGCTGAATTTCTGGTGCAAAGTGGCTACTTTGTAGCCCCAGCTGACTCGAGCTTGTTTGTAAAGGTAGAAGATGGCAAGCTTGCGATAGTATTAATCTACGTGGATGATCTAATCATCACGGAGATAATGAAAAGGAGATATGCCAAATCGAAACCAACCTCTCGGTGCGGTTCCGGATGAAAGAGCTTGGAGAATTAAAACATTTCCTGGGACTTGAGATTGAGAAGACCAATGAAGGATTATTCCTATGTCGCGAAGTATGCACGAGACCTCCTAGACAAGTTCGGGATGCTTGATTGCAAACCTATTTCTACTCCAATTGATGGAAATGTAAAGTTATGTGCAATTGAAGGACGAGAATTGGAAGACTCAACTATGTACAGGCAATTGGTGGGTAGTCTTATTTACCTAACCATAACACGGCCTGATATTGCCTTTGCGTGGGAGTAGCAAGCCGATTCATGGAGAAGCCGCGAAGGCCCCACTTAGATGCGGTCGGGCGCATACTAAGGTATGTAAAGGGTACATTTGATTTTGGGCTTCGTATAGGAAAGAAGCATCATGTGAAGTTGTGGGCCATTGCGATGCTGACTTTGCTGGAGATCGTGACACACGACGATCAACTACGGATATATGTTTAGCCTCGGATCAGCGTAGTGTCATGGTGTAGCAAAAGACAGGCAAGCTGTGTCACTATCTACGACAGAAGCTGAGTATAGAGCAGCAGCAATGGCAGCACAAGAAAGTACATGGCTAGTACAGCTAATGGAGGATCTCCATCAACCAATAAATCAACCTACACGGATATACTGTGATAATCTGTCAGCCATAAGCTTAGCGGAGAATCCAGTTTTCCATGCGAGGACCAAGCATGTAGAAGTGCACTATCATTTCCTGCGAGAAAAAGTATTACAAGACGAGATAAAGATGGAGTATGCCAAAACAAATGATCAAGTTGCAGATATCTTCACCAAAGGTCTAGGAGCTGTAAAATTTGAAGAGTTTCGAAGGCAACTTGATATGACCACAATGTCCATGCTAAGAGAGAGTAGTCGGTGAGGGGGAGTGTCAGAAAAAAGAGGAGCACCGCCTCTCTCTCTCCTTCTCTGGATTTTTCCAGATTTCTCTTCCTCCCTCTGCCGCACCAGAATTTTCTCCCTCTCTCCAGAATTTTCTCTCCCCCCTCTCCAGATTTTTTCCACCGACTTTTACACCCTATAAATAGGGGTTCTTGCCCCTTGTGTGAGTGTGTGAATTGTGAGGAGTGTGTGAAGCGTGAGTAGAGTGTGTACGTAAGTGTGGGCTGTGTACTTGAGTGAGTGAGTGGGTGGAGTAGGTGGCGTGAAAAAGTGTGTGTAGTAGTGAGGTGTGAGAGTAGTGTGTGTGTAAGAGAGTCTTGTAATATTTGCTTATATAAAATCAAGTGTTTATTTTTACTTTTACATCCACTTGATTACTCAACAACCACCACACTTGTAAACAGGGCAATCGGTGGACTCCGACAACAGCTGCCTGCACCTGGGACACCTAACCAGCCGAACTTTCGCCTCGATCGTCATTTCAAGGATTTCTGTTGGTTTATGGACAGGTTCCTTTGTGGCTTCTATATTGCCACTGCTAACAGCGGATAAGGATACACAGTCCCCACCAGAAGTTATTTCCAAGTTGGTTGCTGTACCTTTTCCCTCCAAACCCCTGCGATCAAAACTCAAAGAACCCACATCAGGTTTTATATCCCATGCAGAAGTGCTGCACAAGTTGGCTGTTGCTTTTTCTGAGAGATTCTCAGATATTTCAGAAATCCTTCTAATCCTTTTGTGATCAGACTCCTCAGATGAGCAATCAGATGCCTGGACTTTACGTTTTGCTGCATGTCGAGGAAAGAAAGATTTTAGCTTGACGAATAACATTTCTTTTATCTTTAAACATAGTCAACTTACCCTGCTTATAGTTTCCACATACATCAGAGTTCCAAATTTTCCGATTGCAGCAGAAATGACAACTACCGAGGTTTTGAGTTCAATCGGGTACTTACTTACGTCCACTAAACCTCTCTAGCCTTCTACAAATCGGCTTTATTTACTTCTTGAAGTGAAATGTCTATTCTCTCTCGTTCTCTACCTTTTAACAATCAAATCAATCACGAGAAGCCCTTTGTCCGACCGTAAGCAAAAAATCCTCATGACATGATGAGCGAGCATGGACAAAGACGTTATTTTGAAACCGAGACACGATACCATAGTTTGTTAAGTTGTTAAGACAGAATTGATAACCCCTAAATTAAGAGTCATTATCCTGCGGAACAACATCAAAGTTCCAACCAAACACATCTAACGCGATGCCTCGATGTTTTAGCAAATCGCGAACCATCCATCTCTATATCGCTGTCCACAGTATTCCCATTAACCAAACAAGACTCAAATTGACTCGGCGAGCTCAAAGCAAAATGCAAAAAGGAAAGAAAGGAACTTCACCCTGAAGAATAGCTCCGCAACCACCACACTGGTAAACAAAGAAGTCGGTGGACTCCGGCAACAGACTCTCGCACCGGGGACACCAAACCAGCTGAACTTTCGCCGCGATCGCCATTCACAGAGTAACCTCAGAGAACCCAAGCGACGACTCCAAGCAGAAAACAGAAAAGGCTGCTTCTCTTACTAGATGGGAGAAAATCGGGAGGGAGAGAAGGCCATGGAGCTGCATTTATTGAGGCCTCTGGGTTGGGTCCCGTATGTGAATCGAAAGGGACATGGCAGGTCCACGAAGAGTTGAGTTACACAAGTCTTCGATTTTGCAAGTCGCGGAGCTTTTCCCCATCCGAATCCGCCAGCCATGTGAAGGAGGAGCGAGAAGGTTATGGGACAGCTCAAATTTATTTTCCTGTTTTTTGGTTTAACTTTTCTTTTTATGTGACATGCGTTGCGTGGAAACTAATAGCAGAATCAAGAAGTCTCCTCCACTGGTTTCATTCTACGTTCTCACTCTACTTCCCATGATCTCTCACACGGTTTTTTCACAACTTTTTCGGAAGCCTAAATCAATCGGTTGATTGAATGATTGTGTCCGCGAAATTTCCATCATGTTACTGTTTTAGAGGGATCCTTTCGTTTGGAATAAACCAAGCAGCCAAAGCTGACTTTAAGCAGAAACGAAAAAACGAAGAAAGCAGTTCATTTGGTCCATTTGCCGTGCAGAATCAAGAGGAAGAGAAACAGTAATGGTGGACTTTATGAGTTTCTTGTAGAGGTCTCCTGCGCGGTCTCTTTTCTACGTTCCTACTTTACTTTTCATTGAACTCATTTGGTTCTTCCTATTACTGAACGTTTGCCACAGATTATTAAGAGTTCCCGACATTATACCGTGCTATGGCAGCATGAGACGGCTTCTTTCTCTTCTTCAGTCTCGTTACCTTTAAGTCTTCTTCTTGCTCTTTCCCTACTGGTCGACGATATCACTGCTAGGAAGTAGGAAGTGTCTTGGATGCGGACAGCGCATTTCAAGAGCCTGCCACTCGGCTTCTTTTTTACTTTCCCACTCCACGTTCCCATTTGATCTCCCATGGCTTTTCCCGCAACTTTTTCGAACGTTACGGGAAAAACCATGATTTTGTCGCGACGTCTCCATAATTTTTTTTCTTTTTTCCAAGGGGAACCTTCCGTGAAAATAGAGGCTATTATTGTATAAAGGTCGACGGCACTCTAAAAGAAAGATGAGGCCAATTATTTGGCGTATTTGCTGAAGGAAGAGAAGCAGCAATGGTGGATTGGAAGTGCATTGCAAAGTTACGAAAGTTGCGAACTACATGGGAAAGTCATGTGGAACTTTAGGAATGAGTTGACCTTGGAATTTACGAGTAAATAAGGAAAGTCAGTAGCAATGTTCTGGTGGTTTACTTCGAATAGGAGAAACGAAGCTTACCAACTGCATAGGAAAGTTATGTGAAATGTTACGAATGATATGGCCCCAAATACTTATGAAAAAACGAGAGAAATTGATACCGTTGTCGAGGAAAATTCTAAACAACAAAAGACTGTTGGCAATCATTAGTGTAATCAAATTATTAGTTATTCATGCCAAGTTGAAAAAAAATAATGTGAAAATCATCATATGTCATGTAAATATAAAAAAAATTATTGAACCAACTAAAACAGTTAAGGTAATAATTAGGGTAGGAATAATGTCCTCTTTGATTACTCTATTCTATATAATCATATCTACTACCTGATTAAGTAATGCAGAGTTGTGCTAATTACCATGTTTTGATTACATTAAATATTCGAAATTATTCATTAACAGGATATTATAATTTATATAACGTGTTCGATTAATAAGTCGGTTATGGTCATCGTGGACAATGATAGTGCTCATAATTTACATAGTAATACAATGATTTTAATTCTATTATTGCATTTTACGAGATATTGTAATGTAAAGTACGATAATGCTATTAGACTTATTTAACGTTAATATTTAAGTAATTTTAATTAATATCTACAGTAACAAAAATCCTACAGTGCGAGGAAGAAAGAACTAGGTTTAACGTTAAGGGGCAATTTTTCCCTACGAAAAAATGCGGCATTTGGCTGCGAGCGGGGCAAGAAGGGAGTGATATCAGCCCCACCTCGCTTGAATAATTGATGCGGGAGCATCCAACGTAGCTCCATGGACCAATTCAGAACCATTGATGCTTATCTAAGCCAATAAAGAAGTTGGGCATTATGTGCTTCGATGCATCATTTTGAATGAATAATGTTAATTACTTTGTGGTATATCAATATGTATCAATGGGAGGCCATTTTAGATGTCTTGATGACCAATTGAAGAAGCTTCAGAAGGATTATTTTCTGGTCAAGGGAGGAGCTCGAATTTTGGGAAGGCTAGAGGTTCACGAAAGCGGTTCGAGAATGTGGAAGGCCGAAGATTAAATGGCATTTAGTTCCCGTGATAGTAAAGGCTTTTTATTATGGCATTTAGTTCCTGTGATAGTAAAGGCTTTTTATTAGGTTCATAGCCGTTTTATTTTTATGTAGCTCAAGAGTCGAACGTTTAAGTTCCTAGGTCATTAAAGTTTGTTTTTAATATTTCCTAAGGCTAAAATCCTCTTATAAATAGGGGAAACTATCCAATGTAGGGGATATACGAATTTCATGAATGAGAATGGTGAGATTTCCTCTACTTGAGTGAACTCCTTTGGAGAGTGGATAACTCATTTCGGTTTCTTTATCCTTGGAGCGTAGATCACTCCTTGGTGGTGAGCCAAGAAGCCCTTTATCCTTGGCTGGTGAAATCTTTAGGCCTTGGTGGTGAGCTTCTCCTATCCCGAAGTCCTTTATCCTTGGTTGGTGGAAGCTTTAGGCCTTGGTGGAGAGCTTCGTAGATCTCGATCCTCATCCTCGGTTGATGGCGAGGCCTTTATACCTTGGGAGGAGATCGTTTTATCTTTTCTTATTTCTTTTCATTTCTTCCTCGTATACACTACTCCATATATTTAACCACAAAAATCGCCTCTCAAAAATCTGTTCTAGAATCACTCACCCCATCACGCATCAAAATATTGGTATCAGAGCTCAAGGTTCAACTCATTTGAGTGATTCATTTCTTTCTTTTGTTACAAATTCCTTATGGATGAACAAATTCCTAGAGGCTTGACTTTGGAGCAAGCGCACAACGAAAGGCAAGATTGTGCAATCCAAAATCTTCAACAACAAATGGAGCGAGTCCTCAATCTTCTAGAGAATCCGGCGAGACAAGGACAACCAGCAAGGCGTCCCCACGAACGGCATCGATGTGACGATTCCAAATCTCGTCAAAATTCTGATGGCGATTCCGAGTCCACTGGAGACAACCGAACCATTCTGCACTCTAGTGATTCTGAATTTCCAATTCGAAGACGAAGACGGAGAGGGAGGCATAAGGAGGATGAAAGAGACATTAAAGTGGAGGTCCTCGAGTTTGATGGTAATCTTAATCCTGACGACTTTGTAGATTGGCTACACAAAACCGAACGAATTTTTGACTTCAAATCCTATTCGGATGAGAAGAAATGAAAGATTGCTGTCATAAAGTTGACCAAATATGCTTCTCTATGGTAGGAGAATCTAAAGCATCAACGAGCAAGGGAAGGAAAAGGCCAAATCAATCTTGGGAAAAACTCAAGAAGTTGATGAAGAAGAGGTTCTTGCCCGACAACTATAAGCAAGATCTCTCCTCAAATTGAACTCCCTAAGACAACATGGGATGAGCGTTGAAGAATACATTCGTGAGTTTGAACAACTCAAAATGAGGAGTGAAGTTCGAGAAGTTCCCGAGCAAACCATCGCTCGTTTTCTTGGCGGCATGAATCGAGAAATTGCTGATATGGTTGAACTTCAACCGTATTGGTCCTTTGAAGACGTATGCAAGTTAGCCATAAAAGTGGAAAAACAATTGAAGAGCAAGAGGTTTTCCTCCAAAACCTCAACAAAGGCGACATGCTATTTTAAGGGTGCTTTCTCAAGCAAGGGCTAGAGTTCGTCGACAAAAGACAAAGGCAAGGGAAAGAATGTAGAGCCTTCCAAAGAAGTCCAAAAGAAGTTTGAAGGTGATGCAAGGAAATGCTTTAAGTGCCATGGTTTTGGGCATTTACAAGCAAATTGTCCAAATCGGAGAGTTATGACTCTTCAAGAAATTGAGGAGATCAATTCGGCGCTTCAAGAGGCTGATGACAATGAAGTCCAAAATATTTCCAAATCTGATCGGGAAGAAGAAGTTGTGGAGAAAGCCGATGATGGCAAGCTATTGATCATCCGAAGAGCATTGCATGTTGAAGTTTCTCCTAATAAAGAGCAAATGGAGAATATATTTCACACACGTTGCACTATTAATGGAAAGGTGTGTTCGGTGATCATCGATGGTGGGAGTTGCACCAATGTTGCTTCGACAACTCTTATTGACAAGTTGAAGCTTCCAACAACGAAACATCCTCAACCATACAAGCTCTAATGGCTCAATCAAGGGTGTGACATCCTGAAATTCGACCCCGTTTCGATAAAGTGAAATGGGCATTTCGTCGGCGTGCCTATGGCCCTTTTTCTCTGAGCTGATCACTCACGAGTTAACTAACCTATTGGGTGAAGTTGTTAAGGGATGTATCAGCTGTAAAATCCCTAAAAGCTACCTAATTGGTTGGATTGAGCTAAAATCACGTCTGATCGATTTTTAACCACGAAATTGAACTCGATTTCGGGAATCGAATTTTAAGCGCGTCATAATTCTTATTTTAGGATCCTGTCTCATCGCTCGTCAATTTATTGACGAGTCCGAAATTTCATTAAAGAAATTATCGGAAGAAAATTGAAGACCAAAATAAAATAGAAAGAGAAAAGGAAAATTTGCATAATGGAAGTATGCATTTTATTTTTCTTTTTCTCTCTCTCCCCTTTTCTTTTTCTCTCTTTTCCTCTCTCTCCCTCTCTTTTCCTTTCTTTCTTTCTCTCTCCTCTCTCCTCTCCCCTCTCTTTCGTGCGGACGCCCCCCCAACCGACTCTCTCTCTCTCTCTCTTCTTTGACTAGTCAATGCATATCCTCTCCTCTCTCTTCCCTCTCTTCTCTCTCTTATGCTTTTACCCCCCTCACGCGACCGCTTTCTTCCTCCTTCTTCTCTCCCGTTCGTGCGAACAAAAACCAGGAGCTGAAGAACGAAAGTTGCAGCTCGCCGTCGCTGCTCCGTCGCCGCCCGTCGCACCGCCGCACCGCCGCGTGCGCCGCGCCCGCGCGCTCGCCGCCGTCCCGTAGTCCGCGCACGCCCAGGCCGCGCGAACCAGCCACTGTTTGCCCCTGTTCCGCACCGACCAGCCACCGTCCGGCCACCTCCGGCCACCGCCCAACCCCGCCGGACCTCCCCCGTGACCCCCTCGCCCTCCGCCGGCTTCCTCTTGCCGCCCTAGCCGCCGGAGCTGCCCCGATCAGCCGCGACCAGCAAGCCCACGAAGTGGGTTTCCAGCACTTTGGGCCCGCTTTTGGGCCGTTTCCCGGCCCCGAACCCGAGCCGTGCTTTGGGAACAATCGTTCCTCGCGTCGCCGCCGTCGGATTGATCCGATTTGCGCGCGATTTGGTGAGTAATCTCACTAATCCAGGATTAGTTGGCTAATTATGCTTAAGGTTGGTTTAGATTTAATTAATTATGTTTAGGTTGTTAGATTAGAATAAATTAGTAATTATTAGCCAATTGTGATGCGATTTAGATAAATTGATTGTGCAATTAACAAGTAGACGTGGTCTATTATTTATTGGAAGCATCTCGGGGAATTTTCCGACGCCTAATCGGGCTTCAATTTGACGATTCGGGCCTAAGTGGGATTTTTGTCATTTAAATATTATTTTTCGAAATTAAATTAAATAATTATTTATTTTCCGAAAATTCAACGAGATGGCCTGGAACCGGAAAATTATGTTGATGACCGTGGTGAAGTCCGTTTGTTTAATTGAGTTTTAGTTTGTGCTAAATTGATTTTTTTTTAATATTTATTAATGAAAATTAAGATTTTGATGGCCGGCGACTGAAATCTCATGCTGATCGTCATGGCGTAGTCCGTTTATTTATTTGAGCTCCACGTTGTATGGAATTAAATAAATTGTGATATTTTAGGGATTTACCCTAAATTGATTTGGAATTGATTGAGATTGAACGATTGATTATTAGATGGCCGAGTATATTTGTTTAGCATTTATAATGCTTTGATTGAGTTGTAAAGTGGATGGAGTTATGAGAGAATTGGAAATACTCTGGGATTGAATCAATCAGACACAGTGTATAGACCTATGTGGTTCGGTGATTGGGACATCACTGGCGAAAACGGCGTCTTAAAGAATGCACGTATCGGTCTAGTACATACATTATTGTGGACCTACGTGGTTCGGTGATTGGGATATCACTGGCGCAAACGGCGCCTTAAAGAACGCACGTATCGGTCTAGTACTCGTATTGTTATAGACATGTATGGTTCGGTGATTAAGGACATTACTGGCGAAAACGGCGCCTTAAAGAACGCATACACTTGTCTATTAAATACATTGTTATAGGCATGTGTGGTTCGGTGATTTGGGATATCACTGGCGAAAACGGCGCCTTAAAGAACGCATACAATTGTCTATTTGAGTACATGGTCATAGGCATGCGTGGTTCGGTGACTAAGGAGGTCACTGGCGAAAACGGCGCCTTAAAGAATGCACGCAATTGTCTAGTGGATAAATCACATTGGTGAGCTTGGCACCTGAGAGTATTGACCTAGAATGGTCCGTCTGACATGTAATCGACTAGATCGATTGATCATTGCTTTGATTTGATATTGTGAATTGATTGACTGAATGGAAATGACCATGAGTGGTCTTGTTGGCATATAATCGACTATGTCGATTTGTTCGATGCTTCTATCGGCGATATGACTGTTTGGGTGTCTATTATGAATTGTACTGACTTGCAGGTAGGAACTAAGGCCAAGGTAAGTCCTCTATCCTGTGCGTGTTTAGGCAGCCTACAGTATAATGGTTTGCTAATCGGGCTTAGTGGGGTAGAACTCGCTGAGACGTAGTCTCATCCCAGTTTGGGGAAAACCATTTTAGGACCCCGCTAAGGAGCTGAGGAGGAAGAGTTGGAGAAGGATTTTTGGGAGAAGAAAACAATCTCGAGAGGGGCCGTGAGTACGGCCTAGATGGACTGAAATTTTATCTTCTTTGATATCTCCGTTTTGATGTGAATAGAGTTTAGAATAAAAAGTTGTGAAGTGTTCTGGTTTGTGGTTTGTATAAAAGTTTGGTTATAAATTTCAATATGAAAAATATGGCCCTGCTTTTCTATCCCATCGTTTTATTGTATGGGGATTTTAACTGCTTCCGCATGTGCTTAAAAATGAAAGGGTCGGCGATACATTGTCCTGGGATATCGCATTATAAAATCAACCAAGTGAGACGGATGTGTGCGTGCCTGAGAATCGGGGCGTGACAAAGGGAATGAACTCAAGGTAACCAAACGCGTTCTTATAGCAATTTCAATTGGGTAGAACTATCGAGATGAGGTTGTATGTGATGTGATTCCTATGGAGGCATGCCACTTATTATTGGGTAGACCGTGGCAATTTGATATAAATGCTATGCATGATGGTCGGAAAAACACATACTCTTTTCATAAGGAACAAAAATGCATTACTCTTTTACCATTGAGTCCTTATTCGATACCTAATAATCAACCTGGGGAGGGAAACACTTGTAAGGAAAATATGTTCTTGAGTGAGACACGGGTTGAGAGAGCCATTAGCAAACAAAAGAATGTATTTGCTTTGCTTGTGGTCGAGAAAAAGAGTGAGATGGAGCGACCCATACATCCAAAAATGCATTGTCTGTTGAAAGAATTTGCAGATGTGTTTCCGGAGGATTTGCCACTTGGATTACCTCCCATAAGAGGTATTGAGCAATAAATTGATTTGATCCCCGGTGCTCCGCTACCAAACAAGCCAGCTTATCGATGTAATCCGGAGGATACAAAGGAGTTGCAAAGGCAAGTCAATGAACTTATCCTCAAAGGATACGTTCGAGAAAGAATGAGTCATTCTTCTGTTCCGGCTCTACTTGTACCTAAGAAGGATGGTACATATCGAATTTGTGTTGATAGTCGGGCCATCAACAACATCACCGTTAAGTATAGGTACCCTATACCTAGACTTGATGATATGCTTGACGAATTATATGGTTCTTCCGTGTTTTCAAAGATAGATTTGCGAAGTGGTTATCATCAAATCAAAATGCGAGAATGTGATGAATGGAAGACGGCTTTCAAGACCAAGGGAGGCCTTTATGAGTGGTTGGTTATGCCATTCGGATTATCTAATGCTCCAAGTACCTTCATGAGACTTATGAATGAGGTTCATCGTTCCTTTATTGGTCGATTTATCGTTGTTTATTTCGACGATATTCTTATTTATAGCAGGAATGAGGAGGAGCATATCTCTCATTTAAAACAAGTCTTCAATGTCTTGAGAGATCAAAAACTGTATGCTAAAATGGAGAAATGTGAGTTCTTCTCTCCGAGCATTGTGTTTCTTGGTTATGTGGTTTCCAAAGATGGAATCTCTGTTGATCAAACCAAGTTGAAAGCTATAGAGACATGGCCAGTTCCGACGTCCATTTCTGACGTAAGAAGTTTTCATGGACTTGTTTATTTCTATCGACGTTTTGTTAAAAACTTTAGTACCATCATGGCTCCTATAACTGAATGCATGAAGAATGGTGCTTTTGAATGGACAAAAGCTGCTCAAAACGCCTTTGACATAATCAAGCAGAAACTTTGTGAGTCCTCTATTCTTGCACTTCCTGATTTTGATAAAGTATTTGAAGTCAAGTGTGATGCAAGCCGAGTTGGTATTGGTGCTGTTCTGGTGCAAGCACAAAAACCATTGGCATATTTCAGCGAGAAGTTATCTAATTCCAAGAGGAATTATTCAACTTATGACAAAGAGTTATATGCCATTGTTCGAGCTCTTGATCATTGGAGTCATTATTTGAGGCCAAAGCAATTTGTCCTTCATTCTGATCATGAGGCGCTTAAGTTTATTAGTGGCCAACGCAAGCTTAATTCGAGACATGCAAAATGGGTAGAATTTCTTCAATCCTTTTCTTTCGTCTCAAAATATAAACCGGGGCACACTAATGTTGTAGCAGATGCTTTATCGAGAAGATATTCTATGCTTGCGGTTTTGGACTCTAGGATTCTGGGATTTCAATCAATGAAAGAACTTTATTCTGAAGATGCGGAATTATCCTTTATGATCAACAATTGCAAGCAGGGAGTTCAAGGTATATATTCTTTGCAAGATGGGTTTCTTTTTAAAGGAAATCAATTATGTGTGCCGAAGAGTTCTTTTCGAGAATTGCTGATTCGAGAAGCGCATGGTGGAGGATTGGCTGGTTATTTTGGTATTAACAAAACTCTTGAGGTTCTTCAAGAGCATTTCTATTGGCCAAAGATGAGTGGAGATGTGCATGCTATCATCTCAAGGTGTGCAACTTGTCAAAGATCAAAAAGCCATTTCCATCAAGGTTTGTATACTCGACTTCCGGTACCATTGCAGCCCTGGGAAGATGTTAGCATGGATTTCATCGTGGCTCTACCAAGAACTCAAAGAGGAAAAGATGCTATCATGGTGGTCGATCGGTTCTCTAAAATGGCTCATTTCGTTCCATGTCACAAGACCAATGATGCATCTCATATTGCTGAATTATATTTCAAAGAGATTATCCGCATTCATGGAGTACCAAAGACCATTGTGTCGGATCATGATTCCAAGTTCTTAAGCCACTTTTGGAGGACTCTATGGAGAATGCTTGGTACAAGGCTCTTATTCAGCATAGCTTGTCATCCCCAAACGGATGGCCAAACGGAGGTAACAAATTGTACTCTAACCACTCTTCTTCGTGGTATGGTGAGTAAATCGTTGAAAGATTGGGATTTAAAGCTGGCGCATGCTGAATTTGCTTACAATTGATCACCAAGTTATACTACTAATCGATCGCCATTTGAAGTTGTGTATGGAATTAATCCTCTCACACCCATTGATTTGATTCCAATTTCATCTAACTCTCAAGTGAGCTTTGATGGCAAGAAAAGAGCTGAATCAATGAAGAAGCTCCATGAGCAGATTTGATCCAACATTGAAAAGGCCAACGAATCTTACAAGAAGAAAGCTAATCAACATCGCAAGAAGACTCAATTTCAACCGGGCGATCTTGTATGGCTTCACTTGAGGAATGTGACATTTACATTTCGTCGAAAGAACAAGCTCATGCCTAGAGCTGACGGTCCCTTTAAAGTTATTCAGCGAATTGGTGACAATGCTTATGAGATTGAGCTTCCAGGAGAGTTTGCAGTTTCGGCAACATTCAACGTGGGAGACCTTTCTCCTTACTTAGAAGATGAAAACCTTCTAGATTTGAGGACAAATCTCAAACAACCCGGGGAGGACAATGCGGGAGCATCTAACGTAGCTCCATGGACTAACTCAGAACCATCGATGCTTATCTAAGCCAATAAAGAAGTTTGGCATTATGTGCTTCGATACATCATTTTGAATGAATAATGTTAATTACTTTGTGGTATATCAATAGGTATCAATGGGAGGCCATTTTAGATGTCTTGTATGACCAATTGAAGAAGCTTCAGAAGGATTATTTTCTGGTCAAGGGAGGAACTCGAATTTTGGGAAGGCTAGAGGTTCACGAAAGCGGTTCGAGAATGTGGAAGGCCGAAGATTAAATGGCATTTAGTTCCCGTGATAGTAAAGGCTTTTTATTATGGCATTTAGTTCCCGTGATAGTAAAGGCTTTTTATTAGGTTCATAGCCGTTTTATTTTTATGTAGCTTAAGAGTCGAACGTTTAAGTTCCTAGGTCATTAAAGTTTGTTTTTAATATTTCCTAAGGCTAAAATCCTCTTATAAATAGGGGAAACTATCCAATGTAGGGGATATACGAATTTCATGAATGAGAATGGTGAGATTTCCTCTACTTGAGTGAACTCCTTTGGAGAGTGGATAACTCATTTCGGTTTCTTTATCCTTGGAGCGTAGATCACTCCTTGGTGGTGAGCCAAGAAGCCCTTTATCCTTGGCAGGTGGAATCTTTAGGCCTTGGTGGTGAGCTTCTCCTATCCCGAAGTCTTTTATCCTTGGCTGGTGGAAGCTTAGGCCTTGGTAGAGAGCTTCGTAGATCTCAATCCTCATCCTCGGTTGATGGCGAGGCCTTTATACCTTGGGAGGAGATCGTTTTATCTTTTCTTATTTCTTTTCGTTTCTTCCTCGTATACACTACTCCATATACTTAACCACAAAAATCGCCTCTCAAAAATCTGTTCTAGAATCACTCACCCCATCACGCATCAATAATTGACAAAAAAATTTAATAATGATTCATACATCTTATAAGTTAAAACTTATTGAGTGATCCTGAGCCTTTTTAACTTTTTCTCACACTTATAACCTGACTATCAACCCAATCTTAACAATCTCTCCGTCATATATAAGATCTGGATTAGAGACGCAACAATCCGTAACTCTTCTGTATGACTATTGGGTTCAAACTTGTTGGCTATTTGGACTCTGATTGTAAGTGATAATGTAACTTTATAATGTTGAAAATACAAAATATAGGATATCCAATCTTCATATTTTTCACATTGATAAAGATGAAGATATACATTTATCCATAGTAATACCCTTGAAAATGATTGTTGCGGAAAAACCGAAAGAGATGAAAAAATCCAATTTCTCTTCCTTAACCCACTTTTTTCTTAATATATACAACGTTCTTTTCACGTTTCACGTCGTGAGTAGAAAGATGACTAGATTCTATTTATATAGGTTGTCAATAGGTACTTTTCATCAAAGTATATTATACCTTCGTACTTTTTCATTAGAACCGTAACTTCCTCATAAAGATTGCACTTTTTCATTTTATGAGAATTACAATTTCTCATAACCAATACATTTTAGCTCTTAAATATTCATTAACTCATAATTAATAAAATCACGTGGGCCACAATAATGTTCTTAGGCCATTCTTACATTAAAAGCTAATTTAAAATGTGAGATTTTCTCTAACTTAAAAACGTAGCCACTGGCCCCTTTCACAAAACTCATTATTCATACAAAAACTCTTACGATTATTTATTTTTAATACACAATTCGAAAAAATATAGCAAAATTTTTTTTTCTCCAAGAGGGACACAGCTCCCGCAGGGAATAAGGACGAATCATGCCCTGCGTAGGACGCAGGCAGTGGCCGGGAAAAGCTCTGCCTCACGAGGTGGTGACAAGAAATGCGATCCCCAGCCGTGGTCCATCGCTCTGACAACATCGACCTTGTCGCGGAAATCCTCAGCCGACAAGATCACATCCTTCCACCTCTTCACGACCACCGTGGTGGTCCACTCTTCCTGGGCAGCCTTGTAAGCCGTCCGGAGCGTCCCTTTCGCCAATGCCTGGCCCTCAAAAGATCCTTGAAATCGGAACTCTTCGCTGGGTTCCCCAACAACACCAGCTCGTTCCTTTCCGGCTTAGGCTCTTGCGGCTTTTTCTAGGTGGCATTTTTCTCTAACTACGATTAACTACTGTTCTTCCTGGAGTCGATCTTCGCCACAGTTTGTTCATTGGTGTCACTTCTTATCCAGTGAATGCAAATTGCAATGCACACGTTTTGTTTCGCTTTGGCTTCACTGCCTAAGTGCCATAGCTTTCTTTATTCTTCTTCCTCTATTTTGGTTTGGCTCCAGCTTCGGGTTTTTTTTTATTAAGGTTAACATTACGAAAAATCCTAAACTGATATGTTGGTGAAAAATTTACACCAAAAACCTCAAAGCGGCATATTTGTGATAAATTTACTTGCGTTAGTTGAATTAATATCACAAAAACCATAAACTGATACATCCATGATAAATAGAGGGTAAAATCCCAAATTGGTGTATCATATAATTTGGCAATTAAATAGTAAAAGTTTAAGAAAATTAACGGAGAATAAATTTGTTATAATTATATCAGTTTAGGGTATTTGGTGATCAAAAAATTAGTTTTGAGTAAATTTATCATATGTATACCAGTTTAGATTTTTCGTGGTATTAACATTATTTATTAATGAACAATATTAGTAAGTGAAGTGCTATTAGCCAAATTAATCTTAATACCTTTTTGTATTAAGCATATCGTGGCAGAGGAATTGGATGGAACATTTATACTAATATCAATAATATGGTATATGAGAGTGCGAAAATAGTAGGGAACATTCGTTCCGCTAATATCTTTTGGCATTCCTCTAATGACCTGATTAAATATAGGAAACAGATGAGAACTTAATCCAGCTGGATGTCACAATAGCTCTGTAATGTTATTTTCATCTTTTTGGCTGCATGTCATGATACTCCTATTGGTACTTGAACGCACAAGTGTAGCTTAGGCTTGAAGAAACTGATTCTCTCTCTTTCTTGGCTTCATGGTGAAGAGATACTCTATTGCCGTTTCTCTAGTCGGATTTGCTAGTGATGAGCATTCCATTTCACGGTGAGTGGATGAGAGAGTAAACAGCGACGGAGCAACTACACGAGACGAAAAATTTCTCGCATTTGCCCCCTCTCTTTCTCTCCCCTCCCGGAAAATGAGGGCGATTATGCCGTGCTATGGCAGCATGAGACAGCTTCTTTCTCTTTTAAAGTCTCATTACCTTCAGATCTTCTTCTTGCTATTCCCATCTTGGTCAATCATATCACTAGTTGGAAGTGTCTTGGACACTGACAATAGACTTTAAGAAAGCTTTTGGTAACTATTTTATTCTCGAGAATAATTTCTGCTCATAAATAAAAATGTGTTTATTACATCCCTCAAAATTTTTAAAATTTTCAATAATTTTATTACATTTTTTCTTTTTTCTCTTTTTATTTTTCCTTCTCTTCTTCTTCCTCTAGTTGGTGGCTAGCCACAGCGATGGCTTGTGACTGGCCAAATGAGAGTCAGCAAGGGTTGACCTTGCCCAACCGCCACGAGGTCGGGTGAGCCAAGGTTAGGTTGAGCCTCACTAGGCTAGGGTGAGGGAGACTAGTGGCGGCTGGGGGAGGAGCCTTGGTGAGGGCCAACGACCGGCTAGAGGAAAAAGAAGAAGAGAAAAAGAAAAAGAAAGAAAATGAAAAGAAGAAAAGAAAAGATGAAAAAAAGAAGATTTGGGCTTGATACATTATAACGGAGGTCTACATCGTAATAACTTATCTTCAGTGAACATACATACTCTTGGACGGATAAGTTTAAATTTTTGTGTTTTCTATTTTGAAAAGACAAAATACATGATTCAAAATATCCAATGGAATGTATGCATGTTTATAAGCTATATAATTTGTTTGGCTTACTCCAAATATTGATGCTCATATAACTCATGAGATTCTTCAATTTTTACTCGAACTTCATTGACAAAATTTCATTAATTAATGATTTATGGTAGGGGTGAGCAGCGGTCTAGGGTTGACCCTGGACCGACCCTGGACCGGCCCAACCCTACCGGTCTTGGTCCAGTTCCCAAGGAGACTGGGTCGGTCCTCGGTCCTGAAATTCCAAGACCAACACTGTGCGGGTTGGTCCTCGGTCCTAAGAGTTTTGGATCGGTCCAACCCTGGACCAACCCTGTATATTATATTATATTATATATAATTCTTTTATATATTCAAACCTAAGTAAAATGTCTGTTATATTATACTATATTGAAATGTTCTATCAATAACACTAATATTAATTTCAATTTAAAAATTTTGTTGAGTATTAATTATGTGTCGTTTGTTTTGTTTTCAGGTATTTAGAAGTTCAAGTGAATTAACAAGATGTGAAGTTATATATTCATGATTTATGTTAAATATTTTGAACTTTTTATAGTTTAATTGTATTTTACTAATGAATTTCAGCTGTACTTTACTTTTCAATTTGTGTCAAATGGTAGAAGTTTTTGAAGAGTAAAGTAGTATTGCAATTGCTACGGTAATTTGCTAGTCAAATGGTGTGAAGCTCATTTTTTGGTTGAGTGGACTCTACATGATCAAATGCAGGAAAACTCTTTTGCATATGGTGTTATGAATATTAAAGATAGATGATTACAAGAACTTTCCATCTTGTCCCATATCTCGATGAGCGGTTAGCAAATACGAAATTTCTATTGTGTCATCTTAAATTTGCTAAATATGTATTGGTATTTATAATTTAGTTGCACAATGCTGCATTGTCAATGGATGTGTAATTTGAATTTGTAGGTTTGCTTTTTTAGGAAGTATAAAAAATAAGACGAAAAAAATTATCAATCGGTCCCGGGTTGATCCTAGAACCGGACCGAACCCATTGGGTCAGTTCGGTCCTTGGCCCCAGGCTCAATAGGGTCGGTCCTCGGTCCTAAAAATTAAGGACCGACACTGTACAGGTTGGTCCTAGGGTTAGGGGGTGGCCCGGACCAACCGGACCATGCTCACCCCTAATTTATGGTGGCATGCACACATATGAACTCGCTATTTAGTATTTACATTATGGGGTGGTATGAATTGCTAATTGCTTGTCTTATACTTACAAGTTCATTGAAACGCCTAAAGATAATAAAAGACATTCTATTGCAATGTTATATAATATTTGGCAATAAGATAAAGGGGTTTGGAAGTGTGACATTTATTAGATATGCCCGTATCCAAATCGGGTAATTTGATGTGTGTTCCACGTGAGGAAGGACAAACTGAAGTCAATAAGACTATATATCTGTACACCCAATTTTTGTTGTAATACTTATTTTTTTCTGGTTTCTGTTGCCCATCCATTTGAATATGAAATACGTTATTGTTGACATTTTAAAATGGTCAGGTATTTTTAAGCAACATGACGTCAACTCAAATAGATATAGAGCTTAGTGTTAAGTATGAGCATACTATCAATGAGTTATTGACAGCAAAGACGTTTGTTGATGACTATGATTATCGATGACCATGATATAGTTTTTAGTTAATAAATATAGATAAATGTTCAATATAAAAACTAACGACTAAATGATATATCGATTAATAGTTAAGTCCAATGGCAATTGAAGAGTTGTAACCACTTGTGGATAAGATCGATGTGCAATCATGAAGCCTAAACTTGTGGACATGCGGTTATAACCATTTATTTGAATGTTAACCTCGTATAGGCGGTTAAGCTTTGTAGTAGGTTATACAAAACTTCTTGACGTGTTAGAAACATATTCATATTAATATATAATAACAGAATTCAGCAGAGTTATCTATAGCAATGATAAGTAGGAGCCTCTGACCCAAAAAAAAAAGAAGAGTAGGAGCCAAACAAGCAAGAAATCCACACTGTTATTGGGGGTTCGACGAGTTGGCAATTGTCCCATGATTTTAGTGATGCGCCTATCTTTTTAATGGAAGAATTATGAAGTTTTCCCATGTTTTTATACCATTTCACCCTACTTTTAATTGTTTCCATTCTGAAAATTTCCTGATAGAACCCATCATTCAATTCCGATTGAATTGTGCATTGCAAAAATCATATCCACAACAAAACTCATTTCAGAAGTAATTTACATAGTTTTGAAATGAGGGGGCTTAGAGACGATTGCATTAGGAAGCATAACCGTACATGAACAAGGCATCAAGGTTGCCAATCATATCTCCTGTCAAAGAACTTGATGAACCACCTCGAGAAAGCAAATGCCAATGCAATTAGCAAAGCCTCCAAAGTGCTTTCCCTCCTCCATGCATCAGTAATCTTTATTGGAAAGATTGAATGGATACTCGCATGTGCTTATATATACCTGTGTGTCCCAAATTTGTCCCCGCCGATCCTCTTTGTGTGTCGTTCTCTTTCTCATTGTTTCCTAATCGTGCGGATGAGGCGGAGGGAGGTTGTTCGCGATCCGGCCATAGCAGATTCCCACGGGAGCACCGGCTGCAGAGCAACAAATCAAAAGAAACCCAGAAAAAAGAAACAGAAATTTAGAAACAGAGAATGGGATAACTCCATTTATTGCTGAACATTTTTCTTTTCTTGTTGAATAATTTCTTGTTGAATAATGAAATTGAAACAAAAATACCATCTGGGTTGGGGAATTCGGTCCATAAATTTGCAGTGTTTCGGGTGAAACTTTCAAATTGAATACACATGAGAAGAAGTATAGAATATAAAATTATTAATATTTATATTGCTCGGAAGTATTTTAGCAATATAATCTTTAAAAAAATTATAAGAAATTTTTTTCCTAAATTAGTTAAATATGTAAATATTTTTTAACAATACGAGTTAGGTCAGATATGAGTCAAAAAATTTACATTATCCATAAATGGATCATAAACGGATTAAACGGGTCAATTTGGGCTTGCTCATTAACGACCCGACCCAAACTCGACTTGACCCCCAATTTATGGCAAGATGAAGGATTGAAAATCCCTGAAAAACATAAGGGAATTGAAGAGTCAAAGGACCTTCTCACTTATATATTTGGAACAAGCATGGCGTTTAGCATATGCACTTGATCAATAACATTTGAAGTGCAATTGATAAATTGACCCTTTTTCCTGAAAGCTACAAATAAGGAACACCTGTACTTTTTTCATTTAAACAAATAATGATAAGTCGTTGCCTACTACTCCCCTCCTCTTGGATGAAGCTAACATATGGAAAAATTGTAACATTTATACCTATCAATTTGAATGTGATATTGATAGGTGTGTACTTTGGTGTTCTGTTAGCATTTTTTTTTTCTTTACAGAGCTTGATCATCAAATTGCATCCATTGTGGACATGAGGTGATGATCAATTAAACTGAAATCATCTACCATGAATCTCAACCGAAGAAAGGGCTACATCTCCAATCCAAGATTTTCAGGTAACACACAATACGGTAAGATGGGTACATCAGTCTGAAGAAGATGCGGTCTTGAGAACAAAGACATGCTGTCGATAGTTGGCGAAGGCAACAAGAAAGGCAGACAAGCTCGAGATATGTTCATGGCCCCGACTATATACTTTTCTGATGGTTTACCACTACGGTCTCTTCTATGAGACGGAGAAGACACATCACAACCTGGAATTCAATGTGAATCTCGTCACGTATTGCAGCAGTCAATAAAAAACCAGATCTACGTGATAGTAATGAGTGAATCCACCCGTCATGGACGGAACTTAGATGCTGTCTAGCGAACATGGTGGTCTTCTCTGTTTATATGCACAGGTGTCTCCTCAAAGAATTTCCTGTACCTTTCGTTCGTCTAACTGCGATGAAAGTTAGAAACCAAGGATAGCAAGATATTAGAAAATAAAGACATTACACATACATTGGCGCAAGTGGGGCATATAAGGGCGCGTTTGGAAATGATTCTATTCCTGGAAACAAATTATAATAAGAAATTATTATTTTTTATTCTGCTCCCGAGAACTGATTCTGAGTAAAAAATGCATTTGGTAAATGTACAAAATTTCTGATTCTGGAATAGAATTGCGTTTGGTACCATGTTCATTGATTCTATTCCAAATCAATTTATTTTAATTGTTAAATAATTTTTATAATTTTTTCCTTTTTTCCTTTTCTTGTTTTTTCCATTTTTTTTCCATTTTTTCCTTCTTTTTTTCCATTTTTTTTTTCTTTTTTCTCCTATTCTAATTCTTCTTCAAGCCGGTCGCCGGCCCTTGGTGAGGCCGGCCCTCGTCGGCTCGGCCTCACCGGCAGCTGGGCAAGGCCCGCCTGGCCATCGGTGAGCTCACCGAACCTCGCCCTAGCATGGCGAGCCTCCGACGAGCTCGCCGGACCGATCGCCGACTACTGGCAATGTCGGATAGCGGTGGGCGGTGGACGGCGGTGGGCGGCGGTTGGCAGTGGTAGGCGGCGGTCGCGAGATGGTAGTCAATGAAGAAGAAGAAAAGAGAAAAAGAAGAGTTTTGATTCTCAATTTTATTCTCATAACAATAATCAACTTTTTTTTTTTATTCTTGATTCTCGTCCTAAACTAATTCTGGAACAAATTTGTTTCCAGAACAAAAATTTTACCAAATGTGATTCTCGTCCCAAACTGATTCTGGGAACAAAAAATCAAATCAGGCACTGTTTGGATGGCTACCAAATAGTACCTAAGCTGCATCCATTGCTTCCTCTTTTATTTAGACATATCTAATAAGTTGCAACAGAAACAAAATTGTAGGACGTGGAAAGAGTTTCTCCACTTGCTCAATTGTTATTTTCTTGCGCAGCTTAACATCCAGAGGATGGAGTTTGACATAAGTTTGATATCACATCGATCTCTAATAACTGAAGCTTTTGAAATGGTTTGTGCACTGTAGTACATTTAAGGAACTGAAAAGTCTTAACATCGATTTTTCACCCTCTCCTTTCATTCGTGGCATTTCTTTCTTGTTTTGCATAAGTTTCAACCTTCATCATTTATGTGGTTCTGTAGCTCCCATCATCTTGTAAGCATCCGTTTGAAGGAGTTACTTAGATATATAATGCATGTCACATCGCTTTCCAACAGTGTAATCAACCGGAGCAATTGTCGCTCAATTTAATAAATCCAGAGTACCGTGATTTGGTTTCATCATTCACATGAACATGTCTGAATTATAAATTGCATGCACTATGATTTGATGCTTCTCTGTCATTGACCATGACCGTACATTAGATGGGGATGGCTTCCTATCTCCAACGGTAAGAAATAGATACAATGATTGGTCTGGCTCAAAATTTGTAATAACAGAAGTCACTATAGCATTTGTATAAAGTCCATAATTTTTCAAGAAACTGAAATGGAACATCAGTCATTCACACCTACTATCTTACATATCGTCCTTTCGGCGTGTCCAGGACCTCCATTTTTACTCTGGCATACGACTCTTCAACAAGATTTGGTACTTATGCTGCCCAACAATTTCCTAGACGTTGCCCACCACCTGATAATGTCTGCAGTACTTGTACTCTCTCTGCTTAACAAGAGAATAGGAGGACAAGGTTCCAATATGAGAGAGCTTTCACTCACAATATCCTCAGCAGTGTCAAATAAATGTTCTTCCTCAACTGAAACATCCACTGGTAGCATCTCTTCCAATCGCCAATGGATTCTCTGGAGGATCATTGTCAAATACAAGTGTTATGTAACCAACAGCTAAATGATGCATTTGGGCAATTTTATTCAAGGGTGGCTGATACATTTATCCTCTCACGTTAAAGAATGTTGGTTTCTTTCAAATGCTTCATTGTTGATACATCTGATTAACTTCTCCGAGGATCTGCACGCAAGGACGCACAGTTATTCCAAGTATTCCAATCTGCCCTGCAGTTCGACTAGTTTGGTGTGGTTTCTCTTATCAAGCTTTCGTAGCTTCTTCAGATGAAACAGGTCAGGTAACTTCTCAAGCGATTCAACTTCTTTCACTTTTAGACTCCTCAAGTTCTTTAAACTGTCATGGCCTTTAATCTGTCATTGCAGAAGAGTCAACCTGAAGTTTTGAAAGTTCTGTCAAGTTTGAAACATCTGAAGATGTTTGACATATAAGCATGACAAACTCAAGGAAGACTAGGCTGACGCTGGGGTTTAAAGCAAAAGAGGTCTGTTCTTTCTCACCACAATGTTGGACGCTTCCTCATGACAACTTTAATTGGTCTATTCTATAATTCCCTGTTATGTTTTTGGCAGACAATTTCTCTACCAAAGTCTCTTAGCTGAACATGCATCCATAACTTATTGTCTTCTCCAATTTTTATTAAAGACCTCTGCTGAAGGACCTGAAGAGCTTCACCTGGGAAGAGATCGGAAGTCCACTTTTGAAGCACAGTCCCTTTATCACATCCAATGTAAAAACAGGCTATATCAAGAAAAATCTTCTTTTGCCTATAATCCAAAGCATCATAACATACTTTCAACTTGCTCCAAACTTCCTTATGAGGAACCTTTTCCAATTTCTGTAATGCGACATCCCAATAATCTTTGTTTTTGCCAAATAGTTGTAAACCTATAACCTCAAGAGCAAGAGGAAGACCTCCTGTCATTTTTACAACTTCATTGGAGAGAGTAGCATATCCATCCAAAGGATGATCTCTTCTAAAAGCATGTTTGCAAAAAAGTTGAAGAGATTGACTGACATCCAGTCCAGTAAGCTCATATTTACAACAAACATCAGGCACATTGAAGACATCTGTGTTTCTACTGGTGATAATTAATATACTTCCTTTTCCCAACCACATTGGCCTTCCCATAAGTGCATTCAAATGAATCCTTTCATCAACATCATCAAGTAGAACCAATACCTTTTTGCCATGCAACCTTTCATTTATTGTCTTAATTCCATATTCAACATTACTAATGTTCCGCCAGTCTCTTTTCAGGATATCAGAGAGTAGCTGATTCTGCAAACACTCAATGCCTTTTAGCTGGGAAGTTTCTCTGACACTAGAAAGAAAGCAACAAGCTTCAAAATGATTTGACAGCCGGTTGTAGATGATTTTGGCAAGGGTAGTCTTCCCTAAACCCACCATACCATAGATTCCAAGAATTTTTATGTCCTCTGAATCGCCACATAGAATTCTATCAATTTCATTCACGTGATGTTCAACTCCGACCAAGCTGTCTGTCCCCAGCAGATTAGGTGTTTTCAACTCCTCTATAACCTCTTGGACAATCTTGTCTACCAGTTCTCCTTCACCTCTAATTTTATGGAAAGAAAAGGGAAAACATAATTAGAAGAACAAGGTCATAATGTGGAAACACTGAGCCAAAATGATAACCTAGAAAATTACATACCTATCATTCTTCGAATTGTCCCATCCTTTTAGATGGGCAACGTGGTTGAGAGCAGTTTTCCACTCACTGATTATTGCACCAAAGTTCTTCTCATGCAAAAGAAAGTCTTCCTTATAAGACCCAATTTGATGACAGACCTCGGCTGGAGTAACGTCATAAAAAATGGGCATGATCTTCTGTTTCCCTTTTTTACTACACTGTACCATTTGGACCAACTCATTAAGACACCATTTACTAGAGGCGTAGCCCTTGGAAAAGATAGGAATTGCAATTTTTGATTGCCTGATGGCTTTGAGCAACTCAGGACCCAACTCCTCTCCAACTCGGAGCTCTTCATTGTCCTTAAATGTGTGGATTTTAGCACCTAGCAACCTGGTATAGAGGAAATTTGTAATGCCTGAGCGAGTATCTGGCCCCCTAAAACTCAGGAAGACATCATAGTCATATCCAGATGACATGGACGTTGATGATGGTGAGCCGTCCTGCTGGTACACCTTTTCCTGTTTTGGCAGTGTCAAATCAGGGATTTGCACCAAGTTGGAGACACCTGCAACAGTAGCTTCTACACTGCCATTGCTGATAGCCGATGAGGATTCTGAGTCACTGACAGAAGAGACTGCTTGCCCTTCAGCTGGCAGCTCCTTGGGTTTAATATTCCTCATGCTTTTCTCTTTCCAGTTTTCCTTTTCTTCACTGGACAAATCAACCATTACGAGCGAAGTAGCAGCATCCACTTGTGAGAAAACAATCTGCTCATATGCAGAAAAGAAACATGAATTGCTTTCCAGAATAAAAATAAAGTCAAATAACAGATGATTAGTTTGATGTCTAACCCGTACCTCTGCCATAAATTCCTTCGGATATTGATCCTTGCGATCCCATGGGACATCCATACCATCAAGCTCAAGCTTCAGAACATTATCCGATACAAATGCAGTATTAAACATTGCACGAAACATTAATTCTCCATGTTCAAGATTAGCATCCAAACTCACATGCTCGAGCACAACATCGCCTTGAACATTACAATGGATGTCCAATTTATCTGTTTCACCATCTGCCTGCACTTAAATATACAAACAATTAAAATAGAGATTGGTTAAGCATTCATGATGTATGGGTGAGCTCACACATCAAAATAGATTGATGGATGAGGCATGTACCAGACAATTGGTGCTCAAGAGGGAATTTTTCTCTCTTATATACTTGTATTTTTCAGAGAGATGTAGTCATTCTATATGTAAAGCAAAACACTGTTACCAGGAAAGCAAAATAAAAGAATGATAGCCTATAAAATTCCTATAAAAGAGAAAAATAAAAGAACGATAACTCATCTTTCTGACTAGACCGGAGATAAGCACGTCTGATGTTTATAGGCTCAAAATGAGACTCTCAAGAAATCACACTAGTCATATACTGAAGTTACATTCTACATACCAGGGATTACAACAAGTGCATCATTTTTGCCAAGAGGAAATTAGGTGAGTTCTCAAAATGTGGCATACTTATCTTACAACAGAATGCCATATGTAAAGCAAGGCAACAATGATGTTTTGCAGCTTGATTTCACAGTTTAACATATTAACAAAGTGAGAACTCTGTTACTAAGATATTCAGAACACGAAGATAACCATCATTGCTTGCAGCTCCTATCTACAATCCAGCAAGGTTTTACAAACATCTAAGGTGAAAAACCGGAAGCCGAACAATATATGGGAGAGAAAGTGGAATCAAACCTCACAGACACATGCAATCAAGGTCTCACGAACAATTTCAGGTTATATGGATTGCCAACAAAATCAGAATTACCTGTTTGTAATGCCTAACATATTCACTCCTTCTGGGTGTTGAGAACAAAAGTTTGGCAGTTTGATCAGCAACCATAAAGGGGTCCCGTCCCAGTATCATAACAATAGGACGACATCCCCCTTCAGCATCCAAATTAGGAACAGACCTTAGTACAACACTTTTTATCACAAGCACTTTATCTTGTGGAAGCCAAGCTAAGCCAGCATTCTGTGTGGAAACATAGTGGAGGTATCTCAGCTGGGAAGGCAATGGATTCAGTGTTGACGTCAGCTGCAAGAGTTCATGGGGCGCTTTCTTGTAAATCATATCAAGTGTTTTCTGCTCCCCATCCCACTTCTTCCTATATAACAAGAGAGAAGCCAACATGAATGCCAAAATTGGCCATGCACCCCTTTCACAATGCATCAACAGCACATTCTGTTGGGTATCGGATGAAAGCCATTCATCGGCAGATATCAAGAAGTTGTGGATAATCTCCACTCTCAGTATAGGGCAACCTCCATAATCATGAGGGAATTCCATGACGGTTATATCATATTCAGACAACACTTCAGCCAGCTGGCTTTGGTTATCTTGCTCTCCAAAATTGAAAACCATGAAAGAGGCCGCAGAAAAGTGGTCTTGGAGTTTTGCAACTATGTCTCTCATGTAAAACTTATATCCGTTATCCTTCAACCAGTCCACAGTAATTTGGCCAGAAAAAGACCAATAGCAAGTAAGACAGTAATCAAACACTGCATCCACATCCACATACATAAATCGTTATGTGCATAATATTGGTGTACAAAAATAGATAAAGCTAACAGAAGACATCTATTTTCAAGTGTGTTCTTCCTTTGGGCTCAGTATAAACTTGATAGACCATGAAATGATTGAGGTCAAATGAAGTACTCGTGCAAGGAAGCTTCCAAATTGTGGATGATGACTTGCTATGCTGTCAAAAGTTGTTAAACTAACCACAAAAACACATTCATAAACTTCCAGGAAATAGTGACTAGAAAAGGTTAGGAAACCCATCTACTGCAGATCATTTCCATAGAGGTGTAGGGTGAATGATATATCAAAAGACCTGCCAATTAAACTAATGAAATGATCCCCTAAACTCGAAGGATAAGCACCTAATGAGGATCTTCTGCAGATGAACATCTTAAATGCTTATGAACTTCACCAGCAGGTATAATTGGGAATTGCGAAATATGCATTTATGACTAGTCAGTAGCACCCACAGGAGCCTCTGGGATTAACAAGGAAGCAATTGCAGAAAGTTCTTGTCGCTGATTAGCTCCATCGAAGGATACTTC
This sequence comes from Eucalyptus shirleyi, assembly GCA_017140165.1. Classification (NCBI taxonomy): domain Eukaryota; kingdom Viridiplantae; phylum Streptophyta; class Magnoliopsida; order Myrtales; family Myrtaceae; genus Eucalyptus; species Eucalyptus shirleyi. The sequence goes on along the minus strand of CM029448.1, from coordinate 26,732,590 downwards.
TTTCTAATTCTAGGCTTTCCAGCCTTTCAAACAAAATAGCATTTTTTGTGTTTTCTTAGGTCTTTCAAAGCTATGATCTTGCGGATTGGGCACTGGACTGACCTACTCTGGTTTTGGGTTAGTCTTAATATTCTGATAGCCTAGCAATCATTGATAATTTATGGGTCTTCTTCTCTTCAATCCGGCCTGAGCTGATCTCTTCTTATCAGAGTTGAGCCCCAAGGCCATTTGGCTGGTCAATACAACATTGATGCACCCTCAAAAGTTACTGAGGCTACACAGTTGCTGGAAGTTGGTTAACATGAGCATAAAGATGCTCCCAGGTTGAAGCAGGGCTGTGGGTTGTGCCAATGGTACCATTTAAATGTGGATTTGAACAAAGAAATGAACTTGCAATTGCAGTGATATGAAATGTGATGACATTCTTCTGTGGAAGATAATGCTTGTGCCGAGCAGCTATCTAGTCACAGTTGGTTGACTAGCAACTAACTCCTCTACAGAAACTTTATGCCTCTTCTGCAAAGTAACAAAGTCATCTATCCTGGAATTTTTAGTCTGTATTCGTTTCATGTGCCTAGAGCCCATGTTACGACCAAAATGGGAAAAGAACCAACCATAAACTACAGTACACAAGCTTGTACGTTCTTTTGACATATTATGACCTTCGTTCATTCGTTGTTTTTTTTTTTTTTTGGTAAAAATTCGTTCATTCCTTGTTGATACATAGGTTTTCCACTAATTCCCCTAGAGGAGGAAAATCTTAGAAAATAAGACTACATGCTGTTAGTGCATCCGACCACTAAAATAAAGAAGCATACATCGAATCCTGGAATCTGACAATACTGCACATATAAACTATTGTAGTATATTGATACTGAATATGTGAAAGCTCACCATAGACTCTGTCGGAGACTTCCAACACCCCTCCATCGGGCAAATTCCTGTAAGAGAATATCCAGAGTAAGGCCATATTGCAACAGGATTAATCCATATGCTTCACATCAAGCATCTTGACACACTAGAATTACACTCATGTAAAACCTAAAGTCCGTGTTACTTCATCATAATGCAGGACATAACAGGCACTTTCTGATCGAGAAACATTATCTATGCAGACTAGGAGACAATGTAATAATTTATGTCAGGGGAACAGGAGCTACTTGCTTTGTTGCTCATTGAATGAAATGTGCATAGTAAAAGGTGCAATGGATTGTAAGTTGGTAATGTTGTCATAAAGAACCTAGCCCATGCGGTTGTAAACTTTGACAGTTTCTGAAAAATCACCGTGTCCTTATAGACAAATCATCATTCGCTTTGATGATCTGGTCAGGCGGTGGCTGTGACTGGCGGTCTTCAATTATCATCTGTGCTTTAGACAGCCAGCGATGGATTTGCAGAATAGTCTCAACCCTGAGTTCTATCCCCATCACCGGTACTCGCTGCTGATCATTGGCCAAGTAGCGGAGCACAGTCATGGTGGCTTCTCGAGCATCGGGAGCCGAACTCTCCTTCAGGAGCTTGAGCAGCGGAGGCAGGCCGCCTTCCTCCACGATAATCGTCTTGATACTGTGATGGCCTCGCGCGCGCGAAGCCAACTCATTTGCAGCCTCAATTCGAACAGGCAAGGGCCCCATGTGAAGCGAGGCGATGTAGGACCAAACCCAAGACAGAACCGGATCATCTTTCGCAATCGGAGGCAGTGAGCGCTCAATACCACCACCCTCACCTTCGGTATCGAAGACCCTGAGCAGCCACTTCAGGTCCCTGAGGGAATCGTCGAGAAGGGCCATGATCTTCCTAAAATCGGCGGCACTGGTCATGGTGACGACGCGGCGGAGGATGTTGCGGCGCTTGCACTTGCGAGCTAGTGCTAGGGCTCGCTCCAGTTTCCTGGAGACATCGGCGGCGATACTGCGGATGGGGCGCTCGTAGAGGGACGGAGCGGAGGCGGTGAAGCGGGCGAGGGAGCGGAGCACGTCAGAGAGGAGGTCGGCCTGCTTGCCCAGCTCGCAGCACTCGGACTTGAACGCCACGGCCTCGTCCACCGCCGAGCGGACTTGCTCCGACAGCAGGATCAGGCGCGACAGCTCCTCGTCTATTCGCTTCTCCTCCGGCGCAGCCATTCCCGGAGCTCGCGATGGCGATTCAGTGACTGCCATTGGGACCGATGACGAGTCGAAGGCCTCGGTCAGCAAAAAGGCTCCATTTGCGTGGAAAATATCACGAGCGCGGGAAACAGCATGAAGATAATGGTACAAACTTCACCACCCGAGCACAACAGCTTTCTTCGGTCTTCGTCCCCTCGTTTTTAGGTTCAGTTCTTCTTGTCATCTGCTCATCCAATTTTCCTCGTTTATCACAAGGAGGTCAACGGCACGGTGCTACAATTCCACGTCCATTATTTAGGCACGAGGATAAAAGAGGAACGTGAAAACAAAATTTAGGATGTTTCGGGGCAAACTTCACGATAAATAAAAATGCTTAGTATAGTCTTCGCCATCTTTGTGGACCTTGGCCCTTGGTTTGCAGAAAAACAAAAAGAAAAAGAAGAAGCTTCGTACGTCGCCCATAAGACAAAAGATTGCCAGCTCGCCAAGTTGCAAGTAATCCCATTTGAAACCTTAGTTGTCTTGCCGTATTCGTTGACCCTTCTTGAGTCGTGCATTAGACAAAAGAATGCATGCATTGTCGTCAAATTTTCGGGGACCTACACTTGACTAATCGTACTAATGCCGCCGCCAGTAAATATATCGCGGTTTTTGAATTAATCCATTGAAGTCAAACATACCTTATCCAAATCCTGGTTTGCAATTTTAATTAATTTCTTGATTCATTCTTGTAAATTGCAAATTCGAGACCGAAAGTTTTCTGGCTCGGGATGCTGAATTCACTAATAAGGAAGTCACAACGTATTTATAATAAGGCTATTCTATACAATAACAAGTTTAATGGGTTATTAGTCAGGATCTTCTCGTCATCGATGATGGTCTTTTTTACGGAACATATCATTTGCTAATCTCTAATTTAGGGTGTTATGTATTTTAGGATAAAGTAATTTGTATTTCTTTTCCAAGAATCACATATTGTGTTCTACCCAAAAAAAAAAAATCAGTGTTTATCATATCGTAATTCAACCAAAATAAAGGGCAAAATTTCGTATGTCATCCTTAAGAAAAAAAAAAAGATTAATTCAAGGATTAATATTATGAAAAATCTCAAACCAGTGCACATGTGACAAATTTATTGGAAACTAACCATAAAAACTCTAAACCGACACACATATAACAAATTTGTGATACACATATAGAAAAATCATAAACTGATACCTCAATTAATTGTCAGATATCATTAAACTCGGTAATTTGTGAATATATAACATATACCAATATTTAGGTTGACCATGAGCACTATATCTCGTACCCCTACATTAGAAACCAACATGTCAAAATGAGAGTAGATATAATTTACCCATATAAACTTTTTTAATGCATGTCCAACCAAAATGACAACCGACTCAAAAATTCATCCGATGCTTGATCCAATTTTATAAAATGAGATGCCACAAAATAATTCAAGTTTTCATTAGTCCTCAAAATACACGCCATGCCATAAAAATACGAACTTTTCCTCTAGATTAAACCACGCAATGCAACTTCACAAAATACTTATTTAGAAATTGGCCGAAGCAGCACCAGTGAAGACAAAAGAACTAGAATCTGTTGAAATTTTTGGATAAAGTAAGCTACGAACCACCAAATTCACGAATTTCAAATGTTGGGCATTTTCTTTCTACGGGGTCGAGGCATCTCGAAGCTATCTTCTTGTGCTTCTTTGTTGACATCCCAAGTCCATATCGAATAGTTGGGGCCTCATGATATTATTCATAAGAAAGATTAACCAAAATGGTGATCACATTATGTAGAAACTCATAATGTTCCTTTAATTGGCTTGGCCCAATTGGAAATAATTGGGTTTTTATGTATGGTATGAGTAGTATCCTTCTAATGAACATGTGGTTCGTGAGAAGACTATGTTCGTAGTTGATTTGATGAGGGTAGGTAGCGACCACTGGGTGAGAAAGCTCGGACAAGGTGCGATTCTTGATAGAGTTTTAAGGCAGCATAAAGGGAATGAATGAACCGAACTACATATCAAATATATAGAGTATCGCTGGTTGTATGGTCCAATAGTGACACAGACGTCATTGATTTTTGTGGGAGAGTACGTGACACTTGTCGATGAGCCAAGCATACATTTTTGTAAAAATGGTAAAAGCACAAAAAAAAAAATAGTAATAGCTAAAAAGAGAAAAGAACCCAAACTCATTTGCCTTAGCCTATATGTTAAGTCTAATTCGCTCACTTCAGCCCAGTCCATTAACACCAGCTCAGGCCCATAGGTTCATCACCCCAGGCCCATCACCGTAACAATTTAATTGGTCGATTCGTTGGGCCCAATTCTCTCGGTGAACCGATCACGTTCAGTGGTACACAGACGATTTTGCCTCTCCAAAAGAAACACACCCTCTCTTGATCGCTGCTTCGGCAACCCCTAAGATGCGGAGCACGCACGCAGAGGCCGGACGAAGCCGAGGAAGGAGTCTGTCACTTCTATTTTTCCCTCGACTGAGACTCCACCACAAACTGCACTCTTCTGCTTCATTATATTTCACTTTTCTTTTAGGTTTCTAATCATTAGCATACTCTTATAATAATGTCTTATATAGCTATGAATATTGAATATTCCCATTTGACCGTGATATTATTTCCTTTTTTCTTGTTTCTGTTGCCCTTCCATTTGGATATAAAATACCTTACATATGAATAGAAAATATATAAAATACCTTACATATGAATAGAAAATAACAGAGTACTATAGAGTTGTCTAACAATGATGAGAAGAAGTCAAACAAGCAATAACCCCACATTGTTTTTGGAAATTTGATGAGTTGGCAATTGCATACGATTTTAGTGACGTGCATGACTTTTCTAGGGAAGGGTTGTGAAGATGTTCCATGTATTTATATCATTTCACCGTACTTTTAATTGTGTCCATTTTGAAAATTTCCTGATAGTTACCATCATTCAATTTCAATGGAATTGTACATTGCAAAAACCCATTTCCACTACAGAACTCAGGCTAGGTGATTTCCATAGTTTTGAGAAAAGGGGGCTTAGAGACCACTACATTGGTAAGGCACAACTATACATGAATGAGGCATCAAGCTGCTAGTCAAATTTTCCTATCGAACAACTAGATAAACTACATGGAGTAATATCATGGAAAGTCATAGATTCTCTGAATCTAACAACACAGTTTGCAATCCAACCAGCCCAAGTACTCCTCTCTCTATAAGAAACTTGCAACTTGACTTCCTATTGCCTCTAGATGACTAAGTGAATTTGCTTACCCAGGGAAACCCTGGATGACCCAAACGATTCGCTTGTTTATCATAGGGAGAATTAGCAAAAAAGTCCTAAACCTATTGCAATTGTGCTAATTCAGTCCAAAGCGTTTTTTTTTTTTTTTTGGCCAATTTAGTCCTAAAACTTTTATAATTGTACCAATTCAATCAATCTAGCCAAAATTGGCTAGCTAACGCTGACGTGGACATTGGCGGGAGATAGCCGGCTGGTGAACGATGATGTGGCAATTTTTTAATTTTTTTAAAATTTTTAATATATTTCTTATTTTTTTAATATTTCTTATTTTTTTTATTTTCTTTTTTCTTTTTTTCCCCATCTTCCCCTTCCCTGGTCGGCCAAAGGCAAGGGCCGGTGGTCACCGCGCTGGCCACTAGCAAGGCTCACCCCCGTCGGCTAGAGGCAAGGGTCGGCGAGGGCCAAGCTCGCTGGATCTAGCGAGGGCTAAGCTCGTCAGATCTGGCGAGGCCTCACCTAGTGGCCAGCAAGGTTGATCTTGCCAAATCTAGCGAGGCTTCACCCTCGCCAACCCTCACCTCCGGTCGACGGGGGTGAGCCTCTCCATTGGCCGACAAGGTCCTCGCCGACCCTTGCCTCCGGCCGGCCAGGGGAAGGGGAAGATGGGGGAAAAATAATTCAAAAATTCAAAAAAATATATTTTAAAAATGCCATGTTAGTGTTTGCCGAGTGGCCGGTGTCCACGTCAGCACCGACTGGCCAATTTTAGCCGGATGTACTGAATTGTAAAAGGTTTAGGACTAAATTGGCCAAAAAAAAAGTTTAGGACTGAATTGACACAATTGCAATAGGTTTGAGACCTTTTTGATAATTCTCCCGTTAGTCATATTAAAGACATAATCATAGTGGAATCCTTCTAGAGAATGACTCTACAGTGGTTCAAGTTGCAAGCTAATTGAGGCCCCTGAACAAGTGCTTAGAGCTGGGCTTTGATAGCGAAGGAAACGCAAATGCAATTAGTAAAGCCTCCAAAGCACTTGCCTTCCTCCATTAGTGTCTTTATTGGAAAGATTGAATGGAGAATCAAATATGTGTGGGCGCATGTGTGTGAAGGACTTCACATATAGCAAATTTTCTACCTAATGATTTCAACATTATTGGGATTGTGAGGCAAGGATTGAGTAAATTATAATGTTGTGTATAAACACGATATGCATTTAAATTGATGTATGGAACTAAGCAAAGTGAAAATTCGTGCCTATTCTATTATCCGCCCGTTGTGCTAACATATAACTTGTGTGGATTTGATTTCATTTGAATAAAACTAACACATTTTACATATTCAATATTGAGTTAATATTTTTATTATCATATGTAAGATGCCACTATCATCGCTATTGTAAAGACTTAGTCTCACGAAGAGGAGGAGTGGTCATTAGGACGAAAGAACCTGGACGAGGAGTGACTCCTCGTAGGCTTCTATGATGGTGAATAAGACAAGAATGAACCGAATTATGCACCAAACAAGGGGAAAACAATTATAAGATATGTGTGAAAACTGAAATTAACTCGCGAAAGCTCCTTTTGACATAACATCAATGGTTAGATTTGGAATTCCAAAATTGGGTATGCTCAAGTAGAGCACTACCGGAATGAGTGACCTCTTAGGAAAGTGACCATTTGTATATCAAAGGACAAAACTGTGAAGCTTAGTATGGGACAAGCCAAAGCAGACAATACATGAATGAGTTAATCTAGAGATGTCATAATATGATATTAGAGTGAGATCCCCTCCAATAGATGTGTGATTCGAGGTTGAACCATGCAGAAGCTCATGGGCCTATAATGAACTGGTTTGACAAGGGTGGAGAGTGGTCACCGAGGCCATAGGAAAGTGGCTCCCAATAGACTTCTATAATGTATACCTCTTAAGAAAGTGCTTGCCTATATGCAAAAGGACAAATTCATAAGATTAGGTATAGGACGTGCCAAAATGAACAATACCTTATCTCAACTCAATAAGTTAATTCAAGGTCACAACTATGATTTGAGAATGTTCAAGGTATGAGTGGTAATTCTTGACATGATATGAGAACATAGGCCAATTTTTGTTTCATTGGGATGCTTGCAATCCCTAGTTGCAGGGTGTGCAATCGAAATCAAGAAATTGCAAACTTCCTTACCCCATGAAGAATTGTTCCCTCTACACTCCACATGCTCTTGAGGAGCTCATCAAGCGAGAGGCTATATAGAGAGCCTTGCCTTGACAATGGGTGCAACCCTGTTTCACCATCAACGCCGCCAATACCACCCCTTGAGATCTCATCTTTATGGAACCAGATTGTGGGACCTAACTCGTATGATTTGTGAACACCTTTTTTAGAATCTGGAGCTATGTCGATGTTAGGGTTAGAACAGAAAAGGAGAGATCTTGAGATCCAATTCAGCTCTAGCAAACACAAAGCTAAAAATTTGGGGCAGTAGCCCCAGATGGTGGCGGTATAAATTCGAGAAATTGTCGCCGTACAACATGAGTCTTCCATATCAAACCATCGTTGCGTTCACAAATAAGCATAAGATCTCTCATACAAAACGCTTGTAAGCCCTCCCTATGTTGCGCGACCACCAATAGGGGTGAGCGGTTCCAGGTTCCGGTTCGGTTCCATCTGGAACCTGGAACCTACCCTCGGGTACAGGTTCCAAAAAATTTGGAACCTGGAACCTACCCGTCAAAACCAAGAACCTGGAACCTACCCTGTCATAGGTTCTAGGGTCGGTTCCAAGTTCCACAGGTTCTTTTTTTTTTTTTTTTTCAAATTTGAATTATAACGTACACTCATACTCTACGGTAACTTGAAGGACGAGGTCTTTTGTTCAGTAATAGATTGCAAACAATCATACTGAAATCTTGCCATTGCTCTATGAGATATCAGTTGACATAATAAGCAGACATAAACATAGTGATATGTCTCCAAAAGTAAAACATAACAAGAAGAACCTTGAGTTTCACAGGAAGGCATCTCTATGTCTGACGGTCTTTCTTTTGATTGAATAGGAGCAAAGCTTGCATTTAAAAAGGTCTTATATGAGAAGCAGCTGAAGTCCATACTGAAAGTCCAAACCCAATGAGCCTAAATGGGTTAATGTTGCAAAAGAAAAGGTACATAAGAATGAATTAGAGAAAATGGAATCATTGCGACAACTCAAAACTTGCATGTTCAAATGATGATGACAATGAAATTAATGCAAAAGAACAGACACAAGTGTCATTGCTCACTCAAATTAAGGAAGATTATGGCATAGCACAGGGCCCAAAAAATCCTTTTTCTTTGTGAAAATCAATCCTACATGACAAATTCACTTATCTCAAAATGAATTTCAATAACTTGTGGATGCTCTGCTAAATTTACTGTACTACACATCCAGGGAATAGATCAAAAACTTTGCTCGAAATGTAGTTACAGCACACACTTTAGAATATCAAAGAGCTACCATTTCTAACAGGACAACCTACCACTTCGCCTAAAGCAAGAAATAGTAATTTGAAAAAATAAGCATAGCTGAAGATGTACAAGAGAGGAAAGCTTGGCATCTTCACGAGCTAACTGAAGACCATATTTACCTGCAAGGTGCTGATCGACAGTTTAATGGCATCAACAAGAACATAAGATCCTAAGAGAATTGGAGCAACTACCACCTACATAAGGAAATATGTAGCAAAAGATTTAACCATCAATACCTAACTTGTCTTGTGGCATCTTCACAAGCTGACTGAAGACCATATTTACCTGAAAGGCCGACGAAGTTTAGCGAAAAACGCATCGTGAATTCGATCAAAAGAAAAGAAAGGCCGACGAACCCACAACACCATCCTTTCCACGGAACTCATCGAACCCAAGAAACCATCCCACAATTCCCATAGACCCAAAATCGAAAAATTCATCGAAACAGCACACGACCCACGAAACACAGAGAAACGAACGAGCCCAGAATCTAACCAGAATCAAGAAACGGGAAGCCCACGTGACCAGCAATGGAGGGCGGTCGATCTTTCGACCAGAAGCAGTCGAGTCTCAGTAAGATCGAAAAGGCACATATGGGTCTGGGCGAGCGGCGAGGGTTTGGGCGAGCGGCATCGAGCGGCGAGGGTTCGGGCGAGCCGCGTCGGCGACTGACGTCCAGCGGCGTCTGGCGGCGGTGGCCTCGAAGGTGAGCGGTGTCCGGCGGCGAGACTCAAAGCGGCGTCCAGCAGCGTGACTCACGGATTTGGGCAGCGACTAGCGTCGAGCGGCGAGGGATTGGGCGAGAGGCGTTGGCGACTGGCGTCCAGCGGGGTCCGGCGGCGGCGGCCTCCTCGAGGGCGAGCGGCATCCGGCGGCACGACTCAGAGATGCGTGAGTCGTGACTGTGTGAGTGTGAGGTCTGAACTCTGAAGACTGAAATATGAATGAAGAGCTGTGGACTGGAGATTCTTTGGAGCCCTAAACCGGTTCCGCAACCGGTTCCGGTTCCGCAACCGGTTCCGGTTCCGGTTCCGCAACCGGTTCCTAGAAAAAAGGAACCGGAACCGGAACCGGTCCCCTAGGAACCGGGAACCGAACCAGACCCTCCCCCGGTTCGGTTCCGGTTCCCGGGTAACCCGGGAACCGTGCTCAGGCCTAACCACCAACGTGTGATGCAGACAAGGACCTGCAAGGCCTTGCTTTTGAGAAACAAAGATCGGCAGTGCTCACCGACCCTCGCGACCACCCAACAGAAGTAGGCCGAGTCTTCTATTCTTTAAAAAAAAAAATGAAAAATAGAGCTAGCTTTTTTATGCTTTTCATTTCCTATACTTTTTTTCTCTCATGATCTTTTTCTTTTTTTTTTTATAATTTTTTTCTTTATTTTTTAATATATCACAAATAATTTCTGATTTGCCACAATGTGTCTTCACAAATAAAAATGACACATCAACATTTTTTGTTAGCAAATTTGAACAGAATTAATGAATGGACTTGATTGTACTAATTTAACAAGATTTGAGATTTTATTGTACTTTTTTAAAGTTTTATAATCAATTGCATTTTTCGACAAGTTTTAAGACCTTTGGTACACTTAATCCAAAAAAAAAAAAATAGAGAGAGAACAAAAACATTTATAACTTTTCTTAAAACTATGTCATTTTGGGTGGTATCGTACATGTTGGGTTGTTGACTGTGTTATATAGGATGATTGGAATAGGTTAGACCACTATGTTAGCGATTTGCGACCTAAATCAGCCAAACATATTATATTGGAAAATCAAAAGGTTTAGGACTACATTTAGGATTGAGTCAATATTCGTAAAATAAATTTAGGACTTTTTGAATTATTCCCATTTGTTGACACCTAAATTTTGGCTACCCATTTAATCATTTATCGCATTAAAAAATTAGGGTTAATTTTATCCCTGAAAAAATATCAATTGCATAGCATATAGATGTAGGTGCATTTATTTTTAATTTACATGTTTTGCATTTATTTATTGGACCGGTGACGGGTGTATTTGAATTAGTGGTTCTGAACTTTAAATTGACAGGCCGGACTAAGCCCATGAAGCGAGCAAATTGGCCCAAGTTTTTTTTTTTAAGTAATTGGAAATTATCTCGCGAGAAAATAAAAATTTGAAATTTTCCAGGATATGATGAATTTTTTGGATAGAGCAGATGTGAAAAGTGAATATTACATTTGGAAGAAAAAGAATCTTCGTGGATATCAATTTGGGAAAAATTAAAACCCTAGTCTGAAGCTTATGAATAGATTAGTCGTATAGGGTTTTCGGGGGAGGCCACAGAATCGAGAACACACGGCCGCAAAAAAGAGAGAACTCACGTTCTCCACGGAGAGAGAGGCAATACCGAGGGGAAGACTCCTTTTTCACGAAGGTGGCGATAGAGCAAAGTCAAAATACCGTTCCAGCCGTCTTTTTGGCGTTGTGCAGCCTCAGTTCTTCATCCGCAACGCCTTCTTAACGAGTGCTACCCTATTGAGCTGTTGCCGACACCATGGTTTGAAGTGCCTGAGTTGTGTCGAGTTCCCCGATGTGCTGCCCTCATCACGTTTAAAGCTCTTGGTTTGTGGAATCTCCAGTGAATTGCTCCAACAGATTTTAATCCCAACCCTGAGCTCACCACCAGGAGTTGTTTCATCACGCTGAGAAGCATCACCGCAAAAAAAAGCCTTGTTGCGATCCGTCACCGACTTTTGCCCCGTGATCTCTCCAGGCTGAGCACCAGCGAAGACCTGCCGTCCAGAAGAGCCGGACCACCACTGGCTACCCTCATCGATGACCCCGGCCTCGACAACTCGCTACTCGGATTGTGCCGTTGAATTTCTTTGTTTTGCAGGCTGCTTGTGCGCCGGTGACCAGGTGGCCATGTCCCTATGATTCTCAAGTATATCGTCCGTGAAGAAATTCACTCGTGTTCACACTTCGGCGTCCATCAAGTCACGACGCTACCGGTTGAAATCAAAGAAGAAAATTACGAGAATTCTCAATGGAATATTTGAATTCACGGCCACTAATGAAGTTCCCGAAAAGTTATAGCCAAAGGACAAACACGTGGGAAAGAATTGGCCTCTGTGTAGCCTGAGGCGGTGGAAATTTGGTTTTCGGTGGGAGAGGGGGGTTAGATAAAAAATAGAATTATAGGGGTGCATGGCAGCAGGGGAAACGCCGAGGGTTTGGGGTTTAATTCTTTAATCTTTTATATTGCGTTGGTCCTTGCCGCACACTTGTTTTGATTTTGCAGTCGACCGAGCACCACACCGTGAATTGCCAGCTCGAGCATCCCAAGCCGAGATGCCTTGCCGGCTTGCTCTGAAGCATAGTTGGTCATCACGAACCGGCCGCCGTTCGAAGACCAAATTTGGAAGCAATATTTGGGATAGGTAAAAATTGTCTATTCTAATTTCTGAAAATTTTGTTTCCTTATTTGATATATTCATTGGTGCACATGATGGAAATTCCCGATATGCCATGATATTCGCAACTTGAGTAGCCTCCTAAATTAGGAAATCTTCCTAATTTCGCAACGTGCACATGATTGATAGTCCGATTTCATGTTCGAAATGCGACTCGCAATCGCACGAAAAAAATCGCCAATCCGATCTCCCGCTCGAGATTCGATTCGCGATTTATTTAAAAATTGGCCAACCCGATCTCATGCACGGGATATGGTTTGCCAATTTGTGGATATCGATCATATCTTATCTGATTTGCTGTCATGTTGGTTGAATCAATTTTATTTTGTTAAATAAAAAATCCAAAAAAAATGCATAAATTTAGGATGTTAGATTTTCTTTAATTTAAATTGCACATTTAATTATGCGTCAATCTTAATTTTGGATTTTATAAAAAATACAAAAATCATCATGCATATGTCATGTAGAATTAATGCATTCTTTGCACATCATTGCATATTAGAATAAAATTTCATGTTTCATTTTAAGTTTAGATATTAGATAGATTGCATTTTAGGATTATTTGGGTTAAGATAATATTTCAGTTTAAATTAGGATTTGGCTTAACTTAATTCCTAATGCAAATTAAATAGAATCTTAATCTAGTTAGATAATTTTCACATTTTTCCTAATTCCGAATTTCATGAAAAATACAAAAAATGTCTCAGAATAAATTAGTTCCATTCTTTAGGATAAATTGCATTTTTTAGGAAAAATAAAAAATGTCATGTAAATGTCATATGGGATTAGATTCATGAAATGCACGTCATTTAGAGATTGTTATTAGGTCCATTTAATTAGAAATTGCATGACATTATAATTAGGTTATTTAGTTGTATTGCATTGCATATTGCATGATTTACATTAAATAAGTGAAAAAAAAATAAAAAGAAATTTCGTGTTAATTAGAAATCATATCTAGGATTGTTGATGTGAATTCTGATCTAACAATGCAGATGCTTTCGTTGCTATAAGGTAAGTCCTGCATTTTATTTATTTGCTTTCTTGGGTGTTAAATTGGTGGTTTGCGCACCTGTATGATCACCCCACATGTTAGGAAAGTAAATTAAAATTGATTCAAACTGCTTGCCAAACATTTTTCGAAATAAAAGAGAAAGGTACCGAAAGGGCGTTAGAGAAATCTAGCGTAACTAAGTCCCCGAACTCATAAATCTCTGGTTTGTAGGAGTAAAGTAAGACCCACCAAAAATAGATTAGTGGCGACTCCTAATTAAAAAATTGCATGTTAAGAACTTGAACCGAAAGTCACGAATTGGTATGGATTTGGGAGAGCCCGAGTTAAGTCTAGACTTAACAATCCATTAGCCAAACCCTAGGTGGTTCACCCGAAAATTTGGTCACGATACCATCATTACTATCAAACTAGCACAATATTGAAATGAGAAAATGTTATATTAGATTAAAAGGAGTGTGCGATTCTTAATAATCAAGATTCAATAAAATATATCTTAAAGCGTGATGCAGACAATACTTGGAATTTGTTACCGTCGTAAAAGTACATTTTGGTTTATTAATATCAACCAAACAAAAATATTGAAAATACGTAAAGATCACCAAACTGTCAATAAATAATCAAAATGATGTCGTGTGTTGATGCATTTTGTTGGATTCATTGAATGTGTTGAGTGGTATCGTCTCGAACAAAATTCATTGAAATTGCTTTATATTTCTCTCCATGAGTCCAAACGCAACCATTTAGCCGATTTTTGGGTAAGCGAACTTGTGACCAAAATTAACAATATGAAGTCTTAACTTTGATTACGGAATGTAGCTAGGTTGATTAGATGCTAATTCCATGTAGTTAGGTTGATTAGATGCTAATTCCATGTGTATTTTGTCTCATTTTTCTTGGTGAATTAACACGCATGCAGATATTTTTCGTTTAAAACCTTTTGATATCATAGGTATATTTTCTTTACCTCAGTCTATACATAAGGAACGAGTGCTTATGACTATTTAAGTTGTCCCCACCCATAACACAACAAAAATGCAACCAGTGAGTTTACTTAAAATGTGAGTTATGTCATAAGTTAGCGAAGATCGACGAGTCTTCCACATGGAGACGTCAAAATGGTTAATCCTTAACAAAAGAATAGCGCAAGTACCAAAACTTAACACGAAAAGACACTTAAGTGTTAAAAAGTTACGAAAGATATACTTAAGTGTCTCTTTTAAAAAAAAAAAAAATTGGGATACCTGAGTGCCAAGTTCTACGACCCTAGCCATAAATCATACATGGCAATGTTTTATTAATATAATCGCCTACATACTTGCCAAAAAGCTATATCAACCAAAAAAAAAAAAAAAAAAAAAGAAGCCAAAAATATGTCATTTTGCCTTTGATTTGAATATTAATATGAATATTAATTAAATTAAATTTAAAACTAAATTATTTAAAAAGAAAAAGAAAAAATTGCAGGCATTGGGCAAGAGCTATGCAAGCCCTCATCGGCCCCTCACCACTGTCGCTAGGAAAGGTCAACAACGGTGGGAGGAGGGTCAATTGGTGTTGCCGAGCCCTAGCCGAAAAGGCCGACAAACCTTGGCTGACCAGCATCGAGGGCCGCGACCCGCTTGAGCGAGCCTAGCAACATTAGCCAACCCTCCCCCCACCATCACCGACCTTTCCCGGCAACAATGGCGAGGTGGCGGTGAGGGCTCACATAGCCCTCACCCAACACCTGGAACTTCTTCTTCTTCTTTATAATTATTAATATTAGTTTTGAATTTAGTTTAACTACTACCTATATTAAAATTCAAACCAAGTCAAAACAACATCATCTTTTACTTTTCTTTCCATATCAACGTGCAAAATCATGTCATTTTCGACTTAATTTTAGTTTTGAATTTAGTTTAACTACTATCTATATTAAAATTCAAACCGAGTCAAAACATCATTTTTTTTCTTTTCTTTCCATATCAACGTGCAAAATGACATCATTTTGAACTCATCTAACCACGTTAGCATTGCAAAACGATGTCATTTTGCACTTGCCTCATCAGAAAAACGCCACGTTAGTATTTTGACTGGATTTTCTCGCCCTTGACACTAAACTAATATATTTTGCTCCAGATTTGACACTTATTGTATATTTTCAAACTTTTGACACTTAAGTATTTCAGTGCCAAATTTTAGCACTCTAAATGTCCAACTTTTGTTAATCCTCTTGCCAAGTACTGAGACAACCATTGGCTCAACCTCTTAGAATGCTGTTCGGTTTTATCAATTTCAAGAAGATACATTATGGAGTGTGCACAATCAGTAAAACTCCAATTAATTCATAAGGATGACCTAATCAACTCTTGTTTGGATGTCTGTTATTGTCATTGTTGAAGGGACGGCAAAAAGAATTGTCTACCTAGCTGACAAACACAAATACCTATCTTACTCAATAGCAAGCATATCGAATCTCCATATCCTCCATCATTTGAAGGCCAGTTGTCCTGGAAAATCCACACTTCAGGGTATCTTAGATTAGATAGCCTCTCAACTTCTCCATTTACAAAATTGTAGAGCAACTGAGCATCAAATTTTCGGCAAAGAGCTTCAATTTTTTTTGTTCCCTAAGATAGTAAAACAAAAAGGCTTAAAGTATATTATATTAAAAAATTTAATCGTTTTCTAGAACATGAAAGATAAATCTAAACATTAGTATAAACAAAAAACGAGTTACAACAATAATGATGAGAAAAATAAAAAAAGGAAAATCAAGAAGCAAATTATGTGGTAGTTATTATAGGAGCATTACATGGTAACATTAGCCAAAACAATCCTTCATCTGATGGATGACTGCCTATTTCATGTTTGCATTGTATAATGCATCTCACCAATTGGTCACACAGTTTTTTAGCGACTCTGTTGCTGAACTGGACCTAGTGGAACTCAACTGTAAATGAATAAGTTGTGAAAAGTGAGTAAAGTTAGTTCATTTCAGTTGAGGTACCTGCACCAGACTATGTTTTAAGTCGGAAAAATTCACAAGCCTCTCTGGTCAACAATATAAAATGAGTGTCGAACATTTCCCTGCGACTGGAAGCATGCAATAAACAATTCTGCTCTGAACGTATTACCTGAGATGGGAACTTGAGGCAGTTCATTTCAATTGAGGTACCTGCACCAGACTATGTTTTAAGTCGGAAAAATTCATAAGCTCTCCGGTCAACAATATAAAATGAGTGTCGAACATTTCCCTGTGACTGGAAGCATGCAATAAACAATTCCGTTCTCAACGTATTACCTGAGATGACAACTTAAGACATCGCCAAAGATGAAGATGGTTGCTGTTTGAGGGCCAGCATTTTTGGGGGTTCAACAATATTTTGTGTCGTAATTGCATCTTGAGACAGTTCAAAAGAAGGCATCATTTGCTCCACCTGAGCCACAGAAGGAGGAGAAGGAATAGCAGCTTGTGGTGAATTATCCATAATGGACGGTGGAGGAGTTCCTAGAACAAGTGAGTCAGGAGAAGAAGCTTGAGAAAGGGGATCAAACGAGACCTTTTTCATACTGTTCAATGATGATGCTCCCTTTGATCGGGAAGGAGGTGGTGGTGGTGGAGGAGGGAAGCCAATAAGTATGCCTGGGATTGTACAGAGGAAGAAGATAATGAACCTGCGAGATCAAACAGTGAGAATGACTGACCATTCCCTTCCACTGTGGTGCCATATTGTCGATCTAACTCAAAACTTGGTGAATAGTATGGTGATTTTGTGACTAGTTCAAAACTTCCAATAGATCCCTCGAGAGCTGAATGAACTGAAGTTTCTGATGATGAAGGTGGTGCTGGCGGCAGAGTTGAGGTGGACACGTTGGACTGTACAGGCAGTCTTCGAATTTTGTTCTCTTCAGGACTTGTATTAGCACCATAAGATGGGGTTAAAGAGTGGATTGCTTGCCCTTCAGCAGGCAGTTCCTGGGGTTCAATCTTTGTCAAGCTTATCTCTATTCGGTTCTCCTTTTGCTCCTCATCACTGGACAAATCAACCACTGTGAGTGAAGTAGCGGCATCTGCTTGTGAGAAAATAATCTGCCCATACACAGATAGTGAACATGAATTACTTTCCAGGAAAAATAAATGAAGTCAAATAACAGATGGTTGGTTTGACGTCTAACCAGTACCTCTGCCATAAATTCCTTAGGAAATTGATTCTGGTGACCCCACCTGACATCCATTCCATCAAACTCAAGCTTCAGAACATAATCCGATATGAATGCAGTATTAAACAATGCATGGAACATTGTTTCTCCATGTTCAAGACCAGCATCCATACTCATACACTCGAGCACAACATCACCTTAAACATTACAATGGATGTCCAATTTAACCGTTTCACTGAGTGCCTGCAGTAAAATATATGAACAATTAAAATAGTCAACTACCATTATATCCATCTATTTCCTTAAGCATCCATGATTCATTGGTGAACTCACACATCAAAATGGACTGATGGATGAGGCAGTGGCCCTGCAATTGGTGCTCAAGAGGGAATATTTATTTTCTTACATTCTTGTATTCCTCGGAGAGTTGTAGTCAGTACTAACTATGAAGCAAAACACTATTGCCAGGAAAGCAAAATAAATGAATGATAGCCTCTAAAAAAGAAAAATAAAAGAACAATAACTCATCCTTCTGACTAGACTGCACATAAGCATGTATTCTGTTTTATATACTCAAAAGGAGACTGAACTTAGCCAGGTTCTCAGAATGCGGCATACTTGCCTTTTTTACAGAATGCGATTGAAAACCTGCGAAACAATGAACTTTGCAGCTTGATTTAACAGGGTTGACAGATTAACAAAGGGAGAACTCTGTTACTAAGACATTCAAAACATTTAGATAACTGTGACTGCCTTCAGCTCCAATCCACAAATCCAGCAAGGATTTACAAATATATTAGGAGAAAAAGTTTGGTTCTAGAAAGCAATGAATAAATGGGAGAGCAAGTGGAGTCATACCTGACAAACATATACGATCAAGATCTCTTGAATAATTTTAGGTTATTTCGATTGCCAACAAAATTAGAATTACCTGTTTGTAATGCCTCACGTGTTCACTCCTTCTGGGTGTAGAGAACAGAAATTTGGGAGTTTGATCAGCAACCATAAAGGGGTCCTGTCCTGTTATCTTAACAGTAGGATGACATACCCCTTCAACACTTTTGATTACAAGCACCTTGTCTGGTGGAGGCCAATCTGAACCAGCATTCTGCATGGAAAGATAGTGGAGGTATCTCAGCTGGGAAGGCAACAAATTTAGTGTTGATGTCAGCTGCAAGAGTTCACGGGGCGCTTTCTTGTAAATCATGTCAAGTGTTTTCTGCTCCCCATCCTGCTTCTTCCTATATAACAAAAGAGAAGCCAACATGAATGCCAAAACTAGCCACACACCCCTTTCACAATGCATCGACAGCACATTCTGTTGCATATCAGATAACAACCATTCATCGGCAGGTCTCAAAAGTTGTGGATAATCTCCACTCTCAGTATAGGGGCAACCTCCATAATTTTGAGGGAGTTCTATGACAGTTATATCTTATCCAGACAACAAATTAGCCATTTGGCTTTGGTTATCTTGCTCTCTGAAATTGAGCACCATGAAAGAGGCTGCAGGAAATTGGTCTTGGAGTTTTGCAACTATGCCTCCCATGTAAAACTTATATTCGTCATCCTACAACCAGTCTGTGGTAACTTGGCCAAAAAAAGACCAATCCCAGGTGAGACAGTAATTGAACACTGCATCAACATCCAAATAAGTAAATCATTATGTGCATGAGATTAGTGTACCAAAATAGAGAAAGCTAACAGGAGACATCTATCATCAAGCGCAATCTTCCTTTGGGCTCAGAATGAACTTGATAGTCTATGAAATGAAGTACTTGTGCAAGAAAGCTTCCAAATTGTGAATGATGACTTGCTACGCTGTCAAAAAGTTGTTTAGAAACTAAACCACAAAAACAGCTTCTTAAACTTCCAAGAAAGAGCGACTAGAAAAGGTTAGAAAACCCATCTACTGCAGATCATTTCCATTGAGGTGTAGGGTGAGTGATATTTCAGGAGAACTGATGAATAAACTAATGAAATGATCTCATGGAAATCTTCTGCAGATGAACATCTTGAATGCTTATGACCTTTCACTGGCAAGTTCATTTGGGAGTTGTGAAATATGCATTTATGACTAGTCAGGAGCACCCAGAGGAGCCTTACAGAGAACTTGCAGCTAATTAGCTCTGTATCGGAATATACTTCTTTCTACTTCCTAGGCTTTCCAGCTTTTCAAAGAAAATAACTTCTATTTGTATTTTCTTAAGTCTTGGTGAATGACTCGTGCACCTACTTTCAGTGCTATGGTCTTTTGGATTGGACACTGGACGACCTACTCTGGTTTTGGGTTTGATCTCAATATTCTGATACCCTAGCAATCTTTGATGATTTATGGGTTTTCTTCTCTTCAATCCGGCCTGAGCTGAACCCATCTCATTGCAGTTAAGCCCCAAGGCCATTTGGCTTGTCAGTAAGACAGTGATGCACCCTCAAAAGCTATCAAGGTTATGCAGTTGCTGGAAGTTGGTTAAGATGAGTGTGGATATCATCCCAGGTTAAAGCAGGGCTATGGGTTGTGTGAATTGATTAGGACAAGCATTTCCTTTTAGCTGAGACAAGAAATGTACTTGCAATCAGCGGTGATATAAAATGCAATGACATGCTTCTATGGAAGTTAGCGCTTGTGATGTGCAGCTATTTAATCAGGGTTGGTTGACTACTCACAACAGCCCAACTAATAGCGTGCCGGAAAGTATATGCTTCATCTGCAAAGTAACAAAGTCATCAGTCCTAGAGTTATTAGTCTGTAGTTGTTTCATGAGCCTAGAGCCCTGTTTTATGACCAAAATGGGAAAAAGACCAAAAACTACGGTACCCAATCTTCTCTGTTCTTTTGACATTATTACCCTCATTCATTACTTGTCACATAAGATCTCCACTAGTTCCCCTATTGTTGAAGTACTCTAGTGCTCCTAGAGGAGGAAAATCTTAGAAAATTAGACTAGAGGCTGTTATTGCATCCAACCACAAAAATAAAGGAGCATACATAGAATCCTGGAATCTGTCAATATGGCACATAGAGATTATTACAGCGTACTGATACTGAATAAGTGAAAGCTTACCATAGACTCTGTCTGAGACTTCCAACACCCCACGTCAGACAGATTTCTGTAAAATGATATCCATTGTAAGGCCATAGTGCACCAGGATTAGTCCACATGCTTCACATCAAGAATCTTGACACACTAGAATTGCACCCATGTAAAACCAATAGTCCATGTTACTTCATTTTAATGCAGGAGATAACACGCACTTTCTGGTGGAGATTATCTCTGTAGACTAGGAGAGAATATAAGTCTGTAAACCAATAATTTGGTCAGGTGAATGGGAGCTACTTGCTGTTGTTGTTCATTGCATCAATTGTGCACAGCAAAAGATCAAATAGATCGTTTGTTGGCAATGTTTTTATACAGAATCTAGACAATTCAGGGATGAACCTTGACAGTTTCTGGGAAAAAAAAAAAAAAACCTTGTCCTTTTTAGACAAGTCATTGTTCGCTTCGATGATCTTGTTGTGCTGTGGCTGTGACTGCCGGTCTTCAATCATCCTCCACACTACAGACATTGCAGGTCGCCTCTGAGAGAGGTTGGATGTGCAAACCATCGCCACCTGCAATAGTCCCATTAACTCATCCTGGAAATTCTGGTAATTACCCAGCTCAGGATTGAAATCATCAACATCCCAGCGCTTTTCGGTTGTGGAATTAAACAAATATGCAAAATCAGCCTCACCAGGCATTTTCCCAGTTAGAAGCTCCACAAGCAATGCCCCAAAGCTATAGACATCGTCCTTTTGAGGGTCAGCGGCCTTCCATGCATCTTTCGCAGGCGCCTGGATGCGGTTCGGGCCATAATCGGAAACTAACGGATCATAAGACGTTGTAAGGAGGACACTGGTTGACTTGAATTTTCCATGGAAGACATTGGGACGTTGAGAGTGCAAGTACCCTATGCCTCCGTGTAAAAAGTCCATTGAAGCTTCTCAGGGCCATGTAATAGTAATCCTTCAGGAAAAGAAGATTCTCGTGTCGCATCGCTGCCGATGCATTCATCGTCTTCCTGAGTGAGGTGCTTTTTAGAGAGAGAGAGAGAGTTCTTGAGTGAGGTGCTTGAGAGATGTTCGACAAAATGCCCAACACAGAAAAATTTAAGATTTGAGAGAGGGAAACTGAGAGTGAGCGACCACCCCATTCGGTGGCTGCGTTGGTATGCGCTCAGACCCTCCTTACGGTAGGGCAAGTGTTCGAACCCCCAGGTTAGCATACTGCGCATTCATTAGTAGTCTTAAGTGCGGTGTCGTGGTGGTGCCAGGTAGGGAGCGTCCACAAAACCTCCCCTGTTTTTAGTGCCCTGTGGTCTTAAGTGCGGTGTCGTGGTGGTGCCAGGTAGGGAGCGTCCACAAAACCTCCCCTGTTTTTAGTGCCCTGTTTTGTTCCGTTGCGGGTTCTGCCGTTTGTCTTGTGCGCATGATTTTTGGCCCCGTTCGTATGTATGCTGCGGGTCTTGGGTTGTTCCTTGTCGAATGTTGCGGGGCTCGGTTGGCTCGTTTTCTTTTTTCCTGGTCTAATGCATCTCGCCTGATCAACGAAATGCTCGAACCAGATCTCGCTTAGGTCTCCTCCGATTTCGGGTGGGCTCTGGACGTTTGTTGATCCTTGGACATGGCTGATACGTTTTTTTCCTTAGTGCGTCGTTTCCTCGTGCGTATTGTTTCTTTCGAAAGTGGGGGAACGGTCGGCGGTGACTGTAGGTTCGGCAACGTAGGCCTGGGGACCGTTGGAAGTCCAACGTGCAGGTGTGTTCTAGCCGGCTGGGAGTGTTGTGCGCCTGGCCAGTCTTCGGGTGTTCTAGGCGTGCTCAAAGGAGACCACGAGAGGGTGAAAGAAAAAGAAATAATAAAGGAATAAAAAATAAGTTATAGAAGATAAAAGGCGCCTCCCTTTCTGCCTAGGCGGCTAATGAGATACTCAAAATAAAGAAATAGCGGTTTTCAATCCGATCCGATTTCAAAATAAAACCGAGAACTGGACCGATTCTCAAAATTAGGAATTGAAGACTTAGGGACTGGACGATTGGTTCTAGTCCAGTCCAATGGAATAGGCCACTTTCTTTTTTTTTTTTTTACTAGAGGGTGGTTGCGCTCCAGACTAATCGATCCAATTCAATTCTCGAGCGGTTTAATAGAACCAATTCGAAAGAACAAAATAAAAAAGTAGGAACAAATATAAAGAAAAAAGAGCCGAAACTCAATTGCCTTATATAAACCGATCTGCTTCTTTTAATATGAAATATGTTATGTATACATGTGAATAGATTATAGCAGAGTTCTAAGGAGTTATCTATGACAATGATAAGTAGGTATTAAGCAAGCAATAACACTACGCTGCTTTTGGAATTTGATGAGTTGGCAATTATGCGTGATTTTAGTGATGCACATAACTCTTTCATGGAAGGATAATGAAGATTCTTCGTGTATTTATACAATTTCCCCTTATTTTTAACTGTGTCCATTTTTAAAATTTACTGATAAAACCCATCATTCAATTTCAATGGAATTGTACATTGCAAAACCCATATCCGCTCCGAACTCAGTCGGTAGTTTCCATAGTTTTGAGAAAAGGGGGCCTAGAGACAATTAAATTGGTAAGGCACAACTATACATGAACGAGGCATCAAGGTGCCACTCAAATTTTCCTATCAAAGAACTAGATAAACCACATTGAGGAATATCATGGAAAGCCATACATTCTCTAGATTGCAATCCAATCAGCCCAAGTACTCCCCTCACTATAAGAAATTTGCAACTTGACTTCCCAATGCCTCTAGATGGCTAAGCAAGTCTAATTAACCAAAGAAACCATGGATGACCTAGAGTAGTCGGATTGTCAATCATATTAAGAACATTACCAAAGTGGAATCCTTTTCTAGTGTGACTCCACGGTGGTTCAAGTTGCGGGCTAACTGAAGCCCATGAACAACAACTCGAAGTTGAGCTTTGGTAGCAGAGGAAATGCTATTGCAATTAGCAAAGCCTCCAAGGCACTGGCCCTCCTCCATTAGTAATCTTTATTGGACATACTGAATGGAGAGTCAAATCTATATATATATATATATATATATATATATGTGTGTGTGTGTGTGTGTGTGTGTGTGTGTGTGTGTGTGTGTGTGTTGTGAAGGACTTCACATGTAACAAATTTTCTAGCTTATGATTACAACATTATTAGGATTGAGGCGAGGATTGGGTAAATTGTAATTTTGTATATAAACACAAGGTGTATTGAATTGATGTATTGAACTAGGTGAAGCGAAACTTGTACCTATTCAATTATCCACCTAATGTCTGACACACAACTAGTATCGATTTAATTTCATTTGAATGAAAACTGATATGTTTTATGTGTTCATTATCGAGTCAATATTTTTCTTTCATATGTAAAATGCCACTGCTATGATTTGAGAATGTTCAAGGTATGGGCGACAATTCTTGACATGACATGAGAACACGGCCCAATTTTTATTTTGTTGGGGTGCTCGTGATTCCTAGTTTCAGGATGTGCAATCAAAATCGGAAAATTGCGAACTTCCTAACAATGTGAAAAACTATTCCTCCACACTCCACATGCTCTTGAGAAGCTCGTCAAGATTCATGCTTCCCAATGGTTTACCAAATATCCCAGCTGGTTTTAGACCTCATCGAGCGTGAGGCTGTAGAGACGCTAGAGAGAGCCTTGCCTGGACGACGGGTGCGACGCGGTTTCACCACCAATGCCGCCACCAATTCCATCCCTGGAGAACCCATATTCGAGGAAGGAGATTGTGAGACCTAACTCCCATGATTCGTGGACATTGCTTGAAATGAATCAGACAGCCAATTAATGAACAACCTTTTGAGGATCTGAAGGGGTGTTGGTGCAGGAACAAAAACGATAAAAATTTGGGGCGGCAACCCCGGATGGTGGCGATATAAATTCAAGAAACCATCATGAAATAAGCATCAGGTGTCTCTTACAAAACGCTTGCAAGCCCTCCCCATGTCACGCCGCCGCCGTGTGATGCAGACAAGGCCTGCATGTCCTCGCTTTTGAGCAACAGAGGCCGGCGGCGCTCACCGATCCTCGCGAACACCCAACAAGGGTCGTCGGCCCTCACTGACAACTTAAGGAGGCCGGGTCTTCCATTCTTTTAAAAAGAAAAAAAGGAGATAGCTTTCTTATTTTTCTAATTGCTACCCTTTTTCGTTTATGATCTTTTTTATCTTTTATTTTTTGAATATATCAAAATTATTTTCTGATCTGGTACCACATCAGTGCCACTTGTCTCGATAAAGTAATAAAAATGACATATCGGCATTCTCCGTTAATCAAATTAGATGGAGTTAACAAAGGGAATTAATTATGTAGATTTGACAAGCTTTAGAACTTAGTTTCACTTTTTGAAAGTTTAAAAATTCAATTGTACTTTTACAATAAGTTTTAGGATTTTTTGTGCACTTTTTCCAAAAGACAAAAAAGACAGGAAAAGAGAACAAAAACATTTATAATATTCCTCAAAACAACGTGGTTTTGGGTGGTGTCTTATGTGTTGAATCATTGGTCGCACCACATAAAATGACTAGTGCTGGTTAGACTACTATGTCAACGATTTCTAGTCTAAATTGGCTGAGCGTATTATATTGGAAAATCATCATAAGGTTTAAGACTATATTGGCTAAGTTAAAAAGTTTAAAACTGAATTGATATTCCTACAATATATTTAGGACTTTTTGAGTTATTTCCCATTTGTTAATATCAAACTAGTGAAAAATTAATATTAAATTAAAAGGAGCGCGAGATGTTTTGATGCTACAATAAAGACACAATAAATTATATCTTAGAGTGCGATGCTGACTATACTCCGAACATGCTTCCGTCATAAAAATATGTTTTGGAATAGTAATATCTACTAAATAAAAAAATTGAAATTATGAAAAAATCAACAAAATGCCAATAAATTTAAAATATATGTGGTGTGTTGATGAATTCTTCTAGATACACTGAATAGGTTGATGGGTATTGTCTCGAACAAAATTCATCAAAATTGCCTTATATTTTTCTCAATTAGTCCAAATTTATTTGACTTTTTAAAACAAGTGAATGTGTGACGATAATTGACAAAATGAAGTCCAAATTTTGATTACGAAATGTTGCTAGGTTCATTAAGGCTAATTCAATATGTATTTAGCTTATTTTTCTTGGTGAAATAACATGCAAGCACATATTTTTCGTTTATAACTTTTTGATATCATAGGTATATTTTCTTTACTGCACTGTATATATAAGGAACAAGTGCTTAGGACTATTGATGTTGTCCCCATCCATAATATAGCAAAAACGCAACCAGAGAGTGTGCCTATAATACGAGCCATGTCGTAAGTTCAAGAAGATCAGTGAGTCTTCCACATGGAGACATCAAAATGGTCAATCTACTCGCCAAGCACTGAGAAAACCATTGGCTCGACCTCTCAGGATGTTGTTCGGTTTTATCAAGTGTAATAGCTTTTCAGAACATACAATATCGAGTATGCACAATGAGTGTTGACATGTTGACGACCTTGATGTTGGTCTATTGCACTCAGTAAAACTCCAATTAATTCATGACGAGAGGATGAGCCCATCATCTCTTGTTTTGTACAAAATTAATAGTTGTATTTGTAGAAAATCTAATTCCACTGAGATTGTAATGACAAGAGGATGACATGATTAACTCTTGTTTTGATACAATGTGTACATTGTATATCTGTTTATACTCACTATGGAAGGGATGGCAAAAAGAACTGTCTACCTAGCATACAAACGCAAATGCCTATGTTACTCAGTCGCCAACATGTCGAATTTATATGTACTCTATCGGATATTTTGAATTTTGAGACCCATATCCTGTCAAGATGTAACTTTTTGCAATCATGTATTCGCAAAGATCTCAGTTTCTTGAAACTCGAAGTTGGATCAAGCACCTCGTCTAAAGATCTGCATCCTTGTATACACAAGTCTTCCAATGACTCCAATGTTCCTTGAATCTTCACAAGATTATGACATCGTCGTAGGTCAAGTTGTGTAAGCTTCTTCAAGTTTGATAAGTTGGGCAATCTCTCAAGTAGAGGAAGTTCATCCATCTTTAATATCATCAAATTCTCCAAACCCTCAAAGCTTTTGATTTCAATCAGACCATGACAGTAACGCAAGTGAAGTTCTGTAAGCTTCTTCAAATATGAAAGATCAGGTAATCTCTTCAGTAGCGGAATTTCTGTTAGCTTTAAAGTTTTGAGGTTACCCAAGCCTTCAATGCTTTGCACATCGATCAGATTATGGCAGCGCCCCAGTTGCAGTTTACTGAGCTTCTTCAAGTTTGATACATCAGGTAATCTCTCCAGGGGCGGAATCTCTATGAGCTTCAAAATTCTGAGACTCACCAAGCCTTCAATGCTTTGAAGATCAGTTAGATTAAGGCAGTGCCCCAAATGCAGAATGACTATGTTCATCATGGAAAAATCGGTGATCTTAGCTTCTATGGGAAAATGATGCCACGAAAGGCATCTCAACTTGGAAAGCATACGCGTGTTGTTTTGTAGATTGGCTTGGAAATCATTTGAAGGACAGTTATCCCGGAAAACCCTCACTTCAGGGTATCTTAGATGAGACAACCTCTCAGCTTCTTCGTTTGCAATATAGTATAGCAACTGAAGGTCAAACTTTCGGCAAAGGGCTTCGATTTTCTTGGTTCCCTGCGACAGTAAAACAGAAGGGCAAGTATATTATATTGAACAAGTATAATCGTCATTCCAAACATGAAAAATAGATCTAAGCATTACTATAACCGAAAACAAGTTTTTACAGTAATCATGAGATGAGAAATACCTTCCCTTAAATATTATTGAGAAAACAATAACAGTGAAAATGCATAAACTTTGTCAGCTCGATGGGGATAAAGTAATTGAAATGCGACTTTACCTCCATTTCCATTGCCACCTCCAAACCTTCCTCATGGTTCCAAAAATGAGTATGCTTTTCTTGTTCCTCATTGCATTCTTGACGAACAATGTCTCTACCGAGGGCTCTTAGCTGATCGTGCATCCAAATCTTATTGTCTTCTGTGATTTTTATCAAAGACATTTTCTGAAGGACCTCGAGACCTTCCTCTGGAAAGAGATTGGAATCTTTCCATAAGTGGAGCACCATCCTTTGATCAAATCCAGTGAAAAGACAAGCTATATCAAGAAAGATATGCTTTTGCCAATCATCCAAGGCATCATAACTTGTTTTCAACTTTCTTTTTACTTCATTGAGAGGAACTTGTTTCAACTTCTTCAATATCACATCCCAAACATCTTTGCTTCTGTGTGGAAGTAGTTTACCTATAGCCTCAAGAGCAAGAGGAAGTCCTCCAGTACTTTTGACCACTTCTGTGGAGAAAGCAACATAGTCGTCTGAAGGGTAATCTCTTCCAAAAGCATATTGGCAAAAAAGTTGAAGAGATAGATTGAAGTTCATGCTCATAAGCTCATATGGATAACAAACCTCAGAAACATCGACAATATCCCTATTTCTACTAGTTATGATAATTCTACTTCCTAGACCGAACCATGCAGGTTTCCCTATCAATGCGTCCCAATGAGTCATTTGATCCACATCATCAAGTAGCACCAGAACCTTTTTACCGCATAACCTTTCTTTTATCATCTTAATTCCTTCCTCAACATTGCTAATGTTTGACTCCTTTATTTTGAGGATGTTAGAGATTAGTTGATTCTGCAAACACTCAATGCCCTTTAGCTGTGAAGTTTCTCTGACATTAGAAAGAAAGCACCTGCCCTCAAAACAATGTGATAGCTGGTTGTAAATGATTTTGGCGAGAGTAGTCTTTCCAACGCCCCCCATACCATGGATTCCAACAATTTGAATGTCCTTCGAGTCGCCACATACCATTCTATTGATTTCCTTCACATGATGTTCAATGCCAACCAAGTAGTTAGTCACCGGCAGATAAGCCCTTTTCAACTCAGCTAGGACCTTCTGGACAATAAGTTTTACAAGCTCTCCTTCACGTCTTATATTGTGGAAAAAAGAAAGAAAGAAAAGGAATTATAAGTACAAAGATATAGGTACGTTAAGCATTATATAGAAGCTATGATGAATCTGAAATATGGAAACCACAAAACCAAGTACCTAGTGGGCATTGAATTAATGTCCCATCCTTTTAGATCGCCAACCTCCTTCAGAGCAGCCTTCCACTTGCTGATAACCTTATTGTCAAATTGCTTTTCATGCGAAACAAAAGCATCTCCATAAGACCCAGTTTGATGACGAACCTCAGAGGGTGTAATATCGTAAAAAATGGGCATGATCTTTTGTCTTCTTGATTTCCTACACTTTACCATTTGTACCAACTCATTAAGACACCATTTACTAAAAGCATAGCCCTTGGAAAATATGGGAATTGAAATTTTTGAACGGTTGATTGCTTTGAGTAACTTAGGAGCAATCTTGTCTCCAATTCTCAGCTTGTCATCATCTTTATATGTGTGGATTCCAGCAGCTAATAAGCTTATATAGAGGAAATCTGTAATGCCCGAGCGAGTATCAGGTCCTCTAAAACTCAAGAAAACATCATAATCAAATCCAGATGACGTGGAGGTTGATGATGTGATGCCATTGAGCTGGCAAGATTTTTCTTCTTGCGGCATTGTTATTTCAGGGATTTGTGCTGAATTATGGACAAGTTCCTCAGGGGCTTCTGCACTGTCACTGCTAACAGCTGACGAGGATGCACATTCCCTACCAGAAGTTACCTCAAAGTTAGTTGCTGTCAGCTGCTATTCCTTCTTTCCAACTGTGAAATTTAATGCTCTTAGCTGTTTTTTCATGGAACATCATGCCAGAAAGGCCATAAAAGAATTGTGGTCATAGTTGGAAAATAGGCAATATGATACATACCTACAGCCAATTGTTACAGAAATTGGATTACAGATAGCATTAGCAGGACTTCATTGTTCAGGAAGAGAATGTTATCAAATCCTATTGCAGAGTTGCACTAGGTATAAAAAATGTTTCCCAAGTTTGTTGACTTTACTTGACAATAATTAGTAAGAAATTTTGAAAAAATTTTGTGAACTGATGCCATGAAATATGCTCCAATAATGTAGTCAAGAAGCTCTGCAGGCATAGGTCATGGCCCTTAGTTGCTCAATTCATTTGCTAATTCCCAAATGAGTTTGCAACCAAAATTTAAAATTGCCCACTATAGATTGGCAGATAAGCTAAAGTCAAAGTTTGTGTTACCGGAGGGAACATCTTGAGATTTCCACAGAAGAGACCAGCTGCTGTTTGGGGGACTGCAGGGGTTCAATATTCTTTTCAGTAAGCATTGCACTGAAGCTTACAGGTGATGCATCTAGAGGTAGTGAAGAGGAGGCAGAGTCTGAACTTGAAAGAGATCCATCAAGAGCTGAATACACTGGCGCTTCTAACTGGGAAGGAAGCATTGACCATTCTCGAACTTCATTATCTTCCTGAATTATCTTAGCATCTTCAGAAAGAAGCACACCATAAACTGCTTCGTCTTCAAACTGCAGTTCTTGGGCTTCAATCTCTCTTTGCTCCTCATCATAAGATGAATCAACAGAAACTAGGGAAGCAGCAGGATTCATTTCCGAGAAAGTAATCTAATCAAACATGAATAAGCAAAGATGAATTATTTTCAAGCAAAATAAAGTCAAACTAAAGATGCTTAGTATAACAATAAAGGAATACCTCTGCACTAAATGCCCTGGAATACTGATTCTGGCGACCCCATGCGACATCCATTTGATCAAGCCCTAGCATCAGATTATTTTCTGATAGGTATGCTGTATTAAACATGACACGGAACAACATTTCTCCATGTTCAAGACCAGCCCTTACTCTCATACACTCGAGCACAACATCGCCTTGAACGGGGCAATGGATGTCCACTTTAACCAGTTTGTGGTCTGCCTGCAATGACATATATGGACAGCATGATTATGGGCACGAGAGTAGCATTAAATCTTTACGTGTGTCGGTGCATCAGTGAACCCCCACATGCAAATGAATTGATGGATGAGGTAGGTGGAACATAACCCGATCAGAGTGAATCTTATACTTCCAAGGTTTCATGCAACGGGATTGGGAGAAATAGAAAAATACAAATTGACAACTTGTCCTTCTGACAAGACCGCAAACACCACAAAAGCACATATGCAGGTTTATGGAGTAGCATCTTATCTCTCTGATACTCTTGATGATCCAAGAAAACTTACCCAATCGACTCTGTACCTGGGTTAGACGCATAGAATCATTTTTCCAACGTTAAATTATCAACAATTCACATAGGTAGTTGTCAGCTTCACCATTTTCTGTTTAGAAAATATCACAGTAACAAAACTAGCATAGTTTGACAAACTCCTGAGATGAAAACTTTTTCTGTAAGGATCCGCCACACACTTGAGAGAAAGCAGAGTCTTCTATGACAAACATATGAAATGATGCAAATTTAGGGAGAAGAAGCTTTTTGGAACCAGAAATAAATTAAATCCACCTGCTTGTACTGCTTGATATCTTTGCCCCTTTCGGGCGCTGAGAACAGGACTGTGGGAGTTTTAACTGTAAGGTTATGGGGGCCCGACCAGATATCTTAAACATAAGATGGCATCCCACTTCAGCATCCAGACAAGGAATGAACCTCAGAATCACACTATCTAAAGTAAGAGACTTATATGGTAGGCACCCCTCTGAGTGCACGTTTGATGTGGCTATATAGTGGAGGTATCTCAGCTGTGAGGGCAATGGATTCAAGGGATAAATTAGATGCAAGATATTGGGAGGAGCTTTGTTGTACATCAAGTGGAGTGTTTCCTCTTCACCATTGGACTTCTTCCTATATAACAGAAGAGCAGCCAAAATGAACGCCAGAACTGGCCATCCACCTCTTTCACAATGCACCAACAGCATGTTTTTATGCTCATCAAGTGATAACCAGCCATCGGCAGCTCTGAGGAAGTGATGGATAATCTCCATGGCAAGAATGGGGCAATCACCATGATGAATTGGGTAGCTCATGACAGGCATATCAGACAACAGTTCAGGTATTTGGCTTTGGCTCTCTTGCTCACCAAAATTGAACACCATGAAAAAAGCATCGGGAAAATGTTGTTGCACCTTACCCACTACACCTCCAATCAAATTTTGATGATCCTCGTCCTTCAACCCATTCACTGTGAGACAGCAATCAAATACTGCATCCACATACAGCAGATCATTTAATGTGTAAGAATTGTGTATATAGATAGATTATCTTATAGGAGAAATCTGTCAACAGGAGAATTTTTTTCTTTTCCAGAGAAGAACTTGTGAGGCTATCAAATGCATCGAATTTTTTACTCCCATGGAGACAACAATAATGAATCATCAGGTAAAATTGAATGCAAATGTAAGACGTGCAAAATCATGTTAACATGACCCAGCTATTCAAAAGTTACGTAATGGACAAACCAAAAGACAAAATAATTGAAGAGAGTGACTAGAAAAGGCCACTCACATAGAGGTGCAGTATGGTTCATATTTTCTGACAGCTGACCAATCAAATAAAGAACACAATTCCCTAAGTATTATTAATCACTGCCTGGTGCATTAGGGCGCGCATGACAACCATTCTGTTCCAGAAATAGTTTCTGGAACAGAAATAGATTTTTCTATTTCTATTTCTAGAAGAGTTTCTAAGCAAAAATAACTGTTTGATAACGACACAAAATTTCTACTCTAAAAATAGAAATTCGTTTGATAACGACACAAAATTTCTTCATTTCGGATGGCGGCGGCGACAACTGACAACCTTTAATATAAAAAATAAAAATAAAAATGATTTAGTAACAAAAAAATAAAGAATAAAATAAAATAAAATAAAATAAAATAAAATAAAATAAATCATAAAAAAATAAAATAAAAAATATCATTTTATTTTAAAATTAAAATATCCTTAAAAATAAATTTATTTTATTTATTCTATTTTATTTTATTTTAAGAATAAATTTATTTTAAAATGAATAAAAATAAAAATAAAAATAAATTTATTTGGCAAAACACTCAAGGCAAAAATAAAAATAAATTTATTTTTATTTATCATAAATAAATTATTTTAAATAAATTAAATATATTTATTTTTAATAAACTAAAATAAAATGACAAATAAAAATAATTTATTTATTTTTAATAAATTTATTTTTAATTTTAAATGAATAAAATGAATATCTTTATTTTTATTGATTTTTATTTTTAATAAAATGAGGAGAGTCAAATGAGGAGGAGGAGGCAAAGATGTAGAGGAGATGAGAGAGGACTCACCGAAATTAGGGTTTAGTGGGAGAAATTATTTCTGATTTCTCTTCCAGAAATCAGAAGTAAAAAATTTCTATTTTTGATTTCTCTTCCAAATCAATTTTTGGAATAAAAATCTATTCCAGAAATAGAAAACTGAGTAAGTTTATCAAACAGGTTTTTATTCCAAAAACAAGTCTGGAATAGAAAAATTATTTCTGGAACAGAAATTTTGGTTATCATGCACCCCCTTAGTTTTTGCTCAGTTATGCTAGAAGTGGACTCACAATTGGTAAACAAAGTTAATCAAAAGCCACTGCAAGGGCACATGAAACAATTTATTATGTTAGGTAATGCTTATGCAAGATTGCTTGTTAACCACCGTCAATGAATTCAGCAAAGTAGACCTTCAGTCAGATATTATTCTGCTTCTGCAGGAAACAGATTGTTTCTTATCCCAGACTATGAAATCCATCCTTGATTTCATGGCCCTAGAGCCTAATTTTGTAACAAAAAAAAAAAAAAAAAAAAAAAAAAAAAACCAATGCTTCTGCAAAATTACTACGGTACAGTATGCCGCTAATGCTTGAGCAGAAGCATATCAGTATCCTAAAGTATTTCTTGCCAAACGAAAGAGGCTTCCTGTTAATTCTCCTACTGTTGAAGTACCTTTGTCCCAAGAGAACCTAAATCATAGAATAGAAAAGTAGAGGGCATTAATCCAGCTCCATGAATTCAGAGCACTAGAGCAAAAGAAAGTAGGAGAATACGGCACCCTGCCACTGTTGCACTTTCAAATTATCAAAGACCAACATGGAACATTTTCAAAAACTTACCATAAACTCTGTCAGAAACTTCCAGAACCCCATCCGGTGGTTTCCTGCGAAAAGTATCTGCTGGGTAAGGCCATTGTTCAATTAAATTAAATTTCTTCAAGTCAAGCTTCTCGAAGAGCTAGAATAACACTCACCTCATGAAGGGAAAACCAGAAGTCATCCCAGTTAGATTGAGACATATTTTTAGGGAACGTCACACATCTTTGGGCTAGGGGAAGCTTATTTTGAGCATAGCCTTCTCTTATTGCTTGAAAGATTATCAGTAGCTAGTTAACCTTACTACTTCTTCCTACTATACAAGTAATCAATGGCCCTGAAACTCATTAATATTCTTAATTGCATCAATGATGCGAAACTTACTTGTTTCTCTCCCTCCTTCCCCACTCTTCTTCTGTCTATTGACATTGACTTCGTCAGTAATTAACTTGTCTACAGGGAACATTGTAAATGAAAATTGATTTCACGTTGCTAAAGGTGGCCATGATGAAGTTAGGCGACTAAGTATTTTTGGAAGTCTCTAAATTAACTCACCGAGTATGCATATCCTTGTTGACTTTGCTGAATTGGTAGAGCTGCGAGTCCCTGTCTACCTGTGCACCGGGAATAAACCAAGAAGACATATCCTTGGTCCCTATGATGACCCCGAGCTTACACAATTCCTCGATCCTCCGCCGTACTTCTGACATCGGAGTCCGGGGGCCGTCAAGTGAATTAACTGCATCTGATGCACAATCGATCGCCAACTTCAACAGCTTCTCCTCCAAGTCGTGGTACCTCCTACCGAAAACTTCAGCGATCCCCATCTCGAGAAAAACAGAGTGGACCGACCTAAGAAAATCTGCTTGACCATTGTATAAAGTTTTGGAGGGCGGCGTCACTTCCAGGAGCTCCAGTAGCAACACCCCGAAGCCATGCACATCCGCACCTTGTTTATTGGCCCCACCCACCTGGGCTTGGCTGGCCCCACGGTCCCTGGCTCTAGTTGGGAAGAGGGCGAGGCCATAATCGGAGACCCTGGCCTCGTAGGACGGCGTGAGAAGGACCTTGGACGACTTGAAGTGCCCGTGGTGGCTATTTTGGGCGTGCAGGTGCTCGATGGCCCGGGCAGCCCCGAGGGCAATCGAAAGCCTGACTTCCCAACTCAGGGGAGTCTGTCTCTTTCGCAATTGGTCTGACAAGTTTCCCAGGGGCATGTAATCGTACAAGAGGAACTTCTGGTCTTCACTGTAGAAGTAACCCCTCAGAGGGAGCAGGTTCTCGTGGTCCATGGCTCCGATAGTTTCGACCTTGTCCTGGAAATCCTCGGCCGACGAGACCACATTCCCGAGCATCTTCACAACCACCGTGGTGATCCCGTCCTCCAGTTCAGCCTTGTAAGTCCTCTCGAGCGATGCTTTCCCCAATTTCTGCTTACTGGCCCTATTAACGTCCGCCAAATTGAACCTCTTCGCGGGGTTCCCCAACAACACTAGCTCGTTCCTGGTGCCGATCCTTCGCCACAGGTCGTCCATCGGCGTCACTTCTTATCCAATGGATACAAACTGCAAAGCACACGTTTGGTTAGGCTCTGGCTTCACCACTCAAGCACAACAGCCATCTTCATTCTTCTCCCCCTCTTTTTGGGATGGTTCTTCTTGTCATTTGCTCGTCCCATTTTTCTCCGTATATTGCCAGTCTGTCAACGGCACAGTGCTACATCAAGTCCACCTTCATGACAAAGATTTAGGACATCATTTGTTCCAACTGCATGACAAAATATAAGCCAATTGATATAACTCTAATTTTACCTAATCAATCATTAGAAACAGATGAAAACTCAACCCATCTGAAAGCTTAGGGAAGTTGGCGCACTGCATTGTCTTGGAACTAAAACAATACCCAATAAGGGATTGAATCAACTCGCAATAGCTATCTAATTCTGTCTTCATATTTTTGGCCGCATGTCGTGAACATGTTATACCTACAAATGTAACTTAGATTGCAGCTAGTATCTTATGCCACACTTATAACAGCGGAGACCATCGGAGTGTTTTGGACGCTGACAGTAAACGTTAGGAGTCCTCCACACGATTTCTTTTCCACTTTCCCACCTTACATTCCCATTGGTCTCATATGGCTTCTCCCACAACTTCTGCGAAAGTTATGGATAAGGCCATTATTGTGGCGCAAAATATCCATAATTTTTTTTTTTTTGAAGGGACACTCGTGGAAATAAAGGCTACCATTCTCCGATAGTGGACCGCATTCTAAAAGAAAGATGAGGCCAATTATTCAGTACATTTGCTGCATAGAATCGGAAGGAAGAGACACAGCAATGGTCGACTGGAAGTGCACAGCAAAGTTAAGAAAATTGCTAACTGTACGGGAAAGTCAAGTGGAACTTTAGAAATGAATTGACCTAAAAAATTTGTCAAAAAGGAAAGTTAATAGCAATGTTCTGGTTGTTTAATTTGAATAGGAGATAGGAAACTTACAAACTGCATAGGAAAGTTTCGTGAAAAAATTGTGGATGATATGGCCTGAAAAACTCATGAGAAAACAAGGGAGATTGATGTCATTGTCGAGGAAATTTCTGAACAACAAAAGAATGTAGCCAATGTAAGTGTAATCGAAGTATTAGTTATTCATGTCAAATTGAAAGAAAATAAATAATGTGAAAATTGTCAAATGTTATGTATATATAGAAAATAATTTATTGAGCTAACTAAAACAGTTAAGGTAAAGAGTAGGAATAATATCCTCTTTAATTACTCTATTCTATATAATCATATGTACTACCCTAATTAAGTAATGCAGAGTTGTGCTAATCACAATGTTTTGATTGTATTAAATATTCAAAATTATTCATCATTAAGATATTATAATCTATAACATGTTTGTTTAACAAATCGGTTATGGCCACCATCAACAATGATTATGCTCATAATGTTTGTTTTAATTATAGTATTCCACTTCACGAGATATTGTAATGTGAAGTATGATAATACTATTGCACTTATTTAACGTTAATATTTAAGTAATTTTAATTAACAAAATTCCTACAGTGTGAGGGGGAAAAGGTAACTAAAAAATAGGGATGGGCACAGGGCAGAGGCGCTCATGTCACGCGGTGCCCCCTTACGGGGAAAATTTTCTCGTTGAAAAATGCCTCACGAGACATTTTCTGGCAAGCGGGGCGAGCAAGGACTGCTATTAGCCCCACCTCACTTGAATAATTGATAATGATCCGTATATCTTATAAATTAAAACTGATGTAAATAAAAATTTGCATATGTTATGAAGGAAAAATACGAACAAACAAAAATATAAATAAGTAGGGTTACGCTCATGAGATTGCGATCATTTTAATAATTATAGAATCTGAATAAGTTCAAAGCAGTATAATTCATTATTCCTACAAAAATTCTAACAATTATTTATGTTTTATACATAATTTTTTCTAAAAAGTAATGATTTTCTTTCCAAACAGGGCACGGTGCCCGACAGGGAGTAAGGACGAGTACACACCGCCCAAAACGCGGAGGCCGGGCAAATCTCTGCCTCACGAGGCGGTAACAAGGAATGCAATCCCCGGCCGGGGTCCATCGCTCCGACAACTTCGACCTTGTCCGTTTGCTGCAAGCACTTCACCGCCTACGATCTGGACCGCTGGAACGGCGTGGATCGTTACGACTTCGATGCTCAGGTGAGTGACTGGACTTAAAAAATGACCGCTACCCTCGTGCTCTCCTGCACCTCGTCTTTTTCTTATACAACGTTTGGCGGATTTCCCGAGCGTCTTGTCTTGTGGGGTTAACTGATGCTTTAGGACGTTTTGGAAGTTTGTGTCTGGCTTTGGAGCGGTTTTAGGACGGGGTTCAAAGATTCCTTCTCGCTCTTCCCTCCTTCACAAGCTAAATTGCCTATAGGAGCATGTGATTAGAGCAGAAGCAGATCATGAGTGTCTATTAATTGAGG
Organism: Eucalyptus shirleyi; assembly: GCA_017140165.1. NCBI lineage: Eukaryota > Viridiplantae > Streptophyta > Magnoliopsida > Myrtales > Myrtaceae > Eucalyptus > Eucalyptus shirleyi. The sequence continues at coordinate 26,694,942 of CM029448.1, read as the reverse complement.
GATTATTCAATTAGGGCTTTGACTGATTGGTGGCTTTTTTAAAAAGTAAACGTGCTGCACATCTGCTGTTTTATTCTGGGAAATTACCGAAAGTGAATTCGGCCCATACGTGAGTGAATTTTGTAAGATTATACGTGAGTGAATTTTATTAGATTATGTTGTGGGCCATGATCGTTATCTGAATTTAATTTTATTAGATTGGACTGAGCTCTCACGTCAGCCTCTTCACGACCACCGTGGTGGTGTCCTCCTCCAGGTCAGCCTTGTACTGTCCCTTTCCCCAATGCCTCGGCACCGGCCCTCAAATGATCCTCGAAATTGAACCTCTTCGCAGGGTTTCCCAGCGACATCAGCTCATTCCTTGCCTGCTTACGCTTTTGCGGCTGCTTCTTGGTGGCATTTTTCTTCCTGTTGCCGATACTTCGACACAGTTTGTTCATCGGCGTCACTTCTTTTCCAATGAATGCAAATTGCAATGCGGACGTTTGGTTTGGCTCTGGCCTCTCTGCCTAAGCACCACGGCTTTCTTCATTCTTCTTCCCCTCTTTTTGGTTTGGCTCTGGCTTCACGATATATATTAATCACTCATGAAAAATATCAGTAAGTGAAACGTTATTAACCAAATTAATCTAAACACCTCTCTGTATTAAAATTTACTATGCATATCGTAGTGAGGGAATTGTACCGAACATTCCACTAATATCTTTTGGCATTCCACTAATGACCGACTTAAATACTGGAAACAGACGAAACTCAATCCAGCTGGATGTCATAATAGTTCTGTAATGCTGTTTTCATCTGTTTGGCCGCATGTCATGATACTCCTACAGGTACATGAACGCACATGTGCAGTTTAGAGCGCATCTAGTATCTTATGCGATATATAATGCGTATAACGGCGGGGGAGAGTCAAAATTATGAAAAAAAAAAAAAAAAAAAAAAGACAATGATTGTTTATGATTGATTTTGCATGGAATAACAAAGAATTGGAATCAATGAGTATAGTACACCTTGTGAGTGTATTGTTGGCAACAAACGGGCAACAATTCACTAAGAACTAATCCAATATGGGCTCGATATATCCCTCAAAATTAAATCATTCAAAATCGACTTAACCCCAGTAGTAGTCAACAATATAATCTCGCAATATGTAAATATACTACTGAAATGGCAAAGAGATAAAATTAACAAAAACACCAAGGAAAAATCACAGATGACCTAAACACTTCCACTAATCGTAAAAAATAGTGGAATACAGAAAGTCTTCTTCTCTAGTCATATACGAAAAGCTCAACACTATCGATACAAAATTATGTCATCTTGTGAATTACCGCAAAGATAGTGGAAAACCCTAATTGTAATCGTAAAATTCGAAGAAACCGATCAACTCGTAATGCTCGGTTTCGTGAATCATTTACCGAAATTTGAGCTACTCTGACAACATCTGGCCTTCAAAACTAGACCTCTCTAGTCAACAATTTGCTGCGCACCTTTCTCTTTCTTCTTCGTGCATGCTCTCGGTGAAACGCCGCACTCTATTTTCTCTTTCCTCTGGGGAACGCCTCAAGCACGAAGCAGCTCCCTCTCTTTCCTTTCTTTTTGACCTTTTGACCTCCTTTTATTTTTCTTTTTTCTTGTCAAAGTTAGCCGGGCCCCACATTGGCGGACCCAGCCATATATACATTATATAGGTATATCATTCTAAGTTCTCAAAGACGTCTTTGCTTGAAAGTATGGTCCATCAAGATCTACTTTAAAAAACGCAGCTAGTTACCTGCAAAATTGGTTTTTAGGCATAACTTACAGATACTAGAGGAAAGTTACAGATCTTAAGGTGATCGAACCTACACTTGATTAAGACAAATAAAAATATGGCACTAAAGTGATCTTACAAATATTATGATGTTCATTTTCTCTTCAAACGTCGAATGGTTGCACCACATCAAAATATGAGTGCTATTGTGACTTGCAAGGCTACCTTATGTGATATTTGTTGCGGTCACACTATCAGCGGAATCTAGGAGTTACATACACTGTTCCTATATGTTTTACTCTACTTCAATTGATCTCACATGTTTTTCCCGTTACTGAAACTTCGCCACATATTACTAATAGTTCCTGACATTATGGCGTGCTATGGCACCATGAGACGGCTTCTTTCTCTTCGGCTCTTTAGTCTTGTTGGCTCCGGCGAAGATTAGTAGTTTGAGAGTTTTTATGATATAAAAAATAGTTCAGAGCAAATGTGGTACGATTATATCAATTTGTGGTTTTTTATGATATTAGTCCTTAAAAATCAAGTTGGACACTTCAAAGCATTATTTAAGAGAAAATAAAGAGGGTTGGCAAATAAATAATTTGTTTGTTGTGTGCATGCCAGCACCCCTCCCTTCAAAAAATAACAAAAATGCCACATTAGACGACACAAGCCTTAGGAAAGTAATGAAAAAAATCATATCAATATTTTCAGTGAGTGAAATCAAACAGAGTTAAGGAAAGGGATTTGATTGCACAAATTTGATAAGTTTTTAGGATTTGATAGAATTAAAAAGAGCATGAGATGCTGTTTAAAAGTTACAAAAGTGTTTCAATAAAATACATCTTAAAGTGTGACTTAAACTATATTTTAAACTCATTGACGTTGCAAAAATATGCTTTGTATGGTAACATTAGTTAAAAATATTTGAAACTATACAAAATGCCATAACGTCAACAAATGATTTATAATCCTTTTAGTCTGTTGAGGAACTCTACTTTGATTCACTTACTATCAATTGGTATTGCCTTGATCGCTTTATAAAATTCATTGAAATTGCTTTATTTTCTAATTTTCTTTTTATATGATATAAGTTGAGAAGAAGAAGAAGAAGAAGAAGAAGAAGAAGAAGAAAGCAGTTCGTTTGGCCCATTTGCCGTGCAGAATTAGGAGGAAGAGAAACAGGAATTGTCTTGGACACTGACAGCGGAATTCAAAAGTCCCTCACGCGGTTTCCTTTCTATGTTCCTACTTTTTTTTTTTTTTTTGTCCAATTCTATGTTCCTACTTTACTTCCCATTGAACTTACTTGGTTTTTCCTGTTACTGAACCTTCGACGCAGATTACTAACAATTCCCAACATGAGACGGCTTCTTTCTTCTCGGCTCTTTAATCTCGTTAGCTCCAGGTCTTCTTCTTGCTCTTTACCTCTTGGTCAACGTTATCACTAGTAGGAAGTGTCTTGAAACCTGACAGAAGATTTTTAGGAATCTCCCACACAGTTTCTTATCTACTTTCGCACTCTACGTTCACGTTGATCTCGCATGGCTTTTCACACAACTTATTGGAAAGTTGTGGAAAAACCCATGATTTTGTCACTGTGAAAGCTAGTATGAGCACCTAGAGGGGGTGAATAGGTGTGAGAACAAATTTTGCAGAGTAAATATTATAATTTTACTTTTGAACCGACTCTATTTAGCAATAGATTATGAAAAGGAAATTAGACTCCAACAAACAAGTATTGTTACGATCAAAGTAAAGAGCTTGGGGAAGAAAATAAGAACACAGGGTTTATAGTGATTCGGCTTGATTCAAGCCTATGTCCATTCTTTCGCACTGACAGCCCACCGGCTGGATTTCACTAAGAATCAAAAGAGTTGTTACAGTATAGCTCTTCATTGATTCCACAGTGTAGAGACTTTGCTACACTTTCTCAAGGTCTCACAGAAATATAAACGCTCTTTTGAGTACAAGTTTTCGCTCAACAATTGAATTTGACAAAGAACAAGGAGTTTCAGACTTTAGAATTATTCTATCGCGCACACACTCGAATAACTGGAATGACTTCCTTAGATACTCCTCTATGCCTTCATACCCGTTGGCACTTACCAAAGGAGTTCTTCCAATTTACTCATTGGACAGAATCAATTAGAAAGATTTTGAGTTATTTAAGGAATATGACGATAGCTCACCAATCATGCTCGCCCATACAATTAGGATCTAGGTTTCCATAAGTAGAACCTTCCAAATATGCTTCATCAATCAACGGATCTAAATTACATGAATTGAAATCAAAACGAATAACATATTCCAATATGCTATCTCCAGCCGAGAGATCTTCTTCAGTCGATAGAATCAAATCCTTAACAAGATACTCAGTTCTGGATAAGTCTTCTTCGACGGTCTAGAAATTGTCAATGAGGATAGACTTTGAATCTTGAGTCTGGCGGTTTGGCGATCTTCAGACTTTGACTAAAGAGTCTGCAAATCTTCAGACTAGACTGATGGAAACGTTTTGTCAGCTTCAAAACACACAAGGAAGTTTTCTCCAACAGTCACGAAAGTTTCATAACATCTTTTTGCCAGGGGGATCCCTTCGTGGAAATAAAGGCTTCCATTCTCCAATGGTGGATCGTTCTTTAAAAGAAAGATGAGGCTAATTATCTGGCATATATGCCGTACAGAGTAAGATGGAAGAGACAGCAATGGTGGACTGGAAATGCATAGCACAGTTACGAAAGTTGCGAGCTGCATAGGAAATCTATGTGGAACTTTAGGAATGAATTGACCCTAAAAAATTTATGAGTATGGGAAAGTAAGTAGCAATGTTCTGGTAGCTTACTTTGAATAGGAGAAATGAAACTTATGAAATGCACAGGGAAGTTATGTAAAATATAACGAATGGTATGTCCTAAAAAACTTAAGAGAAAACAAAGGAAATTAATGTCATTGTCGAAGAAAATTCTAAACAACAAAAGAATGTTGCCAATCATAAGTGTAATCAAATTATTAGTTTTTACATGTCAAATTGAAAGAAAAAAAATTATGTGAAAATCATTCAATGTTATGTAAATATATAGAAAAGAATTATTGAGCTAACTAAAACAGTTAATTATTAGACTAGGAATAATATCCTCTTCAATTACTCTATTCTATATAATCATATGTACTACACTAATTAAGTAATGTGGAGTTGTGCTAATCACTGTGTTTTGATTGTATTAAATATTTGAAATTATTCATCACCAAGATATTATGATCTATAATATGTTTGATTAATAAATCAGCTATGGTCATCGTCGATGATGATAAGGCTCATAATTTACATGGTAATATAATGATTTTAATTCTATTCTATGTTCCCACTCTACTTCCCATTGATCTCACATGACTTTTTTTGTTACCGAAGGTACTGAGAGTTGCCAACATTATGCCCTGCTATGGTTGCACGAGATGGCTTATTTCACTTCTTTCTTCAGTCAGTCGACAACATCATTAGTAGGAAGTTTCCTGGACGCTGATAGTAGATTATAGGAGCCTCCCACACGGTTTCTTTTCTACATTTCCACTCTACATTCCGATTGATCTCACATGGCTTTCTCCACAACCTTTTCAAAAGTCTAAATTCCTAAAATCAATCAGTGCATTGCATGACTGTGTAGCGAGAATTTCATAATATTTTTATTTTGCAGGTGGGCCCTTTTGTGGAAATAAACGCTACCACTCTCTACAATAAAAGCCGCCAAAGGGACTCCTCACAAAAAGGAAAAACGAAAAGAAAGATGAGGTCAACTATCTGGCATCTGCCGTACTGAATCAAAAGGAAGAGAAACAGCAATGATGGATCATGGACCGGAAGTGCATCAGCCCCTAAATTAGGCAACCCAGCTCTCCCAAGCCCATACCTCGCGGAAAATTGGATTTGCCTAAAGAATTTTAATTCTTAACAACCTATGTAATTCTAAGAGTTGCCACTAGCCCATTGGGGTCGGCTAGAAACCAATCGAGACACGGGAGTGGTGTCTCGATTCCTACGCAACAAGAGATTTCTAGGAACGGGGACTTGTTTACGCCAATTTTTCTATTAGTGCCCTTGCGGTACCACTAACTTAGAAAGTTATTTATCTAAATGGCCACACAATCTTGATTACCAATTATAATCTTTATGAAACAACTAAGTGTCCATGCAAATGCTTTTGTAGTTTTTTTTTTTTTAATGCACAAACTAATCCTAACATAATTTAGAAGAGAAATTTACACTCAAATTAATGAAAAATGGCGCGTAAGTAAACATCCAAGATTGAAATGACCTGAAAATAAACGCGGAAAGGGTAAAACCGATACAAGTCAGGCGAATAATATTACATAGCCTTGTTATCACGCCCCGGGACAGGACCCCCATGAGCAAAATGAGAATTCAAATATGCATGAAATTACTCTATGTGCATGAAATTACTTTAAATAGTTTTAATCTACGCAAAATGGATTATTTACAAAAATGGTTATAAAATACCAAAAATAGCATTAAATTAGGAAAATGACCTTTTAAAATTAGGAAAATTTCATATATGTCATTTCTATCCTAATTTGATGCTATCTAACATTTTTTGATATTTTTGAAATTTTCATATTTTTTCTCTTTTTTTAATTATTTTTTTTTAAATAATAAAATTCCTTAAACCGATCTATGCTAACACGGAATAACACAGCACGTGAATATCACAATAACCAAGCTCAAATCGACCGTTTCAAGATCGAAACTTGATTTGCGCATTTCGTCGAACACTTGGCGTGCATTAAATCATCCCAAACCAGCTTCCTCGAGCCATGTTTGCGGCCTTCAATCTCAACCCATAAGTAATCTCATGTGGAACTAAAGTATCATGATTATACTACCACATGCAAGGAGCAAGATTAGACAGAATCATAGCTTAAAACACAATAGAACCAAGCTAAAATCGTCTTCAAATATGCGGGTTTGAGCTAATTTTGCAAATCTGGGTTTGAACCCAAGTCAAGCAAACAGGTTACATGCGCATATTCAATCCCTGATACTTATCACGTACGAGATCTAAGGGAAACATTACTTAATCCGAGTAAAAGTAGGTAACATGGGCTTTCAAATACAACAAACATCATAGAGAATGACCAACTAAACACATCAAAACGACCTCTCCAAGAAGCATACATGCAAAACTCTTGAAGAGATTTCAACACTTGGAAAAATTCCAGCCTCAAAATCAGTTTTCCGAGCTGGTTTTCCTCTTGATTTTCATGATCAAAACATGCTCAAACTCGAAAATAAATACATCTAGGATGCTTACCTTGCTTCCTAGTTTCCTTTTCAAGTGGTTATTGACCAATGAAACCGACAAATTATCCTCGGGGGCCTGTGGAAGTTGGCTTCTTCAACTGGAAAAGAGATCTGCAAAAAAAAGAACTGACAATGAAGGTTTTCATTGACCTCTAACATTAGACTTCAAGACATATTTTGTTGGAAAACTTGACACCACGCCAAACTATATGTATTCTAGTTTGGGTTAAAAGTCAATATTTTCCTCATTTATCTCTCAAATTTCTCAAAAGCACTGGCTTTCCTCACTCGTGACCAACCAGTCTCAACACTTTAGAAAAAATTTTCCGACTTTCTTGGCCCGCTAGGAGGGCACTGTTTCGGGGGGCTTTAGGAGGCCTTCCCAATCTCCATTTGGGACGTGCGACCTATGGTTGGAAAGATCTTTGAGTGAAGTTTCACTCTCTAGTTGAAGGTTTTGGCTAATTTTGGCCGCAGGTATGTGAAAATCTCACTTTTCTCTCTCAAGGTCAGTCTGGATTTTCTGGGTTTCTCTTTTCTGGAGTTGCTTCTGAGGGCTTCTTTGGAGATCGATTCCGAGCTCTCCCGTCTCCCTGTCGTCTCCTCTCTCTCATCCCTTGAAAGGCCTTGCTTCAGTGATCTTATCCCCCGAATTAAGGGATTTTTGGTCAGCCTTTTGTCCACCTACCAAGCCTGTCAACAGGGCTACTTCACCTACTCTTCTGACTTAGCCAAATTTTTTAACTTCTGCAGCTGTTGAGTGTGCGAACTTTGCTGCGATTTTCCCGTGATGTCAGCGGCTTATCCCTGGCCAATTTCCGACCACTTGCACTACTATATATGGTCTTCCATCACGTGCAAATATCGAGCTAAATGGGCGGCTGAGTGAGATATGGTGGGGTCACCAATATGCCTACTTAGCAGCTCCGAATTAAGACCTAACCGTGGGCTGGGTTTTGGTAGCTGATTTGAGTGCTTTAATCCGTCAATTTGGCCACGGTTTCTGATCAATTAGCAACCTCATGTATAGTAGCTTAAGATCTTGACCATTTTTCACAATTGTGCCCACCCAATTTTGTAAAAAAGTCCCTCAAAGTTGGCCATTTTCTTATCCGAAAATACCCAATTCAATACAATTTGGTCATTTTTGCCCAATTCGATTAATTAGACCTGACCCAAGTTCAATTTCAACTTAATTGGGGACCAAGATGATGATTTAAGGGCTCGGGTGAAATTTTGCAAAATTTGCAAATTGGTCCCTCAACTTTTGAAATTGCATTTTTGGCCCCAATTTGCCATTTTAATTCCAATCTGACCTCCTGGGCTTGGCTAGTCACATTTAGATCATTGGCCCCAACCTTCTTTTTTTTTTTTTTTTTTTTTTTCTTTTTTTAATTAATTATTTTTTTTTATAGGAAAAACATCTTCCATTTTAAACACCTAGATAATCTATATGCAATAATTTGGGCAAAAAATTAGGTGTCAACAGCTGCCCCTCTTTGGAAGGAAGCTCAAAGAGATTTCTTTCAAAGATAAGGTGACACCTAATGTTTTGTTTTGTTTTTGTTTTTGTTTTGTTTTTTTTTTTTTGACAATAGCAAAATGAAAATGCAAGTAAGCTTAATGTAAAGAGCGTGATCTAGGGATGTACCTGTGAACAATTTGAAAAGTGTGGTTTAAGGATATACCCACGAACCTTGTGGTTTAAGGCAATCCCACTAACTGTGTGGTTTAAGGTAGTCCCACTAACCTTGTGGTTTAAGGCAGTCCCACTAACCTTGTGGTTTAAGGCGGTCCCATTAACCGTGTGGTTTAAGGCGGTCCCACTAACCGTGTGGTTTAAGGCAAACCCACTAACCTTGTGGTTTAAGGCAGTCCCACTAACCGTGTGGTTTAAGGCAATCCCACTAACCGTGTGGTTTAAGGCAGTCCCACTAACCGTGTGGTTTAAGGTAGTCCCACAAACCTTGTGGTTTAAGGTAGTTCCATTAACCGTGTGGTTTAAGGTACTCCCACGAACCGTGTGGTTTAAGGCAATCTCACTAACCCTGTGGTTTAAGGCAATCCCACTAACCGTGTGGTTTAAGGCAATCCCACTAACTGTGTGATTTAAGGCAGTTCCACGAACCGTGTGGTTTAAGGCAGCCCCACTAACCATGTGAAAATGCATGATTTAAGGATAACCAAGAACCCTTTTGAAAATGCATGGTTTAAGGCTAACCCATGAACCCTTTGAAATTGCAAGGTTTAAGGATAACCGAGAACCTTTTTGAAAATTGCAAGGTTTAAGGATAACGAAGAACCTTTTGAAAATGCATGGTTTAAGGATAACCAAGAACCTTTTGAAAATTGCAAGGTTTAAGGATAACCAAGAACCTTTTGAAAATTGCAAGGTTTAAGGATAACCAAGAACCTTTTGAAAATGCATGGTTTAAGGATAACCAATAACCCTTTGAAAATTGCAAGGTTTAAGGATAACCGAGAACCTTTTGAGAATTGCAAGGTTTAAGGATAACCAAGAACCTTTTGAGAATGCATGGTTTAAGGATAACCAAGAACCCTTTGAAAATTGCAAGGTTTAAGGATAACCGAGAACCTTTTGAAAATGCATGGTTTAAGGATAACCAAGAACCATTTGAAAATGCATGGTTTAAGGCTAACCCATGAACCCTTTGAAATTGCAAGGTTTAAGGATAACCGATAACCTTTTGAAAATGCATGGTTTAAGGATAACCAATAACCTTTTGAAAATGCATGGTTTAAGGATAACCAAGAACCCTTTGAAAATTGCAAGGTTTAAGGATAACCGAGAACCCTTTGAAAATGCATGGTTTAAGGATAACCAAGAACCATTTGAAAATGCATGGTTTAAGGCTAACCCATGAACCCTTTGAAATTGCAAGGTTTAAGGATAACTTTTTGAAAATGCATGGTTTAAGGATAACCAAGAACCTTTTGAAAATTGCAAGGTTTAAGGATAACCAAGAACCTTTTGAAAATGCATGGTTTAAGGATAACCAAGAACCTTTTGAAAATTGCATGGTTTAAGGATAACCAAGAACCTTTTGAAAATGCATGGTTTAAGGCTAACCCATGAACCCTTTGAAATTGCAAGGTTTAAGGATAACTAAGAACCTTTTGAAAATGCATGGTTTAAGGCTAACCCATGAACCCTGTGAATTGCAAGGTTTAAGGATAACCAAGAACCTCTTGAAAATGCATGGTTTAAGGTTAACCTATGAACCCTTTGGAATTGCATGGTTTAAATGATGACCAAGAACCTCTTGAAAATACATGGTTAAGGCTAATCCATGAACCCTTTGAAATTGCAAGGTTTAAGGATAACCAAAAACCTTTTGAAAATGCATGGTTTAAGGCTAACCGTGTGAATCTTTAGAAGTGCAAGGTTTAAGGATAGCCAAGAACCTTTTGAAAATTGCATGGTTTAAGGCTAACCCATGAACCGTTTGAAATTGCAAGGTTTAAGGATAACCAAGAACCTTTTGAAAATGCATGGTTTAAGGATAACCAAGAACCTTTTGAAAATGCATGGTTTAAGGCTAACCCATGAACCCTTTGAAATTGCAAGGTTTAAGGATAACCAAGAACCCTTTGAAAATGCATGGTTTAAGGCTAATCCATGAACCCTTTGAAATTGTGTGGTTTCACTGGAGGAACTTGTCATTCGAGAATATTCTGAAATGGATACTGCACATCAAATAGTATTCATTATAACAAGTATTCTAGTAGCGAAAGCATACTAGATGAGGTCAATTTCAACATATGTCATTAGAAACAATATCAAAAGTGTATCGGTAATGAGAAAGCAATGATTGCATAAACAAATCAAACTAATTCCGACAACTTGACAAACTCGCAAAACTGTCATCACGCTCGGATGATATCATTAATCGTCAAATTCTCTTGGGAGAAAAGTCCTTGTCGAAATGACCTTGACTTATGAGAAAGGTTTGTTAAGTATGCCGAGCAAGGACCCCTAGTCAGAAAGGGCTTCTCACATATCCTCAAGAAAATGGTTGTTTGATCCCATCTATTCATGTGGGAAATAAACTGATCACTCAACCTCACTCTTCCAGTGTGCAAGGCTTTGAATCATTCGCAATAAGTACACATTGACCAATCTAAAAGGTCTTTTAGAAGGACCGTAGTGCAGGTTTGGTCATGGTTTTAGCAATGGATAAGCATCATTGGCTATGAAATGAATTAATCACCGATCGACATCTTCGCCAGGTTTACAAGTCAAGAAACCTTAAGATGAGATAAGACAACCTTACTCTCACTTCTTCGAGCGGCATCTTCTTTAGGAAGTCCTTATTTCCACTTTGAATCATCCCAATCTGAAGAGACTTTGGAAATGGGTTGTAATGTTGTTTCGAGGAAAGGTTCAAAAGGCTTAGCTCAAAAGGCTTAGAACTTTTTGTCAAAGGGGATTTGAGAGTTGGTGATTATCATGGCATCATTACCATATCATCCATTTTTTTAAAGCACTCGAATTTGTCTCGAAAGTCCCTTGACTAATCATCTTAACATAATGGCTTTTGCATTTGCAGTGATTTCCTTTTCAATGCAGGCATTTTTTTTGCCATTTTTGCTTTCACAAAGATATTCCTCTTGATGCAATTGTTTTTCTTCCACTCTTAACTCCTTTTTTTTTTTTGGTGGGCATTGGCCTTGCTTTTACCGGGCACACTACTTTTTCATGCCTATTAATTTTCACTTGAATTTTGCTCTTTTGAACTTTTTGAGCTCTTAGGACTTTCTAGATGCTTTTCATATTCTCATATAAACACTAATTGCATTGGTAAATCATGTGCCCTGCCCCTAATATGGGGAGATAATCACCACTCGGATTTTAGAAATGAATAGGTAGGCTCAATATGGTTTAAGCAAAGGGTATCAGTGTTTGGGTAGAGAAAAGGATGTTCTTCTTCACCTTGGGATACTTCGAGCTTCCATAAGAATTCACCTGAAGTTACCGCAAAAAGATTTATGCAAGTGAGAGTAAAGAAACCTTTCTCATCTTTCCTCTCCAAATAATGTCAACCCAAACCTCCATAATTGCCCCATCGTGGGGTGGTTCTTGACAGGGGTATTTTGTAGAAAATTCTTCACATTAAAAGGCTCAAATGGGCTAACTATTGTCACCTGTAGTGTGTATGATAGAGGAAAGAAATGCCTGTTATCATCTTGATTTATATACCACTTGCGAATGAATTCATTGACCTTAAATGACACGGGTTTTCTTTTTCACTCGAATCCCAGGGTGCTTAAAGGACTTGTTTGGAAATGGGTTGCCTTTCCTCATCCTAAATGTTTCTTGCTTGGCATAAGTAACATCCCTTTCATTTTTGTTGAGATCATTTGGATGGATTAACCTCCATAGAGAATTTTGATTCGAAATGAGTGATCCATTGAGTGGATGGACAATTTAGAGATAAAGAAGATTTTTGCAAGCTTTGTGGAAAACTTGTTTCTTCAATTTCCATTTTTTTTTTTTGCTTGTTTCTAGAAAAACACTAAATGTTCTTTTTTTTTGCGATGGAAATTCTCCATTTGTTTTTCATTTGATCTTGAGAAGAAGGGTACTTACCTGTGCCTTAGTAGTTAGATGACCCTACGAAGAACAAAAAGGGAATGTGTTAGTACATGAATCCTCAGGGATCGTAAAAATGGAAACGATACAACATTACCCTTGGTCAATTTCACCATTTGGCGGAAAACAGCGGAATGAACGTACTATTTTAAGGCTTGAAGAGAATCTCAGGTCTTTGGTCTCATTAGTTCAAGCATTTTCTTCTTTTTTGCAAAAGTAAAAGATGCAAAAAAAAATTTTTATTTTTTTTTTTATTTACATTTTTATGGCAACCTTGTTGCCGTTTCCGGGATCGAACCCCGTACCTCTCGGACCACTTCATTCATTCCCATACCACCAGGCCGAAGCGCTGGTAGTGTCCATGGGGTGTTTCTTTTTTATTTAATTGAACCGGCTCTAGAACGACACATATTTTAAGCCAACTTAGGTGAATTTGACATGTATTACCTCCACATGCTTGCTTGGTCGATATAGATTATGCTTAAATCAATTTCTCGAGTTTGTTTCTCGAATACCGACGCTTCCTGTCAAACAAGGGAACTACGTCAAATAATGAAGTTAGAGAGGGGCATTTTGGAAACGATACCGAATTACCCTTCTCTTGCAACTGACTTTAAATGTCTTGTGTTTCCTCTTCATGTGCTTTTGCTCCTCAGGTGTTAACATTTCCTTGAAGATCTTGCTTTCAAATGGGCCATTTAGATGTTATCGAATTCACTCATTCTGAGTGGGCGTCAAAGATGAAAGGAGAGGGGTACTCCTTGTTTCGACACGTGAGGGCATTGCTCCTTGGATGTTTTGCTCCATTTATTCCATCAAAATGGATAGTTGGGCCTTAGCATGCCTTCTTGGTATAAGGTGTTGCTCCATCGGTCAAAGTGCACTTTTTGTGCCGAATCAATTGATTTTGTTTCATCTTGCTTCATGAGTGAGAGTTACCCTACTTTGAGTGACTTGCCCCATTTATCAACTGCAAGGAAAAAGAGACGTAATATGTTATTTTCATATTCGACATGATTCATTTTAGGAACGGGATACTCCCTTTTACGGCATATCTGATGATTGCGTTCCATCCCGTTTCCTTGGCTATGGAGAGGGATTTGCTTTCATGATTGCAGTAATTCACTTGGCAAATGTCTATTCCATTTGAATCTTTTCCTTTTTAGAAGTCGGGTGACTTAAGCATTGCGTGCCCCCAATCCATTTTGTGGCCATCTGCCCCAATTAAAATTTCCTACACATATGGAAACAATGTATTATTTCTATTCTTAGGTACATTAAGTTCAGGAACGAAGTACACCCTTTTTCAAAGTCGGGCAATTCAGCATCTCATTGTATCTTTGTGGAGGAAGGGAAGATATTGTCCTTATGGTCGAATGCATGCCACATTGAGTTAGATAACTTGTCCATATGCAACTCCATTATGTTGGATTTATGAATCTTCATTTCATTTGAATCCTTCATGCTTTACTCAATTTCCTGCGTACCCCTTTTAGGCTAGGTGATCTTTTGCCATTTTTGATGCGTATATGCATTTCCCACTTCACAATATGTAAGCATGGGTGGCTATGTCAGTTTATAAATGAGTTGTTTTGACTTTTGGAACAAACACACCTTTTTCTTTTAGAGATCGTGATTTTGGACCAAGTTGTCCTCCCCATGTAGTCTCGTTGCTTGCTAGTAATTTGCCTCACTAAAATATGCACGGAGTGCAGGAACAAGTCATTCCTCAAATAAATCGAATTTAACTTGAAACGAATACCACCTTTTATTTGAGGGCAACATTTGATGACCAATTCTTGTTTGTGTACATCTACATCTTGAAGTGTTGTCTTGCATACCACCAATAATCATCTCCATACAGGATTGGATGCCAAGACACCATTGGAAGTGTAGGAATTGCAGTTGCTTCTTGTTTGCAACCAATGAAGTAGTTTGATGCCAAAGAATGTCTACAAATTTCTTCTTCCACGAAGAATGTCAAATTAATATGAGGTCATCCAGGATGTGGAACTTCATTAGACCAATAGATTTGTGATCTTCGAGGCTTTGATGGTTCTGTTCACACTTAATCACAACGTTTGAATTCATATGATGTGAAAATATTCTTGAAGTTCATGACTCAACCAAATATGCCCAAAAATGAGCATGAATTGGTGCATCTCATGACTTGCTTTGTTAAGGAAAGGCCCATGCTTTTGTCTTTTTAGAGGAAGTAAACGTCAATCTTGAACAAAACCGTGATTTTGCCTGTTTGACAAAAATGGATGACTGAGTTAGTTGTTGCACAAGAAATCCCTATTGGAACAATTACAACCTTACCCCCTCAAAGCATCATTCTACGGATCAACCTGCAAAAGCGATTAAGTGAAGAGATAAAGTATTACGCAAGTTCTTCTTGAAACTCATTTTCACACATTTTGAAGCTAAGGCATAAAACTCAGCCCAGAGGGTCCATTTGAAACACTTCAAGTGTTTTAAAGAATATAACTTTTATGAACTCTAATTTCATTATTAAAAATGTGAGTTGTATGATTTACAAAAGCATTTGATTGGGTCCACAATCAAAACCCAAAACGCAAAACATGGTTCCTAATAGGAATAATGACAAGGATAAAGTACAAGAAGCTCTTTCGTAGAGGAGCATAATAAGCACAATTCTCATCCTAGCTTTAAAGTCCACTTTTGGCATGGTCAAGCAAGAGGAGTTCAAGGAATGGTTGTCACGCATGACCTGCGAAAGGAAGATAATGTCAGTACATGAATGAAAAATTGATCTTTCAATAAAGCCGCCTCTTACAATGAAATCAAGGCGACGATACCTTCTCCGTAGTATCCACTTACGAGAATTTGGTATTTAGTCAAGATTTTATTAGTAAGAGGAGATTTCATTAAAAGATCGATCCACAACTATCAATTGAATGCCCACTCTGTTCTAAAAGTTTCATACACAAATGGGGCATTGATTTTGAAAGATTAATTTGGAATTTCACTCATGCAAAGGTGAGGTGATTTTTATTTTGAAAAATCAATATACAAAATGGGATTTGAATTTTAATTTTGAAATGTGACCGATAAAGAGTTTTTTTTGAAAATTTGATTTTAATTCTATGCCCCAAAATGTAATCTTGATTTGGAAGAATTTCTATACAAAATGTGACTTTAAGTTCATAATTGAAAATTTAAACAAAAACATATGTTCTAATAGATCATAGGTATTTGAAATGCTTATTTATCAAAAGTGAGTGCCAAGCCTATATTTTCAAGGGCATTCCATTGATTTCCGCGAATCTCCAAAAAATGAAAAATTTCAATCCGAGGTGAGCAAGTAGATAGAGAAATCATACTTACAATGGGTGAAGAGACTTTTTTTTTTTTTTAAAATCACATAGACATGCGGATGTAAACTTGTGAGGTTTGACACATAAAGGTGGAACTCTAAAGGCTTAAGGTCCCCATTTTGATTAGATTAAAAGAGTTTTCCCCACTTCGCGCTTACGTGGGACAGTTCTCTTTATCATTAATCAAAATGAGCGGGACCAAAAGTGGATAACCATGGGTCATTCCCCGCACGGGTTTTATCTTTTGGCACCTTCTATGGGCTTCCTAATGCGATCGGGGTTTTAGATTGCGGGTTGTGTGTGCAAATGTGTAGTGCAAGTATGAAGGCACGCACAACAATTGATATCCAAACAACACTTCAATTTCATCCGTATAGGCATACATTCCTACGCCTCACTGCAAAAGAAATGGGTTAACAAACACTCCACCCCTTATTACTCCAAACCTACAAAAACATTTAACACATTGTTAGCGGACTAACCTTATTTTCCATGCGACTTTGACACGCGCTATCAAATGAAGACCATGTTAGTGAACAACCAACCAAGTTATTACGGCCTAAGTCCTCTAAGGTTTGCAACCAAGTCCCCAGCGGAGTCGCCAAGCTGTCACGACCTCTTTTTTTCCGTCCGGGGAAAAGGAAGAAGGTTTAGGGTATTTGCCTAAAGAGGCGGACCAATGGCCCTAAATTAGGCACGAGCTCTCCCAAGCCCATACCTCGCGCGACATTGGATTTTGAATTTTAGTTCTTAACAATCTATGTAATTCTAGAAGTTGCCCCTAGCTCATTGGGGTCAGCTAGAAACCAATCGAGACACGGGAGTGGTGTCTCGATTCCTACGCAACACGAGATTTCTAGGAGCGGGGACTTGTTTACGCCAATTTTTCTATTAGCGCCCTTGCGGTACCACTAACTTGGAATGTTGTTTATCTAAATGGCCACACAATCTTGATTACCAATTATAATCCTTATAAAACCGCTAAGCGTCCATGCAAATGTTTTTGTAGGTTTGTTTTCCTTAATGTCAGACTAATTCTAACATAATTTAGAAGAGAAATTTACACTCAAATTAATGAAAAGATATGTGTAAGTAAACATTCAAGCAATTGAAAAGACTTGAAATATAAATGTGGAAAAGAAAAACCTGATACAAGTCGGGCAAATAAAATTACATAGCCTTTTTATCACACCCCGGGACAGGACCCCCATGCGCGAAATGAGAATTCAAATATGCATGAAATTACTATGTATGCATGAAATCACTCTAAATAATTTTAATTTACGCAAAATGGGTTATTTACAAAAATGGTTATAAAATACCAAAATAGCATTAAATTAGGAAAACGACATTTTAAAATTAGGAAAATTTCATAAATGTTATTTCTATCCTAATTTGATGCTATCTAACATTTTTTGATATTTTTTTGAAATTTTCATATTTTTCTCTTTTTTTAATTTTTTTTTTAAATTAATAATAATTCCTTAAACCGATCTATGCTAACATGGAGTAAACACAGCACATGAATATCACAATAATCAAGCTCAAATCGACCGTTTCAAGATCGAAACTTAATTTTGGCATTTTGTCGAACACTTTGTGTGCATTAAATCATCCCAATAGCTCCTTAGCCATGTTTGCAGCCTTCAATCTCACTCATATGAGCAATCTTTATGTGGAACTAAAGTATCAAGATTATATTACCACATGCAAAGAACAAGATTAGATAGAAATCATAGCTAAAAACACACTAAGAACCAAGTTGAAATCGGTCTCAAATATGCAAGTTTGAACTGATTTTGCAAATCTGGGTTTGAACCCAAATCAAACAAACAGGTTGCATGCCCATATTCAAGCCCCAACACTCATCACATGCAAGATCTAAGGGAAACATTACTTAATCCAAGTGAAAGTAGGTAACATGAGCTTTCAAATGCAATGAACATCACAGAGAATGACCAACGAAAAACATCAAAACGACCTCTCCAAGAAGCACACATGCAAAACTCTTGAAGAAATTTCAAACACTTAGAAAAATTTCAGCCTCAGAAATCAGTTTTCCGGCTGGTTTTCCTCTTGATTTTCATGATCAAAACATGCTCAAACTCGAAAATAAATACATCTAGGATGCTTACCTTGCTTCCTAGTTTCTTTTTCAAGTGGTTCTTGGCCAATGAAACCGACAAATTATCCTCGGGGGCCTGTGGAAGTTGGCTTCTTCAACTGGAAATGAGATCTGCAAAAAAAAGAACTGACAACGAAGGTTTTCGTTGACCTCTAACATTAGACTTCAAGATGTATTTTGTTGGAAAACTTGACACCACGCCAAACTATATGTATTCTAGTTTGGGTTAAAAGTCAAGATGTTCCTCATTTGTTTCTCAAATTTCTCAAAAACACCGGCTTTCCTCACTCATAACCAACCAGTCTCGACACTTAAGAAAAATTTTCGGACTTTCTTGGCCCGCCAGGAGGGTACTGTTTCGGGGGGCTTTAGGAGGCCTTCCCAATCTCCATTTGGGACGTGCGGCCTATGGTTGGAAAGATCTTTGAATGAAGTTTCACTCTCTAGTTGAAGGTTTTGGCTAATTTTGGCCGCAGGTATGTGAAAATCTCACTTTTCTCTCTCAAGGTCAATCTGGATTTTCTTGGTTTTTTTCTTTCTGGAGTTGCTTCTGAAGGTGTGTTTGGGGAACGATTCCGAGCTCTCCTCTCTCCCTCTCGTCTCCTCTCTCTCATCCCTGGAAAGACCTTGCTTTAGTGATCTTATCCCCTGAATTAGAGGATTTTTTGGTCAGCCTTTTGTCCACCTACCAAGCCTGTCAATAGGGCTACTTCACCCACTCTCTGACTTGGCCATTTTTTTTTCAATTCTGCAGCTGTTGAGTGTGCGGCTTTTGCTGCGATTTTCCAGTGCTGTCAGCAGCTTATCCCTGGCCAATTTTCGTCCACTTGCACTACTGTATACGGTCTTCCATCACGTGCAAAGATCGGGCTGGTTGGGCAGCTAAGGAGGATATGGTGGGGCCACCAAATTGCTTAATCAACAACTCCGAATTAAGACCAACTCGTGGACTGAGTTTTGGCTGCTGATTTGAGTGCTTTAATCCACTAATTTGGTTGCATTTTGATCAATTAGAAAGCCCATGTATAGTAGTTTAAGATCTTGACCATTTTTCGCAATTGTCTCCACCCAATTTTGCAAAAAAGTCCCTCAAAGTTGGCCATTTTCTTACCCGAAAATGTCAAATTCAATGCAATTAGGTCCTTTTTACCCGATTCGATTAATTAGACCTAACCTAAGTTCAATTTCAACTTAATTGGTGACCAAGATGATGATTTAAGGGCTCGGGTGCAAATTTTGCAAAATTTGCAAATTGGTCCCTCAACTTTTGAAAATTGCATTTTGGCCCCAACTTGCCATTTGAATTCCAATCTGACCTCCTGGGCTTGGCTAGTCACATTTAGATCATTGGCCCCAATTTTTTTTCTTTTTTTTTTCTTTTTTTAATTAATTATTTTTTTTTAGGAAAAACATCTTCCATTTTAAACACCTAGATAATCTATATGCAAATAATTTGGGCAAAAAATTAGGTGTCAACTGAATATCCAATCACCTCAAGATGATCAGATCTTTTATAAGTGAGCATATGATTCTTCGTTCCTTGCGTGTATCTAAGAACCTTCTTTGCAGCTTTCAATGATCCATTCCAGATTACTTTGATACCGCTTGACATTCCGACAGCAAAACTGATGTCTGGTTTGGTGCAAGTTTGTGCATACATTAAGCTCCCCACAACAGATGCATAAGGAATATTTTTCATTTGTTCTCGTTCCAATTTACTTTTCGGACATTGCATAAGGCTAAATTTATCACTTTTCTGAATTGGAACTATTCCTGCTGAACATTTACTCATATTAAATCTCTCTAAAATTTTCTCAATGTAGGCTTTCTGAGACAATCCTAATAATCCTTATGATCTATCACGGAATATTTCTATTCCTATCACATATGTTGCCTCTCCCATATCCTTCATTTCAAAATTTTTAGAGAGAAATTTCTTTGTTTCATGTAACAAACCAAGATCATTAGCAAAAAGAAGCAAAATATCATCAACATACGAACTAGAAAAATAAACTTGCTCCCACTAATCTTCATATATATACACCGATCAATGGTGTTTTCCTTAAATCCAAATGAAGTTATGGTATCGTTAAACTTAAGATACCATTGTTGGGAAGCTTGTTTAAGTCCATATATTGACTTCTTTAATTTACATACCATGTGTTCCTTTTCTTTAACTGAAAAGCCTTCAGGTTGGTCCATATAAACCTCTTCCTCTAAATTCCCATTAAGAAAGGCAGTTTTTACATCCATTTGGTGTAACTCCAAGTCATAATAAGTCACCAAAACCATAATGATTCTAAGTGAATCCTTCTTAGAGACTGGTGAAAATGTTTCTTTATAGTCAATGCCTTCTTTCTGAGTAAAACCCTTTGCAACAAGTCTGGCTTTATGTCGTTCAATATTGCCTTTTGAGTCGCGCTTGGTCTTAAAGACCCATTTACACCCGACCTTCTTACATCCTTTAGGCAATTCAACAATATCCCAAACTTCATTTTGATGCATGGATTTCAACTATTCTTCCATGGCATTAAACCATTCATTAGAATCTTCACATTCCATGGCTTGAGAAAATGAATCTGGATCATTTCCAATTCCTAAGTCAGTTTCTGACTCTTGTAGATAAACCATATAGTCATCAGAAATAGCCGATCTCTTTTCTCTTTGAGATCTCCTTAATGTTATTTCTTGTGACTCGGCTATTGGAGGTTCATTATTGACAACTTTAGAAGTTTTGGGTATAGGAACTTCTACCCTTACTTCTTGAATGTAAGCATCACGCATTCTTTCACTCCCACTGATGTCGCCATTCTCAATGACCCTAGCATTTCCAGATTCAACAATTCTTGTACTATGATTAGGACAATAAAATTTATACCCTTTGGATTTCTCTGCATAACCAATGAAATAACCACTGGTTGTTCTTGAATCCAATTTCCTTTCATGTGGATTGTAAATTCTTACTTCTGCTTGACAACCCCAAACATGCAGGTGTCGTAAACTAGGTTTCCTTCCCGTCCACAGTTCAAATGGAGTCTTTGGAACTGCCTTACTAGGAACCCTATTTAATAAGTACATAGAAGTCTTTAAAGCATACATCCACAAAGACAAGGGTAAAGATGAATGACTCATCATACTCCTAACCATTTCCATTAAAGTATGGTTACGCCTTTTTGCTACACCATTTTGTTGTGGTGTACCTGGCATTGTGTATTAAGCACAAATGCCATGTCTTTCAAGGAATTTAGCAAATGGACCTGGACATTGTCCCGATTCATCATACTTTCCATAATATTCACCACCTCCATCAGATTTTACTATTTTCACTTTTCTATCTAATTGCCTCTCAACCTCTTTAATATACACTTCAAGTATATTCACTGATTGAAACTTATCATGCAATAGATAAATGTAACCATAACATGAAAAATCATCAATAAAGGTTATGAAATAGCTTTCTTTACCAAAAGATGGAACATCAAAAGGACCACATATGTCAGTATGTATAATTTCAAGAAGCTTTGTGCTTCTTGTGGCACCTTTCTTAGTGTGCTTTGTTTGTTTACCTTTAATACAATCAATACACACTCCAAGGTCAGTAAAATCCAAATTTAGAAGAATTTCATTCTTCACTAATCTTTGCATTTTTTTTTTTTTTTGGATATATGACCCAACCGTTTATGCTACAAGTAAGCAGAATTTTCATTCACCAAACTTTGTTTAGTGCCAACATTATGATGCAGGGTCATTAATGTCTCAACAAAAGTATTATCAAGTCTAAATTTGTAAAGACCATCACATAAAGTTCCAGTTCCAATAAGAGTATTACTCTTAAATAGACTGAAAGATTCAGATCCAAACTTACAATAAAATCTCGCCACATCAAGTTTTGGCAAAGAAACTAAATTGCGAGAAAATGTAGGTACATAAAGGGTTCGAAACAAATCCAAATGATGCCCAGTATCTAAGATCAAACGATAAGTGCCAATGCCTTCAACTAGAGCTTTGTCTTTGTTCCCCGTAATCACATAACTTTCATTTGGCTTTATAATTTGGATCGTAAGAAATCCCTGCATCGTATTTGACACATGAGTGGTGGCACCAGAATCAATCTACCAAGTATTATAAGGAACTTCAGTAAAGTTTGATTCAAAACATACTAAAGCACAAGGCTTACCTTTCTTTTCGAACCAAGCCTTACATTTCAGACAATCTTTCTTCAAATGTCCAATTTTGTTGCAAAAATGACACTTAATAAGATTGTGTTCCTTCTTGTGGATTTGAGAAGCCTTCGAAGAGTCACTCAGGATGTGTAGTCCTTTCTTCTTACTCCTTCCACCTTTCCTCTTAAAATTCTTTCGAACTCCTTGATGACTTGAGAGATGAATAGAATTAGCATTTTGATTATTTATCCTTGTTTCCTCTTGAACTAGCATCTGGCCAATTCGTTTACATTCCACTTATCCTTTATAGTGTTGTAATTCATTTGAAATGGCCCATATTGCTCATGAGGTAAGGAATTAAGTATAAATTGTACTAAAAAGTACTCATTCACATTCATTCCCAAAGTCCTTAACTTTGCTGATAAATTTGTCATCTCAAGTATATGTTCATGCATGGTACGCGAACCATCATATTTCATGGTGGTCAGTGTGCTCATCAGTGTACCAGCAAGTGACTTATCAGCAGTTTGAGAACGTTCTTCCACAAATTTCATAAATTCCTTAGCATTGTTAGTCTTGGGAAGAGAAGTCTTTAAGTTGTCTGCAACTGTCATTCGCATAAACATTAAGCTCAGTCTGTTCGATCTTTCCCAAGCTTTATGGAAAGATTTTTCATCATTGCTACTTTCATCAGTAATAGCAGCTGGTTTCTCAGCTTGAAGCGCTAAATCAAGATCCAGGATACCTAAGTGAAACTGGACTTATTCACTCCAATCAGGAAAATTTATCCATTGAATAAGGGAACAGATGAGGCGTGCGAATGGAGTGAAACAGGTACAGATACTGCAAATGTGCAAGAAAATACTCATACATTAATGCTTTGAGAATATCACCTAATCAGATTCAAACTGAACAACACATGTACATCATAGTTCTCCTTTGGGCGATCCTATGATAAACAAAGATACATATACCATAATGATGCTAATAACTTTTATTTGATAATTGTAAATATATCTTATTAAAATTTATTTGTTATCTTTTGATATACAAACAAATTTAACAAGTCATATTAATTATCAACCATCATGTTCATGAATTATAAGAAAATAATTAACCTTTGGGTTAATCCCTAAGTTCTTATAATAAATGAACTTCAATATACCCATAACTCCAAAACATATCAATTTCATACATAGCATCAATTAATCATGGGTAATTGAATAAAATAATTTACAATATTAAAAAATTCAAAAGACTTTAAGGTTCGGCCACTTTGGTGACTAACAAACCTTTCATAATATGAATTTTTTAATATTGTAAAATACAAATATTTACCAAATTGCACACAAGGACATAAAATGCAATCAAAGCATAAGGGCAAAATCGTAAAATCATAATTCCATAAGGTCAGAATCATAAATTTAATATCCAGGGGTAAAATGGTAAATAATCAGCAATGGCAGAATTGTAATTATTAATTAAACAGGGGCATAACAATAAATAAATTGCGAGAAGGACAAAATTGGAATTCTAAAAATGGCATAACGGCAAAAACGGAAATAAGGCCGCGCGAGATGTCAGGCGCGTGCCTCGCACGCCCGCGTCCAACGCGCGGGCGCGTGCGTTGCACGCGCCTGCAACCGCGCGCGAAGCCCCGCGCGCGAGAAGGCGCGTGGCGCGTGGGTTCCACGCGCCTGCAACCGCGGCGCGCGCGTGGAGCCCACGCGCCTTCTTCCTCGCGCACAGACGCGATTCTTCACCGTTTTTCGCCGTTCCGCCGCGGTTTCGCCGGCCGTTTCTTCTCCAGTAGCCCATTCCAAACACAAATAATTAATGGGTTTTGAAGAGCATGCCGGCACGACCACATGGGTCCAAGTTTCGGAAAAAATAACCAAAAATTGGCCCCAAATCAAACCAAAGTTTCCCCAAAACGCAAACCCTCCACCACCGCCGCTTCTGCTGCTCGATTAGCCTCCGGTGAACACCGATATACCGGAAAAACTCATGGCTAATGTTCCTCATGGCAATGCGACGGTGTGGGTCCGAAATCAAGCAGTAGGTCGTCGGATTTTGCCCGGAATCGAAGAGTTTCTACCTTGCCCTCAAAATTCCGAATTCCTCCATTTTTGTCCTTAAAATTCCGAATTACTCCATTTTTGTCCTTTTCCACTTGCACACACAGTAACTTTTCTTCACCATTTTAGTCCATGAAAAACATTCCATCATTCGGATTTTCTTTAACAGAACCTTCCAAAACATTTCAACAACAACAAATGCTACGAACAGGATCATTCAACAAATCATCATGCATAAATCATAATATTTCTTTAAACGGAAAAATCATGAGATCATAAACCAAATGCTCTGATACCAACTGTTAGATAATTCATACAATTCTTAATGCAGAAATTCATAACAAATTAAGGATCTCTGATCTTCATGATTCTCACAAATATATGAAGACATACCTTTATCCATAGCGCTACGCTTGATGATGATCGTTGTAGAAAACCCAATGATCTTGAACCAAAAGGAGAAATCCGATTTCTCTCCCTTAACCCACTAAACCTTGATGTATTCAATTGATGGAGGAGAGAATACATTCTTTCTGTTTTTGTTTGTTCATATGTGGGTGGAGAGAGGATCGGACTCTATATATACGTTCGTTGAAAGGGTGCCTTCCATCAAAGCGATATACCCTTTCGTTTTATTAGAGTCATACCTTCTCGTAACCAATAATTATTTATAGCATTTTAATCATTATTAAACCATATAATAAATCACATAATATAGGCCACAATAATTCTTACACCTCAGGCAAGACCGCCCTCATTGATATCTAGTGAGGGGCGACCTTGCCGTCCTAGAGTGAGGCTTGCCCTCACCAAAGGCCAAGGAGGGTTAGCCTCATGAGACTTAGGTGAGGTTATCCTCATCGGCCGTGGCCTCTGGCCAGTCACTAGAGGCTAGGCAATCACTAGAGGAAAAAAAAAAAAAAAAGAGGGAGAGAGAGAGAGAGAGAGAGAGAGAGAGAGAGAGAGAGAAGCTTAGGCTTACAGAAATTCCTAAGCCCAAATTTCCAATTGAATATTAGCATGAAGGAACTAGGAAAAAAAATTATCCAATAAGTCTTAAACTTATTGCATTTCTGCCAATTCAATAATAAACATTTCAACTCTGTTAATTGAATCATAACCCTTTCAACATTTTGTCAATTGAATCAATTTGGCCAGTTTTAACTAAAATTTGCTGACATGAACGCCGACCATCTTACGTGGCATAGCCGACGCTAACATAAACAAAATTTAATATTTTCTAATATTTTTCAAAATTTTAATTATTTCTATATTTTTAATTTAGAGTTGGCCTCGCGGGCCTCAGGCAAGATCGCCCTCATTGATATCTAGCGAGGGGCGACCTTGCCGTCCTGGAGTGAGGCTTGCCCTCACCAAAGGCCAAGGAGGGTTAGCCTCATGAGACTTAGGTGAGGTCATCCTCGTCGGCCGTGGCCTCTAGCCAGTCACTAGAGGCTAGGCAATCACTAGAGGGAAAAAAAGGAGAGAGAGAGAGAGAGAGAGAGAGAGAGAGAGAGAGAGAGAAGAAATGAAAAACATAAAAATAATTTAAAATTTCAAAAAAGTAGTAAAAAATTAATAAAATTTGTCCACGTCAGCAACGGTATCCACATCAGCAAATTCTGGCCAAAATTAACCGGATGGACTTTGGGCAAAAAGCGAAAATGTTTAGAACTTAATTAGTAAAGTTAAAAGGTTTGTGACTGAATTGGCAAAAGTGTAATAGATCTAGGATTTTTTAGACAATTTTCCTGATGGAACTAACTTAGGTTGGATGAAACGATTGAGTTAGCTTTCATAAGTTGGTTTTTTTTCTTTGAAATATGAAATTTGCTTTTCATTATTGGTGTGGCAACCTACAGCACAAATATAATATTTTCACCTGAGGAGATCATCATGAGAAAGTCCAAATCCAAGCTTATGGATGTATTAAATTGGATACACTTTTACTTGAAAACTTAAATTAATGAGTAGTGAAGGAGTTATCATATGTTAACTTTTCCACACAGCTTACACTTATACTTCAATAATTATGAAGAACTTAGGACGTCTCTATCGATATGAAGAGTGAAATATAGTTCATTTTGTAATTTGCAATGCAACACTGTTTTTTATTTTAAAAATTATGAGAAAAATCGAAATAATAATTAAGGTCCATACAATCTTGAGGGCAAGAAAACTCGTGACTTTGTCCCAGCCACGTGATTAGAAGGAAGAAACTTCAACTGGAGGAATAATCTGTGCAAAACATGTCGACACCTCAAATTTTGCCGTATCTTTTCTAAATCAAATATTTGTCCTAGAGTTCAGCTAAAGTTGGCGAAAGTTTGAACAAACAAGAAAAAGGGTACAAAAAACGTTACATAAATATCTGAAAAAGTGCTGTTGTAACAGCGTCGGAGCATTTTTTTGGGGAGAGACATAATATCTCGTCTGATGAAAGCAGATACATTGTAGCGTAGGCTTACATCGTAATAACTAATCTTCAATGAGCAACATATGTATTTCTGGACTAATAAATATAAACGGGGTGACAGTGGAATTGAGTTCAACTAAACCACTTTGTGGCTTTTGTCTACTTTGTATCCTTTTGTTTTTTCTCTGTAGATCTAATCTTTTTTGTCAATTCAAAACATCCAACGAAATATCGGTATGCTTATGAGCTATGTTATGCTTACTCAAAATTTGGTGCTTTAATCGAAAGCATTTTCAGTTTTACTTGAACTTTCTTAACAATAATTTCATTACTTATTATTGTATATTGTTGTGTGCACATATATGAACTCACTATTTACATTATGGGGGAACATAAATTGTTAATTGTCGATCTTAATATTAGACATTTTGTTTCAATGTCAGGTATTATTCGGTAATAAGATAAATGTGTTCGTTAGTGTGAATTTTATTAGGTTTTGCCGTATCCAAATAAGGTAATTTGACGCGTGTTCCGTACAAGGAAGGACAAACTAGAGTTAATTAGATAATACATATAGATATGTTGAAAAAGATGAAACGAGGTTTTACAGGGGAGTACAGGAGGGAGAGTAGTGAGACTATAAATCCGGTACTTCTTTTCTTTTTCTTTTTTTTTTCCTTTCATTTTTTGCAATCTACTACCCATTTTCCATGTTTAAATCCCGAGAAAGTATTGTTATACTAATATTTATGCAAAGTGTTTAATTTTTTTTTACTACAGCTCTTTTTTTTCACCTTTATTTTGGTTTTATAATCTATAGTATACTCCTGCAACATTGTCTCATGTAGCTGTGAAAATTAGATTCTGCCATTTTACTAGCTTACTATGTCTTTTTTTCACCCTTCCATTTGAATAGAAAATACGTTACATATACATATAAATATATAATAACAAGAATCCACCGGTAGGTAGCCGTGATGGTTTGCACCTTACTACATCATTGCCGAGGCAACGGATTCAAATCTCCGGGTGCTAGCGCCTTAAGTGGGGAGCTCTGGTGGTGGGGTCCTGGGCTAACTCCTCTCCAGGTATTGACGATTGGTCCGGGATGCACCGTGCATTGTGCAGGCCGTGGCTTGCCGATTAGTGTAAGTGAAAGGCAGGCCCGGCGGATCCTAAGTATCAATATATATATATATATATATATATATATATATATATATATATATATATATATATATATAATAACAGGGTTCTAAAGAGTAAAATGTTGTCAATAAAAGGAGTCAAACAAGCAACCCTCAGTGTTATTGGAAATTTGATGAGTTGGTAATTCCCCATATATTTGACCCATCTTACCATACTTTTAGTTCACCAGTAATGGAATCCGGCTCGTGCATTGACTGTACGGTGGTTCGGAGGTTGCAAAGCCTCCACAGCGCTTGCCCTCCTCCATGCATCAGTAATCTTTATTGGCATACATATTAGTGTGTGTGTGTGTGTTTCAGCAGCAATCAAATTTTCCAATTATTGATTCTAACGTTATCGGGATTGAGGCGAGGATTGAGTGCATTATAAGTTTATTCATATAACGATGTTTATTTGAATTGATATATCAAATTAAGCAAAGTGAAAATCGGTACCTTATTCTTTTACCCATCCAATGCATTGACATACTACTAGTATGGTCATGATTTCACTTGAATCAAATCAGTTAAAAAATTTTCATGATATTAACCATTTAATTAATATAGATTTGAACATATCATGTGGGTATATCTTCCAATTAAAAGAAAACATGACAAACAAAATTGCAATATTTTTCAAATTATAACATGAACACGTGAAATATTTCATGAGTGTAAAGTAATATGAATAAATAAGAGCATGAGAGCATAAAATAAGAACGAAAATTCTTCGTTTGATAGCTTTCTTTAGTTTGTCAAACTTTTCACCTTCGTGCCATCGATGTGGCGTGAAAAGGCGCGCGAACTATATTCATATAGAAATCTAGAGGTGTTCAAGCTTCCATTTCCATATATTAAATGGTAATAAAAAAATTAGAGATAATTTTCATACGAAATAAACTAAAATATGGTGATTGGAAAAAGAATTGTTTGATATCTTACAGATATATGCAAAATTCAATATGCATTTTTAGGAAAGACACAATCTTGTTTTTCCCATGAATGCGTATCTAGAATTCCCTTGATTTATTTTATAATATGAATATTCAAATAATTCATTTTCTTATGAAAATTTTGTTGGGTTAATATATTAACCATTAATAAGGACATGAACGAGGCATCAAGGGGCCAGTAATATCTGCTATCAAATAACTAGATTACCACATGGAGGAATATCAAGAAAAGCCATGCATTCTCTAGATCTAATAGCATGGTTTGCAATCCAATCAATACAAGTATTTGATAGAAGAGCCAATGCCAATGCAATTAGCAAAGCCTTCAAATTACTTGCCCTCCTCCATTCATCAGTAATCTTTATTGGAAAAATTGAATGGATAATCACGTGTATGTACACACATATATGTGTGAAGGACTTCGCATGTAGCAATTTTTCTACCTAATGATTTCAATATTATTAGGATTGAGGTCAAGATTGAGTAAATTAATATCCGTTGAACATGCTAACATACAACTTATGGATTTGATTTCACCCGAATCAAACCAATATGTTTTGTGTATCCATTATTGAGTTAATATTTTCATTTTCATATGTAAAATGCTACAATCGCTGTTATGATTTAAAGATGTCCGTTGATACTTGAATTTTAGTTGGCAAATAAAACATTTTAAAAGAAAAATAAAAAATATGAAAAAAAATAAAATAGAAAGAGAAAATTTGATATTAAATACAAAACAGAGCGACCAGTTCTGATTGCATTACATCACCACGAAACCAAGGATGACGGATTGAGACGAGCGAAGCGAAAGGGCTCGAGCAAAGCTCCCACACCGCTGAGCTGGACGTGAATAGCAGAGTCAGTTCGTTACGCACTTTCTTCCCCGTGGGCGGACGTCCGTAGCTTGTAACCGATTCCCCACTACCACGTCCGATCTCCACCGACCACACTTCTGGAAGTCGTTGGCTGCTCGTCTCCGAGCGTCGACCGAGAATCGCCATGACAGAACGTAATTTTTGAATCGAAGAAAGTTCCTAGAGAGTATCCTGACTGATTTCTCTCTTTTGCGGAACATCTTCGTCGATTCAGGCTATTATTAATGGTCGTAGCCACCGTCAGGCGATGCTGTCAGCCACTTCTGAGCCTCGCCGACTGCGCCTCTGTTCTCCCCTGTTTACTGATCAAAGTGCCTGAAGTGCCTGGCGCTCGCCCGATTCTCTTTCGCTGGCCTCGACCTTCGTTGTTGACGTTTCCGGGCCTTCATTTTCAAGGTCCGCAATCCTTCTTAGACAACGACCTTATCTCTTCAAGCTGCAATCATTCACTGGGCAGCAGGGGAAATTCGGTCACGCGTTGGGAGAGTAATTTCTTTCGAGTTGTGGGAAGTTCTTAGAAAACCTTCTCACTGATTTCTCCGTTTCGCAGACTTTCTTCGTTGACCTTGGTCGTGCAGGAGCCTGTCCTCTTTCTGAGCCAATGAGCGTGAAGTACTTTAAGTTGGTTCGAGACTCTCTGTCGTCACGAACATTTCTTAGACCTCCTCTGGCAAGTTAAGCAATCGATCACAATCAGTAATGCCCTTCGCTAAAGTAAGGCTTCGTGCTCTATTTCATCAAAGTTCGAATCTGCTGTATTGGAGGCCATATCCATGACTTCTAATGACTTATGTTATCCCAGTGACATTTTAAGTTTCAATTTCGCAGGCATTCCTGCTTCGTTTTATTCTCCAATTCGTTGCTTACAATGAGTTTGTGAAAATGCCTGAACGAAATTGTCTACACATTTGAAAAGTGTCTTACTGAAAATAAACAAATCCGGATGTCAATCTCATGTTCATATTGTAATACACACGTTTGATTTACTCGTTCCATCTCTGATTCCTATGAATTTAGTCTAGGACCAGGACCCCCAAATACCGCAATCGTTTCATTTTTGTCTGATCTCATATGTTCATGTTGTCTTTGATTCTGATTTACTTCGTTAGTCTTCTCGCTGGATATGGATGAATATTAGGTAAATGAATCTTTGCCATGAGCGAGGTCGTGTGGTCGAGTAAGTCTTTGAAGTACTTTCATTGGATTAAAACTGGTTTTTGCTGGCCATGAACGTAATTCAGAAAAGTCTTACGCAGAGCTGCCTAAAAAAAGAAAGAGCGCGTGCATGTTGCACTCTATAGCAAAGTGTGCGCGTGTGAGAAAAGACAGAGTTCACGTACACGATAGGTAAAACCAAAGAGAGACGGTGAAGTTCATGTTCTGTACTAGTATTTCATTCTGATGGTCGGAGACGGTTGCGGGTGGAAGCTGCGAGTCCCAAATTTGTCCCTGCTGATCTTCTTTGTGGGGTTGTTCTCTTTCTCACTGACATTGTTTCCTAATGCGTGCAGACGAGATGGGAAAGTTTCTGGATATGTCTTGGACTGGATTTCAACTCTTTTGTGGTAACTTTTCTCTCAGCTATGGAATTTTTGTTAGAGTTTCGGCTGAGTTCTTGGGAGTTGGGTTTCATTTGATTGATGTGGATTTACTTTGATTAAGCCCTTCGGTGTCTGTGTTCCAGACCCAAGAAATCCACTCGTGATCCATATTCGGATTGGGCCCAAAAGCCTGGCCTGTGTCTCCTTTAAAAAAAAAAATTCCAAAAAAAAAATTGGAAAAATAGTTTTTTCAATAGTAGTTTAAGAAAATAGACCTTGATTGGATTGTCGGATTTTCGTATTAAAATTGGTGTAGTTTCATTTAAGTGGTGTATACATGGTTTAGGATAAATCAGATTTTTTTCTCTAGTTGAGAGATAGGAAAATTAGTTTCTTTTTAAAATTAAATTTGATTTGAACTAAGTTCATGATATTGGCTAAGGTTTAATAAGAAGGCCATGTTATATTCTTTGACCGATTGGTATGGGGTTCCTTTTTTACATCTCGCTCTTTACTCATCTTTTTATTGCTCTCTTGGATCAATTGAGTGCAGTTTTTTTAATACTTCTTTTCTGTGTTATGATTTGTCAGTTTTAGTAGAATGGTTAGAACTATTCTTAGGACCATAATAAATCCAATGTCATGAACACATAGCGATTTAAAAGACCTTTAGGGTTCATAATTGATGAAAATGATTGTTTGAGAAATCAAAAAAGCAATAATAGAAATTATTTGTGCAATCAAATCCCTAACCCTAAAAATTCTTTAATTACATACGAAGTGAAACACTCTCTCCCTTGGCTCACTTGTTTTTGTGAAGATGATTTTTTTTTCTTATAATATTATTTGCTTCCCCAACAAAGATGTTTATGCATTGTTCCACTTTTAGTAAGCATTTTATTAAGCACAATTTAAATTGAAACTCATTTCACTGATTTGTTGAATTTGAGCAATCGTATTATGTAATTCATATATTCACTTAAGAAATATGACATATTTTGCTGCTATAGGTATTCATACAAATTTTCAATTATGAAAGTCATTACTTATTATTATCAGTGTCAGAATTGAACCGAAAAACTGAATCGAAATCGAAATCAAATCGAACTGAATCGAATTTTTGTCCATTTTTTATTCGAATAATGAAAAAAAGTAACCATTCGTATTTTCGGTATGATTAATTGAATCGAACTGAAAATTACCCAACAATTTACACGATGTTTCTCTTTTCTTTCACCTTTCTCAAAATCACCATTGAGAAACCCTAATCTTTTTCTTTTTTGGATACCAAGGATCTGACTTAACTCACTGGACTAACTCACCTTCGGGAACATAGCACCGACTATACCTCGAGCGGGACTAGTCTAACAACCCACCACCGGGGCCCCCCACTTACATTACGGAACTGTCCTGGGAGTTGAACCTCTGACTTGGTGACAGACAGGCCTCACCAGCGCGCAGCCATGCATGGGTGGGTGAGAAACCCAAATCTTCATCTCTCCTTTGCTGCAGTTTCCATCTCCTCCATTGCCTTCTCCTCTTTCTTGTCCAATAGCATCGGATTACGTGGCTTTTATATTTTTTTAAAAAAAAAAGTCACGGTGGATGGAAAATGACGTTTTCCATCCTCCTCAAGAAACAATGTCGTTTTGCCATTACACGTGGACATTCTCACAGAAACGACACCGTATAGCTCATGGGGATTGAAATTAGGGTTTCGGGGATTGAAATTAGGGTTTCTGCCACTCGCCGCTCGGCCACCGTTGTTCGCTTGCCATCGCTCGGCCACCATCGCTTTGCCACCATTGTAGTTGTTCGACCAAGTGAGCAAGGACAGATTGAGATTGTTACTAAGAAGTGGTAGGAAGAATAGCAAGCCGGAGCGGAGGAGGAGGAGGAAGAAGAGGGGTCGAAGGTGCCGCTGGTGCGCTGCTACTGCTAGTGGTGGTGCTGGTGCTGAGGTTGCTGTTGTCGCTAGTACGCTGCTGGTGCTGCTGCTGGTGCCATTGCTAGTGCTTGTTGGTGTTGGTCTTCAAAGAAGAAGAAGACGATGTTCCTTCTCTCTCTCTCTCTCCCTCTCTCTCTCAATTTGGGGATTTAGGGTTTCTTAAGTTGGGGGACGCGAAACGACGTTGTTTTGTTGTTTAGATGGCTGACTAGACTCTCCGACAAGCCACGTCGGCTTCAAAAATTAATAAAAAAGTGCCATGTCGGATTTCCGGCCAATTTCGTTGGCATTGGCACTGAAATGATCGTTTTTCAAATTTGTTGGCACTTTAGTGATCTGACGGAAACTTTTGGCACCAAAGTGAGCGCCGTATACAACTTATGACACTGATAGTGTCTTTCTCTCCATTTGTAACTCTTTCAAAAAGTTGTCATAATCTTAAGTCAAAATATTATAAGAAACATACTAAAGTAATTTTGAAACTTGATTTGCCACAGTGCAAGATAGAATTAATATATACATTAGCAATGCTACCTACCTAAAGCTCGTGGTGGGTGGAGCCCCACGGTACATTCACACGTGAGATTTACTCGGTAATTTACTTTTTGATGGTGCCGACATTAATTTTTACAAAAGTAATAATACGCACAACACTATAACAAATTATTCACACCAATCAAATTCTCTATATGTTGATTTTTATTTAATGTGGATTTATACTTATTGACACCTAAATTTTGATCTTCCATTTAGTAATATTACATAGAAAATTAATGCTCAACCCTGTCCCCTAGCAAAAATATTAATTAAATTGCATTTGCACATTAATTGGACCAATGGTGGATGAGTCTAAGTAAAGGTCTTGAACTTAATAGATTGGACTAAGCCCTTGAGAGCGTTAAATTTTTGTCAAGGCCATGGCCAAAAATCACATGAAAAATTGAGATCAAGGGAGCATGATACTA
This sequence comes from Eucalyptus shirleyi, assembly GCA_017140165.1. Taxonomy (NCBI): domain Eukaryota; kingdom Viridiplantae; phylum Streptophyta; class Magnoliopsida; order Myrtales; family Myrtaceae; genus Eucalyptus; species Eucalyptus shirleyi. The sequence continues at coordinate 26,660,663 of CM029448.1, read as the reverse complement.
CGTATCATGTGCGTCTCGTGTGTCATCCTGCCATGTCGTTCATCCTATGCCACGTCATCATGCTTCGTCATTGTATGGCATGTCGTTGTACCACATCACCATATATGCCATGTCATTGCTTGTATGTCATGTATTGATCTATATGTTTAGGTCATTTAATTAAGTTCCATGTCATATTAGAAATTGCATGTCTAGGTTCATGAAATTGTGTGCCGTGCTAGAATAATATATTTAATTGTCATTAGAATTAGGACATTTAGATAAGTTACGTCGATGTTATGTTAGATTAGTAACATGCATTTCATATAGTATAGTTTGCATTTGAATAAATGAAAACCCCTAAAAAGATTTGAGTGAAATTACATGTTAATCAAAAATCATATTTAGGATGTAGATGTGATTTTCTACCTAACACTACAGATGCTTTTGTTGCTTTGAAATAAACATTACCTCCCTATGCTTGCAATTTATTTACCTTTGTGCTTTATTAAGTGTTAAATAATGTTTTATATCTGCATGATCACCTCATATATTATGAGTAATTTAAAATCAATGTAAGTTGCCTGAAAAATATTTCTTTGAATAAAAGAGAAAATGTACTGAAAGGACATTAGAGAAATCTAGTGTAATCAAGTCTCCCAACTCGTTTAATCTTTAGTTCGTCTAGTTCGGAGAAGTGAAGTAATTCCACCATTACTTTATTTGGATACTTAATCGATCCATCGGTAATAGATTAGTGACGACTCCATAATTAGAAGAGAGTCCGAGTTAGGTCTAGATTTAATAATCCATTAGCCAAACTCCTACGTGATATACTGCGAGGTTCATGGGACGTCGTGACATACGTGATGATATATCTTCCAATTAAAAGAAAACATGACAAGTAGATTGCAATATTGATCAAATAATAATATGAGCATGTGCAATATTTCATGCATATAAAATAATATGAATTCATAAGAGCACGAAAGAATAAAATAAGAACGACAATTCCCCGCTCGATAGCTTTCTTTAGTTTGTCGGAACCTTCACCTTTGTGCCATGGACTTGGTGTATTAAAAGACGATTAAACAATTAAGAATCTTCTTCGACCAAAAACAAAGAAACAATTAAGAATCTTCTTGAGAGTGGAACGATTTCTGTCTCTCCTCCACTTCTCCCTAGTTATGGAGAATTAGATGTGTTCAAGCTTCCAGTTCCATATATTAAATGGTAATAAAAAAGACTAGGGATAATTTCCATACAAAGAAACTAAAATATATGGAATTGGAAAACGAAATTGTCGGACATCTTACCGAAATATGCAATATTCAATTTGTATTTTTAGGAAATTCACAGTCTATTTTTCTCCTAGATTGCATATCTAGAATTCCTTAATCTATTATCAGAATAAGAATATTCTAATAAATCATTTTCTTTTGAAATTTTTGTCGCCAACACTTTGTTGTTGATATATTTGCAATTATTATTGCTTCGAGTTACTTAGCTTGTCCATCTTTGTATTATTTAATTTAATTATTTAATTGTATTAATAAATTTAATATGTATTATAGACATTAATAGGAAAATTTACCAAAAATTCATAAATATATTGCACAAATATCAATTCAATTTTAAACTTTTCAATTTGACCAATGTAGTCCTAACTTTTTAACGACTTTTCAATATAGTTTATCCTGCCATTTTAGTCTAAAAATCAATGACGTGCTGATTTAGTAAGTGTGGAATGTCCTACGTGATGTGCCAACAATATGACGAGGGCAAATTTGCTCAAAACAACTTCTTTAATTGTAATTTTTTTTTCATTTTGTTTATTTTTTTTTTTTACTGCTCATCTTCTTCCTCAAGTACTTTTGATCCGCCTTTGTTGTGTCTTCACCGCCGCCACCAAGCCCCGCATCTACCCACAGCTTGACTTCAACCTCGCCATGCCCAACAACGAGTTACCTCCATTGTGACATCCTAAATTTCGGCCCCGTCCCGAATATATGAAATGGGCATTATTAGAGGAATTTTGGGTCACCAAATTTAAGTAAATGGTGAAGAGATGGTGCAAATTCGTAGGGATGATGGACTACCGCAGTTCGGTCCTCAAATTGACTTCATTTGGTGTGGGAATTGATCGAAGAAATTGGAAGTTCAAAGGGGGAAATTCGGAACTAAGGGTGGGCGCTATTATTTTGGACTTTAAATTGATTTACCGGTGGAAATTATGCTTGAAAATGATGGGGGAGACATAGAGGATGAGATTGAAGCTTGTGGGACCAAAGCAATTAATGAATTGGCTAAGATTGTTGAGTTTTTGTTCCCCCTTAGCTGGCTTCTCCATCTGCGTACGCCACCCCTCCTTCGGACGCTCTCGGCCGCACAAGCATCACAGCTGGAGAAGACAAGAAACCCTCACCATCTGCTCTCTCTCTTCGTGCGCCAACCCCCACCAAACGAAGACAGAACACTCAGCCAGCATTTGTTTTTCATTTTTCCTTGAAGTCCATGGACGCCCACAGCTTCTCTCGCACCTGCTGCCCTCCATCTTCAACGGAATCTCTCCACCAGCTCGCCAGCAAGCTGCCACACGTCCGTTTCTCTTCATCTCCGGTCAACGTTCAGCAAAGAGGAAGACCGCGTGCTGGCTGCAGCGCGTCTGCCGTAGTTCGGACGAAGCTGCTTCTTCATCAACGCCACCGAAGAGCAACTTCCCTGCTCCACCGCTTCTGCCAGTCAACCCGGTTGCCTCCTCGCCGTTTGTTGACCGAAGGCCGCCATCTCCACGAAGCAAAACCCACCGAAGCTGCCACATCCAGCGTGTCTCTCTCTCTCTCTGCTCCTCACACTGCTGCTCCACTACCGTTTGCTTCTCCACGCGTTCAAGCTCAGCTCCGGTCAACACTCAATAGCACAAAGCCACCGGTGTTGACCCAAGCATCCACGTGGCCACCGACCTTCAACCTTTGAGAGTCCCGGGTGTCGACCGAAACAGCACCGAACAAAGCAACTTGAAGACTCCACCGTCTTCTGCTCCTCCACGCGTCCACGGCCCGGTCCGTCTTGGTCAACAACAGCAACCACGAAACCTCCGGTTGACCGAAGCCAGCGAAGCTGGAGCTGCACGCGTCTTCCCCAGTTCGACGCTGCTTCCTTCGTCCACAAGATTCCACCGAATTCCTGCAACTTCTTTGGACAGCCCGGCCTGCTCATCTAGGCCTTTGGAGGTCAGCCTCACGTCCAACCCAATTGGGCCAAAGTCAAGCCCAGCAAAGACAGAAAATTTGCAGCCCATAGCTTCAGCCCATCTCAATTTGAAGCCCAGTTCAGTTTAGTTTCAAGCCCAGCATCATTTGTATTTCAGCGAGGCCCAGCAAATTTAGCCCATCTTGGGCCCGTGAAGCAAGTCGGCCCAAGTTCGGCCGCCGTCGTGTCGCCGTCGCGATTTCCGATCTTTGCTTTGCCAAGTGAGTTTTACTCACTAATGCCTCCTTAGTGTGCTAATTACACTTAACGGTTGATTAGTTTTAATTAAATGTAATTAGGTTGTTAGATTAGAATTGATTAGTGATTATTAGTTAAATTTCTTTGCATATTAGTTGTGTGGTTAGTGTAATTAGATAGAGAATTGTCTGTAGTATTTATTGGATGCTTCTTGGGATTTTTCCCGTCCCTTATCGGGTGTTAATTAAGCAAATCGGACCTAGGTTGAATTTTTAGGAATTAAATATTAATTTTGGAAATTAATTATTTAATTATTTATTTCCCGGAAATTCAACTGGGATGGCCAGTGACCGGAATTTCGTGCTGATGATCATGGTGCAGTCCGTTTATTTAATTGAGCTTTATATTGTGCTAAATTGAATTTATTGCATTTATTTATTTAATTTTCGAAATTAATTATTTAATTATTTATTTTCCGGAAATTCAACCGGAATGGCCGGTGACCGGAATTTCGTGCTGACTGTCGTGGAGTGGTTCGTTTATTTAATTGAGCTTTAGTTCGTGTCGAATTGATTTAATTGTGCATTTTAAAGTTATGTTCTTAAAGAATGTGATGTTTAGTTATGTGATTGAGAATTGGTTGGGTATCGGTTGTCAGTATCGAAAGTGCATTGGTAAATCACCTGGAGAATGCCGTGACCCGGTGAATTGGAGTGTCACCTGGGAAGGACACGTGGCTCGGTGATTAGATATGTCATCTTGGCGAAAAGGTAGCCTTAGAGAATGCACGTGGCTCGGAGACTCGGTATGTCTTCCTGGAGAATGCACGTGGCTCGGTGACATAGTGTGGCATCTTGAGATGGTCGGGTGGGACCGTAAAGCCACTAGTTCTTGAGAGGGTCGGGTGGGACCGTAAAGCCACTAGTTCTTGAGAGGGTCGGGTGGGACCGTAAAGCCACTAAATCTAAGGAATTGCTTGGTGTTGGATGAATGACCTAGAAATGGTTCGACTGACTTGTAATCGGCTAGGTCGATTGATCGATGATTCGATCTGAGAGTGACTTGATGATTCATTGCCTTGGTTTGATGTTGTGAATTGAATGATTGAATAGAGATGACCGTGAGTGGTCTTCTTGGTGTGAAATCGACTAGGTCGATTAAATCGATGCTTCGATCTATAATATGATTGTTTGGGTGCCTGTATGATCTATGCTAATATGCAGGTGGAATCTGAGGCCAAGGTAAGTCCTCTGACTCATGTTGTGCATAGGCAGCCCTAAGGTGTATTAGTTTACTAATCGGGTCTTAGAGGGTAGAACTTGCTGAGACGTTGTCTCAGTGGTTATTGAATAACCATTTCAGGACCTGGATAAGGAGCCTAAGGAGCATGAATTTGATGAGGAGATCCCTATTGAGGAACCTGAAGAGGAGTACGTGAAGGAGAACCCCGAGGATGATCCAGAGTAGGATCCTGATGACGATTGTTATAGAATCAATTTGAGTAGAAACCAATCGTTTAATATGGCTTGTATATGAGCATAAGGGTATTGGTTTTCTGGTTCAATTTCCTAGTCCTACTTGCATATCCCATTGTTTTATTGTCTGGGGATTTATAACCGCTTCCGCATGTGCATATAAAAATGAAAGGGTCGGCGATACATAGTCCTGGGATATCACAATTCAAAATCGACCAAAAGGTAAGGGATGTGTGCGTGCCTGAGGGTCGGGGCGTGACATCCATATCTTGATGCCTTGAGCTCCACCAAGGCATCGACCTCGACCCCCAAATTTGGCGACTTGAGGTCTGCAATGACAAGGAGCTCGAACGCCCAAATGTGGTTCTCCATTATAGGACCAGAAATAGCATGGTCGATCAAAGAAGAGTCCAACATAACAGGAAACTCAACAAAGTTCAGTAAAATTACTAAAAATGTCGTAAGCTTGCATTTATGTCAATTGAGTCTTAGGTCTTTTAATTGTGTCAATTATCTCCTAAACATTGTTATGTCTTGCCAATTGAGTCTGTCTAGCCAATTTTGATAAGAAATTACTTATGTGGATATTCTAAAATAATTTTTTAATAATTATTTTATTTGTTTCCTTTCCTTTACTTTTTATTGTTTTTTTGGAGTGAGGGTGGCAAACCTCACCAGCTCTAGGCGAGCACATTGTGACCCTCACCAGCTCTAGGCAAGGGTCACGAAGCCATCGACCCTCTCTAGCCAAAGCGAGGGTGCATGAGCCCTTGCCAAACTTGGGCCAGCTTAGGTCTTGGCAGCCCTCACTAGGTCTAGAGAGGTTTCACATGCCCTCACTTTACTGGGCGAGAATTGCCAAGTGCTTGCCGGCCATAATGAGAGCTGCCAAGCCCTTGCTGGCTATAGCGAGGGCCATGACGTCCTCAGGATCGTTGACCCTCGCTCCAAAAACCAAAAAGATTATTACAAATTATAAAAAATATCCACGTCAGTATTGGTTGTGTCATATAGGATGGTTGCATGTTCATGTCAGCAATTTTAGGATTGAACCGGCATTCATATAATAAAAGTGTTAAGTACTCAATTGATACAATTAAAAGGTTTAAGACTGAATTGGCAAAAATGCAAAATGCTTAAGATTTTTTTAGTAATTTTCCCAAAAAAAGTCCAAAAATAAGTCTTAAACAGAGGTCAAATGGTAATGAAAAAGATCGAGCACTTCAGTTGGTAATGAAAAAGCTCGAGCCCCATCAAAAAGAAGTTTTAACCCCATGAATTACGATAGAATGAAAAAGGAGTTTCAACCCCATGAAACTATTGGAGCTCGCACTTTGATGTGCATCTGAGCTCCAACCAAGATCTTGGACTCGAGCTTGATGTCACGGAGGAGTTTGGTCGAGATTTGGAGCTGCTGAGCTTGACGGCAAACAGAGGAGGGTGGAGGGGACATGAAGTGATGAAGAAGAAGAGCAGTCAATGGAGCACTTCTGTTCATTACCGGGAAACACTAAACAGTAAAAATAAGAAAAGAAAAAAGAAAAAATATATAAAATGTCTCATTATTGTTTTGAGTGATGTTGTATGCATCGAATCGACAGCCATGCCATATAGTACGGTCAACAATGACTAGATTGCTATGTAAACGATTTCCAGCCTAAATTGGTTGAACAAATTTTATTGGAAAATTCTTAGAAGGTTTGGGACTACATGTATCAATTTAAAAATTTTAGGATTGAATTGGTATTTGTATAATAAATTTAAGACTTTTTGAGTAATTTCCCTAACATTGATATTAAACTAGTGAAATATTGAAGGTTCCATAATTTAACGTCTTAATGAGAAAAAAATTAAATTAAAAGGAGTATGAGATGTTTGATGCTGCAATAAAATTTCGACAAGATGCATCTTAAAGTGTGATGCCAACAATATTTTGAACCGGTTGCTACCGTAACAATATATTTTGGAATAGTAACATCTACTAAACAAAAAATAAGTATGAAAAAAAAACCACCAAAATGTCAATAAATAATCCAAATAACGTGGTGTGTTGATGCATTCTCGGATACACCGAATGTGTTGTTTGATATTTTCTAGAACAAAATTTATTGAAATTTCCTTATATTTCTCTCAATGAGTCCAAATACGTAAACCATTTATCTAACTTTTAGGTGAGCGATTCTATGACGAAAATTAACAATATGAGTATGAAGTCTTAATTTTGATTACCAAATGTAGATGGGCTGATTATATGCAAATTAATATGTATTCAGCTCATTTTTTCTTGATGAAATAACAAGCAGGAACATATTTTTTGTTTATACCCTTTTTTATATAATAGGTATATTTTCTTTACCCACTATATATTAAGAAGCAAGTGCTTATGACTATTGAAATTGTCTCCACCTATAATATAGCTAAAACGCAACCAGAGAGTGTACTTATAATACGAGTCATGTCGTAAGTTTGAGAAGATTGATGACTCTGCCGCATGGAGACATAGCAATGGTCAACCCACTCGCCAAGCACTGAGACAACCATTGGCTCGACCTTTGAGCATATTGTTCGGTTTTATCAAGTGTGCACAATGAGTGTTGACATATTGACAAGAGACCTTGATGTTGATCTATTTTGCTCGGTAAAACTCCAATTAGTTCATGACAATAGGATGACCTAATCAACTCTTGTTTAGATGCAATGTGTACATTGTTTTCAGTATTGAAGGGACGGCAAAAAAGAACTATTTACCTAGCTGACAAACACAAATGACAATCTTACGTAGTAGCAAACATTTCGAATCTCCATATGTACTATCATTTAATGGCCAGTTATCTTGGAAAACCCTCACTTCAGGGTATCTTAGATTACATAGCCTCTCAACTTCTTCGTTTGCAAAATTATAGAGCGACTGAGGGTCAAATTTCCGGCCAAGAGCTTCAATTTTTTGTGTTCCCTGTGACAGTAAAACAAAAGGGCAAGTATATTATATTGAACAAGTATAATTGTCTTTCTGAACATGAAAGATAAATCTAAGCATTGGTATAAACCAAAAACAAGTTACAACAGTAATCACGAGATAAAAAATAACTTTCCTTAAATATTAGTAAGCAAATAATCACAGCGAAAATGCATGAAATTTGTCAGCTTACTGGGGATAAAGTAGTTGAAATGCAAACTTACCTTTGGTTCCTTCGCCACGTCCAAACCTTCCACATGGTTCCACAACCAAGTCTTCTTTTTCCGTTCCTCATCACATTCTCGACGAACAACGTCTCTACCAAGGCCTTTTAGCTGGTCATGCATCCATAACTTCTTGTCTTCCCCAATTTTTATCAAGGACATTCTTTGAAGGACCTCGAGACCTTCCTCTGGGAAGAGATTGGATTCTTTCCATGAGTTGAGCATTATCCTTTGATCAAATCCAGTGTAAAGACAAGCTATCTCAAGAAAGATATGCTTTTGACAATCATCCAAGGCATCGTAACTTATTTTCAACTTTTCTTTCACTTCCTTGAGAGGAACTTGTTTCAACTTCCTCAATATCACATCCCAAACGTCTTTTGCTTCTGCACAGAAGTAGTTTACCTACAGCCTCAAGAGCAAGAGGAAGACCTCCTGTACTTTTGACCACTTCTGTGGAGAAAGCAACATAATCATCCAAAGGGTAATCTCTTTCAAAAGCACGTTTGCAAAAAAGTTGAAGAGAATGATTGAAGTTCATGCTCATAAGCTCATATGGATAACAAACCTCAGGAACATTGACAGTGTCCCTATTTCTACTAGTTATGATAATCCTACTTCCTAAACCGAACCATACAGGTTTTCCTATTAGTGCTGTTAAATATGACTCGAGTTTGAGCATTTGCTAAAATGCAAATTTTGGTGGATTCGCGAAGGAATTACAAAAGAATAAATTAAAAGGAGCAAGTTTCCTCATCCAATCCACGCCGAAGAAAGAAGCCCCTGCAGCGTCCCTTGCATGTGAAGCCAAGAAGGAAATAAAAAAAAAGGGGAAACTCACTTCGGCAGAAGCAAAATTTAGGCGGTGGTTTGTTATGTGGTGGGGCCCAAGGTCAAAAGTTTGACCTTGGGCACACGCATATATATAAATCGCATTCAGTGAGCTTGGTCGTCGCGGCAGCTTTATGAAAACCCTACGTAAAGAAGTAGCCGCACGTTAGAGGAGTTTCTGTTGGCACATCCGCACCGCTTGCAAAAGCCGCGAAGAGGTCTTCTTTCAGGGTGTTGCTATTGCACCCGTACGAGAGAAAAGGAGGAGCCGCATATCTTCAAGCTGAAGCGCGATCAAGAAAAGGAGTTCTTTTTCAGCGTTTGTTTTGAGCTTGTGTGATAATTTTGTGCCGTGAGTTGGGTTTGAATTAAATTGGGGTTTGTGAAACACCGAGAGAGTGTTTGAGTGACTTGAGTGTGTAATCTCCTTGTATCGCTTGATCTATAGTGAAATTCGCTGCTGCTGTCCCCGTGGACGTAGGTCTTTACGACTGAACCATGTAAATCCGGTGTCTGATTTATTTTTCTTCTTCCGTCTATATTTTGTTCGATCGCTCGCCCCATCGCAACAAGTGGTATCAGAGCTAGGTTTGGCTGAGTTGAAGCGAATCGATGGCGACAGAAGAATTAAAAGTGAAAATCAACATATTTGATGGAAAGGATTTTAGTTTTTGGAAGATGCAGATTGAAGATTATCTTTACCAGATGAATCTGCACTTGCCTTTATTTGGGGAGAAACCAGAGACGATGAAGCAAGCTGATTGGGATTTGCTGGATAGACGAGCTATGGGTGTTATTCGGCTGACGTTGGCTCGTAACGTGGCGTTTAACATTCTGAAGGAGAAGACCATTGTTGATTTGATGCAAGCCCTGTCGGATATGTACGAGAAGCCCTTTGCGATCAACAAGGTATGTTTGATGCGACGTCTGTTTAATTTGAAGATGAGCGAAGGTGCGTCAGTTGCTGATCATATCAATGAATTCAATGTGATTGTTAGTCAATTGAGTTCAGTTGAGATTGATTTTGAAGATGAGGTACGTGCTTTGATTCTATTATCCTCATTACCTGATAGTTGGAATACTACCGTTACTGCTGTTAGTAATTCCTCTGGGTCAACAAGTTTGACGTTTGATGGGATTCGAGATTTAATTCTGAGCGAGGACATTCGTAGAAGAGAATCTGGCGAATCTGTATCTACTGCTCTAGTAGGTGAAAATAGAGGAAGATCTGTAACACGTGTGAGTAATGGTAATACTAATATGAACAGACGTAGTCAGTCTAGGACTGCTAATGTTGTCTGTTGGAGCTGTGGCAAGAGGGGGCATCTTAGAAGGGATTGCCTTAAGCTGAAGAATGAGAAGGGTAAGGAAATTGTAGTTGATTCTGCAGATAATGTTGCAGCTGTAGTAGATAATGCTGATTATGTCTTGTCTGTCACTAATAATTCATCGCTTGATGGATGGATTATGGATTATGGTTGTTCTTTTCATGTCACACCAAATAGAAATTGGTTTATCACTTATCAGTGCACGGGTAGTGGTAAAGTCCAGTTAGGGAACAACGCTGAGTGCGATGTTGTGGGTGTTGGTGATGTTAAAATCAGAATGCATGATGGTATCGTGAGGACATTGACTAGAGTGAGGCATGTTCCAGAATTGAAAAAGAACTTAATTTCCTTGGGTGCCCTAGATTCAGCTGGTTGCAGGTACTCTTCAAAAGGTAGAGTTCTGAAGGTTGTTCGAGGTGCCTTGGTGATAATGAAAGCAATCAAGCACGATGGCCTATATAAACTTCAAGGTGAGACAGTGATAAGTTTCGCTGCAGAGATGTCGGATGCATCTGTTCGAGAGTCTATTGGCTGCTCGAGGAAGACCTGGGTGTTTGTGCCAATGCACAAGTTTAATGCTGATGTCAGGATCTCGCAGTCAAGAGCTTTGATTGAGACGGAGACTGGTAAGTCGATCAAGCATGTGCGGACTGACAATAGCATGGAGTTTTACTCAGAGCTGGCAAATAAATTTTGCATGAAAGAGAGCATAGTGAAACATCGCACTAGTGCTAGTAAATCACAACAATTTGCAGAATTGATGAGCAAAATATTACTAGAGACGGCCCGAAGAATTATCTCTAGTGCTGGTATGGCTAGGAGATTCCTGGCTGATGTGATTAGTACGGTAAGCTGCCTGGTGAATAGATCCCCATCAACTGCTATTGAATGGCAGACTCCTAAAGAAGTGTTGTCAGGTAACGTTGCTGGTTATTCTATTATTAGAATGTTTAGTTGCCCGTGTTATTTTCGAGTGAGTGATGGTAAGCTCGATGGGAGGGCAAGATGCATATTCCATGGCTATGCACAAGGTGAGTCGGGCGATCAGTTGTGGTGCCCAGATATAAATTCACCTGTTAACAGCAGAGAAGTTACCCTTGATGAGTCTCAAGTACTTCTGGCTAGGAGTGATTATAGCAGTGTTAATTCGGATCTGGACGGTGTTCAGTTTGAGGTGGAGTTGCGACCAGAAACTCCTAAGGTAGCGAGTACGAGTACTAACAAAGTAATCGACACTGATGGTGCTCATAGCGAGGTGGAGCCTGTAGAGCCAATGGTTGCTGTAACTGCTGAAATTAACAAGGTACGTGTTCGATCTTCTGATAAATATGGATGCAATAATGGTTTTGCTTTATCTGCGGTTAAGGAGGTTGCGTCAGAAAATCCTTGCGGAGCAGTTAAAGGTGCATGTGGAGTTGGTATTCTGATGAGGTCCTCAGTTATGGCGAAGTTCAAGCGAGGCTTGAACTTGAATAATATCTGTGGAGGTTGAGCCCATTGGGGCTATGGGAAAGTAGCAGCAGAATTTGAAATTTTTACGAAGCAATTGTAATTTGGCTCAAACATCGAGCCAAGGTGGAGATTGTTAAATATCACTCGAGTTTGAGCGTTTGCTAAAATGCAAATTTTGGTGGATTCGCGAAGGAATTACAAAAGAATAAATTAAAAGGAGCAAGTTTCCTCATCCAATCCACGCCGAAGAAAGAAGCCCCTGCAGCGTCCCTTGCATGTGAAGCCAAGAAGGAAATTAAAAAAAAAGGGGAAACTCACTTCGGCAGAAGCAAAATTTAGGCGGTGGTTTGTTATGTGGTGGGGCCCAAGGTCAAAAGTTTGACCTTGGGCACACGCATATATATAAATCGCATTCAGTGAGCTTGGTCGTCGCGGCAGCTTTATGAAAACCCTACGTAAAGAAGTAGCCGCACGTTAGAGGAGTTTCTGTTGGCACATCCGCACCGCTTGCAAAAGCCGCGGAAGAGGTCTTCTTTTCGGGGTGTTGCTATTGCACCCGTACGAGAGAAAAGGAGGAGCCGCATATCTTAAAGTTGAAGCGCGATCAAGAAAAGGAGTTCTTTTTCAGCGTTTGTTTTGAGCTTGTGTGATAATTTTGTGCCGTGAGTTGGGTTTGAATTAAATTGGGGTTTGTGAAACACCGAGAGAGTGTTTGAGTGACTTGAGTGTGTAATCTCCTTGTATCGCTTGATCTATAGTGAAATTCGCTGCTGCTGTCCCCGTGGACGTAGGTCTTTACGACTGAACCACGTAAATCCGGTGTCTGATTTATTTTTCTTCTTCCGTCTATATTTTGTTCGATCGCTCGCCCCATCGCAACAAGTGCATCCCAATGATTCATTTGATCAACATCATCAAGTAGCACCAGAACCTTTTTATCACGTAATATTTCTTTTATCATCTTAATTCCTTCCTCAGCATTGCTAATGTTTGGCCACTTTTTTTTTAGGATGTCGGAGATTAGTTGATTCTGTAAACACTCAATGCCCTTTAGCTGTGAAGTTTCTTTGACATTAGAAAGAAAGCAACAACCTTCAAACTAATGTAGTAGCTGGTTGTATATGATTTTGGCGAGAGTGGTCTTTCCTACACCCCCATACCATGGATTCCGAGAATTCGACTGTCCTTTAAATCACCACATACCATTCTATTGATTTCCTTCACGTGATGTTCAACACCGACCAAGCAGTCAGTTACCAGCACACGTGCCTTTTTCAACTCAGCTATAACCTTCTAGACAATTTGGTTTACAAGCTCTCCTTCTCATCTTATGTTGGGAAAGTAGAAAAGCAAAAGAATTAGAAGTATGAAGAAAAAGTTACGTTAAACATTACATAGAAGCTATGATGAATCCGAAAAGTAGAAACCACAAAACGAGGTACCTTGTGGTCATTGAATTAATGTCCCACCCTTTTAGAGAGCCAACCTCCTTGAGAGCAGCCTTCCACTTGCTGATAGCTTTATTGTCAAATTGCTTCTCGTGCGAAACAAAGGCATCTCCATAAGACCCAGTTTGATTACGGACCTCAGAGGGGGTAACATCATCAAAAATGGGCATGATCTTCTGTCCTCTTGATTTGCTACGCTCCACCATTTGTACCAACTCACTAAGACACCATTTACTGAAGGCATAGCCCTTGGAGAGTATGGGAATTGAAATTTTTGAATGGTTGATCCCTTTGAGTAACTCAGGACTGATCTCTTCTCCAATTTTCAGCTCGTCATCATCTCTATATGTGTGGATTCCGGCAGCTAATAAGCTTGTATAGAGGAAATCTGTAATGCCCGATCGAGTATCAGGTCCTCTGAAACTCAAGAAAACGTCATAGTGAGATCCAGATGACATGGAGGTTGATGATATGACGCCATCGAGCTGGCAAGATTTTTCTTCTTGCAGCATTGTCATTTCAGGGATTTTTGCTGAATTATGGACGAGTTCCTTAGTGGCTTCTATACTGTCACTACTAACAGCTGATGACGATGCACATTCCCAACCACAAGTTATCTCAAAGTTGGTTGCTGTTACAGCTGCCATTCCCTCTTTGCACCCGTGAAATTGAGTGCTCTCACCTGTTTTTCATGTAACAATATGCCAGAAAGGCATAAGAGAATATTGGTGATAGTCGCATAGGCAATGTGATAGACAATATGCGAATACCTATAACCAATTGTATAGAAATTGAATTACAGGTAACATTAGCAGGACTTTGCTGTTCAGGAAGAGAATGACATTGAATCCTGTTGCAGAGTTTCACTAGCTATAAAAGATATCTCCTAGGTTTGTTAACTTAACAATAGTTAGGAAGAAACTTAGAAAAAATAATGTGAACTGATGCCATGAATATGCTCCAACCATGTAGTCAAGAAGCTCTGCAGTCAAGGGTCATGGCCCATAATTGCTCAATTCATTTGCTAAATCCCAAATGAGCTTGCCACCAAAATTTCAAAAATGCCTACTATAAATTGGCAGATAAGCTAGACTCTAAAATGGACTTGCTAGAGAAAATTTTTCGATCGTAAGGAATCCCGGTACAATTTTATGAAATGTTGCCCGAAGAGTTACGTAACTGTTCCAAAGAGGTTTCACCCATTAAAAGCCAAAAAAGATAGAAGATTCTCTGGTTGTTATCATGGATGCATCAAATAGTAGCACTAACCAGAACATTGAGCTCATCGAGAAGTGATCTATCTGCTCCAAGTTTGTGTTGTACGATACCTCTAACTGACAGTGGGATTGAAATTTAAATGCATAAATTTGAGACATTGCTCAAGTAAAGATAGTTCATTGGTTCATGAGCCAGCATATTTTTAACTTAGAAAGTTTCACCGAACTCTCTGGCCAACATGAAATCGATGTGGAATCTTCTATGTAGGTAATGCTTATGCAAGATTGCTTGTTAATCACCGTCAATGAATTCAGCAAAGTAGACCTTCAGTCAGATATTATTCTGCTTCTGCAGGAAACAGATTGTTTCTTATCCCAGACTATGAAATCCATCCTTGATTTCATGGCCCTAGAGCCTAATTTTGTAACGAAAAAGAAAAAAAAAAAACTAATGCTTCTGCAAAATTACTACTGTACAGTATGCCGCTAATGCTTGAGCAGAAGCATATCAGTATCCTAAAGTATTTCTTTCCAAACGAAAGAGGCTTCCTGTTAATTCTCCTACTGTTGAAGTACTTTTGTCCCAAGAGAAGTTAAATCATAGAATAGAAAAGTAGAGGGCATTAATCCAGCTCAATGAATTCAGAGCACTAGAGCAAAAGAAAGTAGGAGAATACGGCACCCTGCCACTGTTGCACTTTCAAATTATCAAAGACCAACATGGAACATTTTTAAAAACTTACCATAAACTCTGTCAGAAACTTCCAGAACCCCATCCGGTGGTTTCCTGCGAAAAGTATCTGCTGGGTAAGGCCATTGTTTAATTAAATTAAATTTCTTCAAGTCAAGCTTCTCGAAGAGCTAGAATAACACTTACCTCGTGAAGGGAAAACCAGAAGTCATCCCAGTTAGATTGAGACATATTTTTAAGGAACGTCACACATATCTTTGGGCTAGGGGAAGCTTATTTTGAGCATAGCCTTCTCATATTGCGTGCAAGATTATTGGTAGGTAGTTAACCTTACTATTTTTTCCTACTATACAAGTAATCAATGGCCCTGAAACTCCTTAATATTCTTAATTGCATCAATGATGCGAAACTTACTCATTTCTCTCCCTCCTTCCCCACTCCTCTTCTTTCGATTGACATTGACTTCATCAGTAATCTTGTCTACAGGGACCATTGTAAATGAAAATTGATTTCACGCTGCTAAAGGTAGCTATTTTGGGCGTGCAGGTGCTCGATGGCCCGGGCAGCCCCGAGGGCAATCGAAAGCCTGACTTTCCAACTCAGGGGAATCTCTCTGTTTTGCAATTGGTCTGACAAGCTTCCCAGGGGCATGTGATCGTACAAGAGGAACTTCTGGTTTTTACTGTAGAAGTAACCCCTCAGAGGGAGCAGGTTCTCGTGGTCCATGGCTCCGATAGTTTCGACCTTGTCCCGGAAATCCTTGGCCGACGAGACCACATCCTCGAGCATCTTCACAACCACCGTGGTGATCCCATCTTCCAGTTCAGCCTTGTAAGTCCTCTCGAGCCGTGCTGTGCCCAATTTCTGCTTACTGGCCCTATTAACGTCCGCCAAATTGAACCTCTTCGCAGGGTTGCCCAACAACACTAGCTCGTTCCTGGTGCCGATCCTTCGCCACAGGTCGTCCATCGGCGTCACTTCTTACCCAATGGATACAAACTGCAAAGCACACGTTTGGTTAGGCTCTGGCTTCACCACTCATAAGCACAGCAGCCTTCTTCATTCTTCTCCCCCTCTTTTTGGGATGTTTCTTCTTGTCATTTGCTCGTCCCATTTTTCTCCGTTTATTGCCAGTTTGTCAACGGCACGGTGCTACATCAAGTCCACGTCCATTAATTGGGCACGAAGATTTAGGACGTTGTTTGTTCCAACTTCATGACAATATATATGTGTGTGTATATATATATATATATATATATATATGTATGTATGCATATATATTTTATGAAAATTATTTTAAAAAAAAATCAATTTGGATTTGTTTTGTGATTTAGAGTATGTGATTTTTCTTTTTGCCGAAAGGAGAAGTCATTTTCCCTAATCTAAACTTCTATTTTCAGTACATGAAAAACGTTATATATTAGTTTTTCGTCATTTAAATACTGAAAAGTCTAAAACAATTTTCCCCAAACTGTTTTCTCTCAGACAAACGAACCCTTAAAATTATTTGTGCATTTATATGGTCCCATGCCCACTTGCCCTTGAAAATTGGCTTAGCCGGTTTCTTATTTGAATGATTAGAAAACTTACTTCATCCACAATAAATCTATTGACATGGATATATATACCAAGTTACTTGAATATATCCAACATTTATTAATTATTTATTAATTTTATTTGTAAATAAAATGCTACTAATCAAATTAATCTTAATATTTCTCTATAGTAAGGAAATTGTGTAGAACATCCAAACAACTATATTTAGGCATTCCGCTAATACTGTATATAAGCCAATTGATATAACTCTAATTTTCCCTAATCAATCATTAGAAACAGATGAAAACTCAACCCATCTGAAAGCTTAGGGAAGTTGGTGCACTGCATTATCTTGGAAGTAAAACAATACCCAATAAGAGATTGAATCAACTTGCAATAGCTATCTAATTCTGTCTTCATATTTTTGGCCACATATCGTGAACATGTTAGACACACAAATGTAACTTAGATTGCAGCCAGTATCTTATGCCACACTTATAACAACGGAGACCATCGGAGTGTTTTGGACGCTGACAGCAAACTTTAGGAGTCCTCCACACGGTTTCTTTTCCACTTTCCCACCTTACATTCCCATTGGTCTCATATGGCTTCTCCCACAACCTCTGCGAAAGTTATGGGTAAGGCCATTATTGGGGCGCAAAATATCCATATATATATTTTTTTGAAAGGGACACTTTCGTGGAAATAAAGGCGACCATTCTACGATAGTGGACCGCATTCTAAAAGAAAGATGAGGCCAATTATTCAGCACATTTGCTGCACAGAATCGGAAGGAAGAGACACAGCAATGGTCGACTGGAGGTGCCCAGCAAAGTTAAGAAAGTTGCTAACTGTACGGGAAAGTCAAGTGGAACTTTAGAAATGAATTGACCTTAAAAATTTGTCAATAAGGAAAGTTAATAGCAATGTTCTGGTTGTTTAATTTGAATAGGAGATAGGAAACTTACAAACTGCATAGGAAAGTTTCGTGAAAAGTTGCAAATGATATTGTAATAGCCTCCTCTCTTGTCCCACATCGCCTAGGGAGGAAGGTCTTGGTCAGCTTATAAGGCTTGGGTCCCTCTCACCTGTGTAATGCGTTTTAAAGCCGTGAGGGAAGAGACCGTGGCTGGGATGGCGGTTCGTCCGCGCCAGAGCGGGTGACCCAAAGCGGACAATATTTACACAGTGGGGTCTGGGATGTTACAAGTGGTATCAAGCCGACTCCCGACTGCGTGTGGGACCACAGCTCGAATGCTGTTCTGATGCCCATGGGGCCATAGCGAGGACGCTATTTTGTTAAGAGGTGGAAAGTGTAATAGCCTCCTCTCTTGTCCCACATCGACTAGGGAGGGAGGTCTTGGTTAGCTTATAAGGCTTGGGTCCCTCTCACCTGTGTAACGCATTTTAAAGCCGTGAGGGAAGAGACCGTGGCTGGGATAGCGGTTCGTCCGCGCTAGGGCGGGTGACCCAAAGCGGACAATATTATATAGTGGGGTCCGGGATGTTATAGATATGGCCCGAAAAACTCATGAGAAAACAAGGGAGATTGATGTCATTGTCGAGGAAATTTCTGAACAACAAAAGAATGTAGCCAATTATAAGTGTAATCGAAGTATTAGTTATTCATATCAAATTGAAATAAATAAATAATGTGAAAATTGTCAAATGTTATGTATATATAGAAAAGAATTTATTGAGCTAACTAAAACAGTTAAGGAAATTTTTAGAGTAGGAATAATATCCTCTTTAATTACTCTATTCTATATAATCATATGTACTACCCTAATTAAGTAATGTAGAGTTGTGCTAATCACTATGTTTTGATTGTATTAAATATTCAAAGTTATTCATCATTAAGATATTATAATCTATAATATGTTTGTTTAACAAATCGGTTATGGCCACTGTCAACAATGATTATGCTCATAATGTTTGTTTTACTTATAGTATTGCACTTCACGAGATATTGTAATGCGAAGTATGATAATACTATTGCACTTATTTAACGTTAATATTTAAGTAATTTTAATTAACAAAATTCCTACAGTTTGAGGGGAAAAGGTAACTAGAAATAGGGATGGGCACAGGGCACAGACACTCATGTCACACGATACACAGACACTCATGTCACACGGTGCCCCCCTTATGGGGAAAATTTTCTCACTAAGAAATGCCTTGCGAGGCATTTTGTGGTAAGCGGGGCGAGCAAGGACTGCTTTTAGCCCCACCTCACTTGTATAATTGATAATGATCTGTATATCTTATAAATTAAAACTGATGTAAATAAAAATTTGCATATGTTATGAAGGAATAATATGAACAAACAAAAATATAAATAAGTAGGATTATGCTCATGAGATTGCGATCACTTTAATAATTATAGAATGTGAATAAGTTCAAAGTAGTATAATACATTATTCCTACATGATGGTTTTATAAGTGATGGGCTTAAGGCCCGTCCGCCCATGTTGGGCCTAAAAGTCCGGCCCATAAGAGTAGGGCCCATGGATGAAGGGGCACGATTAATTATTTTTGGAGGGACATATATAAGGGAGGAGAGAGAGAGAGAGAACGTACCTCTTGGCATTTAACGTACGTACGTCTCCCTCTCCTTCCAAAGCTCTCTTTTGTTCCAAAACGCTTAAGGCGACGCCGTTTCCCTTTTCAAGGCAAATTGACATCATCGGATCAGAATTTCTTCCTCGATCTTCGGCATTGGTGTCTAATCTGTGGCTAACAAGGTACGCTCGGATCCTTGGTGGCTTTAAGATCGATGATACGTGTTTTTTCTCAGGCTTCGCTTCCGAATTCGTTTTAAGGGTTT